>CM065817.1:600000-1195000 GCA_033398695.1 Orobanche coerulescens
TCTCATCAAAATGACAATCGGCAAACCGAGCGGTAAATAAATCACCCGTTGTTGGTTCTAAATACCGAATTATTGATGGGGAATCAAATCCAACGTATATGCCAAGCCGGCGTTGAGGACCCATTTTTGTCCTTTGAGGAGGTGGAATTGGCACATGAACAAAGACATCCGAATGTGCGTAAGTGCAAAATATTCGGCTCAAAGCCTAGAGTTAATTGCATTGGGGAGTGCATATGATAAGCGGTGGGCGTAATCGATGAGTCTTGATGCATGTAATACCGCATGACCCCACACCGCACTAGTGAGCTTTGATCTCATTAATAATGTACGAGCAATGATTTGGACTCGTTTAATCATGGATTCCGCCAATCCATTTTGAGTGTGGACATGTGCTACTGGGTGCTCAACATTAATTCCCAGTGCTTCACAATAATCATCAAAAGTCCTTGATGTGAATTCTCCGGCATTATCCATTCTTATATTTTTTTATAGGATATTCAGGAAAATGTGCTCGGAGTTTAATAATTTGGGACAAGAGTCGTGCAAAAGCAACATTTCTGGTAGATAATAAACATATGTGGGACCATCTGGATGATGCATCTATTAAGACCATAAAATATCGGAATGGTCCACTTGCTGGATGTATTGGCCCACAAATATCACCATGAATGCGTTGTAAAAATGATGGTGATTCATAACCAACTTTTTCCATAGAAGGTTTAGTAATAAGTTTTCCACGTGAACATGATTCACAGAAATTGTCTTTGGACATTAGCATTTTTGTGCCCTTTAATGGATGTCCATGAGTATTTTCAATAATCCTACGTAACATAGAAGTTCCTGGGTGCCCAAGGCGATCATGCCATAACCCAAATATATCAGGATTCACCAGCTTCCAAGCCATGGTAGCGTAGGTTTCAAAAGCTCGAATAGGGACACAATACAGTCCAGAAGTTGTTGCTTCAATCTTCTCGTGGACAAGTCGAGTTTCCATTTTATAGGATGTGATACATAGATATTCTTTATTATTCTCAATCACTGTTTGCAAGTGATAGCCATTTAGGCGTACATCCTTAAAACTCAGTAGATTTCGTTTTGATCTGCCAGATAATAACGCATTTTCAATGTGTAAAATTGATCCATTAGGCAACATTACAGTTGCATTCCCGGAGCCATCAATAATCTCTACGGGACCAGATATAGTTGTAACGTGTGTCTTGCATAATTTCATGCTCGAGAAATATGCTTTATTTGTAAATATTGAGTGCGTTGTTGCACTATCAACAAGACAATTGTGTACCTGTTTGATACTTTCCATTTGTATTCCTGTTGAATCAAATCATCATATAATAAATATTTAAGACATGAAACATTTTTTTTATTGTGAATGGAAATGTAAACATACATATTTTTTTTTTTTTCAATAATACATTTTTGTATGTATCATTAGTGCCGATACAAGGCCAACAATATAAATGATAAATAAAACACCAATCCAGAATAATTCCGGAGGGAAGTCTTTGCTAAACATCAGTATTATGAGCATGCTGATCATTGTGAAAATAAAGACGAGAGATCCGTTAATCATTTTCGAAGAAAGTCGGATGAAGATACTTAAGAATTTCTATAAGAGGGTAGAGAATATGAGTGAGTTGTTGAATAAAATGTGTACATATTTATAGAATAAAAAATCACTATTACTAGCCGTTTATAGCCGTTGGAAGTGGGAGAATTTTAATATAAAAATATAGATGATTTTATTGATGTTTATATTATACATAAAGAAATACACACAAAAATAATCGGGTATTACAAGCCGTAAAGTAAATATACGACATATAATTGCATAAATATTTTATTTCACCATTCATCGTCATGTCCCATCGAACTGGATCTTCAAGGAAATCTGCTAGCTCAAGTGATTTCGATCTGGTCGAGATTATCATCAAATATGTTCCCGGATGTGTTGGCCTCAATAACTTTGGATGGCTCGAATGATTCGGTGGTATGAGCACAGGCATCTTTGCCTTTATTTTTAGCGATGCAGTATGAATCCACACGGTGTTGGGAAATACGACAATATTTAGCCCAATGTCGGTTATACCACATCTACATGGATCATCACGAGAATTTTCCATAGGCATTTTTCCTTTATCACGATGCCCGTGAATTGACGCCTTGATGCAGCCGAATATTTATTTTGACGGGAATAATGATAATTATCACGATTATTATAGTTACGTCCGCCACGGTCATTTCTGTAATTATTTTGACGGTAGCCACCACGTCCACCACTTTTTCGGGTTCCACGCCCGGGTCTATTTTCACGGCTCTTGAACCGGCCGGCAGCTCTACCAGAGCTGGTATGTGCTTCAGGTTCGACACGGGACCCAGAGGGTCGTAGTTCATGATTTTTTAATAATAACTCATTTGTCTTCTCAGCCGTGAGAAGAATGAAATTAGCTCGAATATGTTTGAAATTGTCGTTGCTGTATTGTTGTTGAAGCACCATATTTGAGAAGTGCATCGTGGTGAATGTTTTTCCGGCTTATCGGTCTCGAGATAGGCATGTACCGCACAAGGCCGATCGAGACTCAATTTTAAATAAGGTGAATTATAATCGCAATGATTTAAAATCTTGCAATCTTAGTAGTTGCCATTCATATTGAGCCCGTGGCAATATTACGATTCTGGTGTGATCAAATCTGTCTTTGAGCTTCTTCCAGAGCTCGGAAGGCCTTTCAATTTGTATATATTCATTCTTCAGATCCTCGGATAAATGATGGCGCATGAATATCGTTGCATTTGCCTCATTTTTAATATCGGCATTAGCAAGTTCCACATATTCCAAGGTAGTAGCCAATCCCATACCTTGGAGGTGCAATTTAACATCAAGGCACCATGATAGATAGTTATTTCCAAGAATATCGAGGATCCGGAATTTTTGTTTTCAATTACCATTTTCTCTACAAGGATAAAAACCAGTTAGTATAAATATATTCAAACTCGAATAATACTAACCTTTTCCGAGCAATAACTCGTGCTGATAACGTGTTGTGAAATACTTTATAATTTATATTTTATAAGATACACAAAATAAATAACAATATATAAAATATGGAGATTGATAATATGTAGAATATGTTTTGTAGTAGTAGTATATTTCTTTCTTTCTCAATGATGTAACATTACATCTTGAAGCAAGCTATTTATAGGCAAAGTTATACTACCATTTCAACAAATGTGTACATCAATTGTCAACAATGGTACACTACAATTCCAATTTGTCCACCTTCAAAGTTTGAATCAATCCCTCTTGGTTTGTCAAAAGTTGTGGGCAACATTTTTCTTCTTTGACAATTAATTGTGCTAAAGTCCACAATTCATAACAGTTAGCATTTTATAAGGAGGGTTTTCGGTGTTCGCTACTTTGTCGGAATGGAATTATTCTTTCCTCTGGGGTAAGAAAGTAAATATGCGTGCAATTAAAAAATATTAGGATATACACATATTTTCAATTGTTTCGGATGGAGTCAAAGACTCCTTATGATTTGATTTTGAATTATAATGGAATAAAACAAAATGACTCATTAAACTGACTGCACTTTTTTTTTCACATGAAGTACTAGTCTTTCCATGCAATTCTCGATGCAATTTTCATTTTAGATCATCCGGAAACAGCCTCTCTGTGTTAAGATAGGGATAAGACTGCGTACATTCGATCCCCCTTACACATGTTATTGTTGTGGTGAAACTCCCGAACCGGTTATTTTTCGGTTCGACAGTACCATTTGTAAGGTCGAAATGCTTTGAAATACAGAATTTGATTTAATTTTATATAATGTTTAAAATGTCTGAAACATTTCGAGTTGCATGTAGTGCGAAATATATACAATCTTATTCAAATCGATTGTTAATTTTTTTACATTGATAAGTAATGAAAATTCTATGGTATATACACAGTACTGTTTCTAGGTCGTATAATGTTTTTTTTTTTCAAACATAATACATATTCATTATATTCAAGTACTATATACTTTTCCTATAATTAGGTGGTCTGATTCCGAATTCTATTTCTAAGAATTTGTCTCGGAAATTTGTGATGGGTTGTTAAAGGTTAGGTCATGAAATCAATAACCACCAATTTGTTGTCGCACGGTCAAAATAATGAGGGTTGTTTACATATTTATATGATAATAATAAATTAATTACACAAATATAACATAAAAAAAATAATTATAAAATTAACGCACTGGATACTTGCAATTGACAGTCTGTTTAACTGAAATATTGAATCTAGATATCAGTTATTTGACTATCTTTTGTCCAGCATCCGGTGAAGTAAAATGTAGTTGGATATTTAAAAATAGTAATTTAATTACCTAGATATTAAAAATGGATATTATTATTTTGTAATTATTTTAATTTTGTAAGATTTTTATAATTTTTTAGAATATACTCCCTCCGTCCACGAAAATGTGTCCCGTTTTGCCATTTTAAGCCGTCCACAAAAATGTGTCCCACTTCATACTTTCTATTTTTGGTAACTAAATTAACCAACTTATTCAATTAAATAATTAATTAAAATAGTCCAATTATTACTAATAAACCTAATTAACACTAAATTAATCACACTCATCCAATAATATTAACTCATCTACTACCTACCCAATTAAAACACCAACCTACCCAATTAAAACACCCAATTAAAACACCAACCTACCCACCAACCGGTCCAACCCCCTATCCATTAAAACATCCATCTGGGCATCCGATAAGAATAACCCCCTATCCATTAAAAGCTCAGTTCTTCTGCCCATGGAAACCCTACCATTATCGCCGCCGCCATCAAGCGAAACGACTGATTCGCTGCTTCACGTTAATGAATCCGACCTTTCACCGTTGTGTAACTGCGAATCTAGTCCTTTCGCCTCGAGCTTTGGATCTATCCCCACGGCGACTCACTTTGAATCGATACCGTTGTTCAATTCGTCGTTCTGGGATGATTCTGAAGCATTTGCCGTGGGTTCGAGGTCCAGCGACTGTGAAAATCATTTTCGGAACAAACTTTTTGCCATTTGGTGCCCGTGCATGTTGAAGCTACATGTACCTGAAATTTCTTTCTCACCACTATGCAATAATGTTCCTGTACGTTGCAAGTGGACCGAGAGAGAAGATAAAATTTGGTGGGAAGCTTTTGCCATTTGGTGCCCCAACGTATTGAAGCTCCCTAATTAGGTGATATCTAATCTTCACTCGGGTTAATATGATACTGCACTTGATCTGAATTCTTTTGATGATACTGCACTTGATCTGTTTTTTTGATGATACCGCACTTGATCTGTTTTTTTGATGATCTGTTCTTCTGATGATTGTGCTAGCTGCTGCCTTATGATGATACTATACTTGATCTTTAGTTCAAATCCACCAACTGGACCCTGTGATGATGAATTTCTGAGGGCATTAAGTCATAGCAACATGTGCAGCCCATATTGATTCATTGAAAGGTGACTTTTTTTTGATGATTATGCTTGGATGCTGCCTTGTGATGATACTTTACTTGATCTTTAGTTAAAATCCACCAACTGGACCCTGTGATGATGAATTTTTGAGGGCATTAAGTCATAGCAACATGTGCAGCCCATATTGATTCATTGAAAGGTGACTTTTCTTTTGATGATTATCTTTGGACCCCTGTGATGATGAATTTCTGAGGGCAATAATTCATAGCAACGTTCATTGCTTTGATGATGTAAAGGAAATGATGCAAAACTCAGAATTATTCTGGACCCCCTGTGATGATGAATTTCTGAGGGCAATAATTCATAGCAACATTCATTGCTTTGATGATGTAAAGGAAATGATGCAAAACTCAGAATTATTCTTGACTCCCTGTTTATAACATTGTTCCTCATGAGTCAATGATGCAAAACTCAGAATGTATTCTGCTGAGACTTTACATGCTAAAATAGGATACCAAATGAGTGTTTACATGCTAAACAACAACTCAAAAAGTCAAAATAGTAAGTTGCTTATACTGTAAACAAGACAAAATGCAGTCCATGCTTTCTTAGTCTATATGTTCCTATAAACCAAAAGCATGTACTAGAGGTGCAATGTTGTAGCTTGATCCATCATTGTTTTCAGGTTGCTTCAAATACTCCAAACATTCCCTTACAACTCCCTCATCAACTTCAATGCATTCAGGAAGAATTCCTTTCCTACTTAGCATTTCCTTATTCATGTGTGGAATCTTGTAGTTGTTGCCCCCCCTTACCTTCATTATTTCTGTGTAGCAACCTTGTAATGTAAGAAACACTTTGTTTAATGTGTGTGATGAGAGCTCTTCAAATGAAGTAGCCACATTCTTGAGTAAATCATCCACACAATTAGCTGCCTTGTCATCTTGTAGTGATTGTATAGCTCTAAAGAAACCAAGATCATTCACATTACAGTCTGGGGAATTAGGTGGTTGGCAGACAAGTTGGATTGTGAATCCATCAGAATTTGCTGCTTCCATGAAATCAGGATCAGTGTGATGAATATGAGGTTTTGCATTATCTTGCTGGATGATTATGTGTTTGCTTGCATGGGGGGGCCATTTAGCTTTAATGGCAGGTATAATCTGTGAAATCAAACAAACAACTAGATGATGACTGAATATATGGTCTGATAGTGTTAGAAAACAATAAAAGTATCACCTGTTTGATAATGCATTCCTTGATTACTGCCTTATTGATTGCCTGAGTAGGTTTAGTCTCCAAAGTTCCCTTACTTCTGTTCTTTGAATTCCTTTTTGCTGGCTCTAAAGTTGTGAAAGGGAATATGCCAAATTTTCCATCAAAAAGCACAAGCCCATCACTTCTTTTTTGTGGTCTGCTCACAGCACACATAAACATCACCTTAGTGATGAATCTCTTGGACTTGCATGATCTATAAGGGTCTGCTTCATTTGGCAGCCGATAATACCTATCTGAAGTCTTGGTCATGTAGAACCATTTTTCATCTATATGCACTATGTTATGCATTTTCTGAAAGGTGACTTTTCCATTTGAGATGTGAGAATCCAGTTGACTTAAACTCCATCTCAATCTTGCAAGTTTGTTTTGCTCTGTAAGTGTTGGTTTAATTGCACTTGTATGTGCCTTTATCTGCTTTTCCTTAATCCAGTTCCCCACTAAACTTTTGCTCACATTGAGCTTCACTGCCATCTTTCTAATGGAAGATCTTTCAAGTACAGTAAGTGACTTCACCTTCTCTTGATCAAGAATCATTTTATCTTTATGTGTTGCACCTTTCTTTGACTGCAGGAATACAGCTTCTCCACCAGAAAGCTGCTCTTTTGTACCCTTCCAAGTTCTGTATACGGTCCTCCTGGAGATTCCAAACTTTTGTGCAGCTTCTTTTGTTGTCCCATGTATAAGATCGCCACGAGCGGAGTTCAGAAGAAGCCATTGAGCCAGTTTATTCCTTTCATCAGTGGTCAGATTTGGTCTTTTAGTGACCAGTTCAGAAGCAGCCATTTTTATCTTTTTTTCTTTTGGTTTAGTTCTAAGGAAAGAGTGTCTTTTTAAAGAGGAATATAGTGGAGGGAGATTGGGAATTAAGAGTGTGTTTCCCTCCATAAAAATTCCCAAATCTGTGTAGATTTCATTTTTAGCCTCCATTCTGTGTAGATTTCATTTGGCGCTGTATTTCCCTCCATTCTGTAATCAGCTTTTTTTTTTTTTGAGAAACAGGCGGTAAACAGGCTTCTTTTTTAAAGGAACAGGCTGTCTTACTTTTTAGTTATTGTTTTGCTTTTTTAAAGAAATGGGCAGATTGCTTTTTTAATTACTCATAATAAAAAATTATCACACTCATTTTTTACTTATTACACATAAACCACCAACTCACTAACTTTTATTAAAACCCGTGCCGAACTCATTGTGGACAGATTTTCGTGACAACTGGCACACCAATCAAAGCTCAAAGATCCTCATCCACTGGGCCCGATTTGTTTTAAAACCGATGGGGTTATGATTTCGAGGCCCACTAACTATCGAGATTCGAGATTGAGTGCAAGTTGAGATATGAGCGAAAAATATTATCTCCTCGTAAAAAAGAATTCCCAACCAAAAAAAAAAAAAAACTTTTTACCGCTGGACAAAGGCAGTATTAAAATTCCCTTGCATGGCCATGTTCTCCAACTTCCATTAGGGGGCCTGGCCTGGGAGATTGAAGGCTGATGGAGTGCTCAGGGTTGTTACTTGACAGAGAGCATGCAAGGCGACTTGAGGTCACGATCGGAGACAAACCACCGTCCCGATCTTGCCTCAAGAACATCCTCAAATACAGTGGCGGAAGCAGAGCATTTACTCGAGAGAGTTTGGAGCTATAAAAATTACGGAGATCGGACAACTATATATATAGCTTCTCCTATTTTATAAGGGAACTTTCATCCGCCGGGGGGTCCGTGGAGTCGTGGACCCCCTTGGACCCCCCCTCCCTCCGCCCCTGCTACTGTTGCTTGTTTACCCAACTCCACTCCGCCTTTTATTGCTCCTCTTCATCGTCAAAGATTCCTCCTCTATTTTGCCTTCTCGACCCAAATGGACATCGGGTGCCTAATGAACTCAAAGCGCGTCTTCAACTTTGCGGTGTTCTCTACCCAAACAGAGATCGTGTAGCGAATGAGACGCGCAGATGTTCGGCTCTGGCATAAAAATCAAGAGGAGATAAGTTGCTAGATTGGTGACATACAGAAAAACATTATCCGTCGTCAACGAAATGAGAAACCCAAAAACAAAAAATTATTCATTACACTCACCATCAGAAACTTAGAAAACAAAAACTCTATACGAAAACATCTCCCCCACGAAACTCAACCGGCGACATAAAAATTTCCAAAGGCCATCGAGAATAATTTTCTAAAGTTCGACGGCATGATAACATTTATTCATTACAATGTCAATAAGCAGCAGGATTATTAAGAAAAATTAATTCAAGGTAAAAATAAAGATGGAAAAAATTAATGCTCTATCACTCTCTTAGCACCATCCAAGGTATTCTTAAGCAGCATGGCGACAGTCATTGGTCCAACACCACCAGGAACCGGAGTTACATATCCAGCTACATTACATGCTTCCTGAAAGTCGACGTCCCCAACAAGATTATAACCAGACTTTTTACTTGGATCATCTACAGCATTTGTTCCAACATCAATTACCGCAGCACCGGGTTTGATCCAGCTGCCTTTTATCTGAAAAAATGAAAAATTTCATAGATTTTTTCCAAAAAAAAAAAAAAAGAAAAAGGCAGAATAGAAAAACTACCTCCCAGATTTAGCCAATCGCAAATAGACACTCGTTATCTTTTCAAAATTACAAGTACCTCCTTAAAGTATTACTAACATTCACTTAAAGTCCCACATTTATTGAGGATCTAGTTTGAAAATAAAAACAAATACCAAAGAGATATGTGTCATTTTAAAAGGTAGCTGGTGTGATTCAAAATAGCGCCCGGAGAAGATTACTAAGAATTTCGTATACCTTCTACACAAAAAAATAGAATACTAAGTAACATGTTATATTAGATATTGCAGATTTGAATTCCTTAACTTCAAATCAATCAATTCAAATGAAACCTAGGAGTATTTTTCATACTTACTAATAAAAGGTTTTTGTCATGCAACCAAGAAAGACAGACACAGTTCCATCAGGGAAAAAAAAGGAACGATGGTTATAACAAAAAATTTATGTAAACACACAACGCTGTATTAAAAGTGAAAATTGGAAGGAATCATGATATCTCTCGTGTTACCATCATTGCTTGACCCGCAGCAGCAATAACAATGTCAGCATTACGAATGATGCTTTCTGGTTCCTTTGTACGTGAATGGACTACAGTAACTGTAGCATCTTCCTTTAGAAGCAGCAGTGAAACTGGTAAACCGACTATGTTGCTTCGACCGACCACAACGGCATTCTTTCCTCTAATACATACGCCACTTCGAGATAGAAGCTCAATGCAGCCCTATTTTGATAGAAAAACACTCGTAAAACAATAAATTTATTCTATTTTATAGGGTTAATTGTAAAAAAATAAATATATTGATATTCTATCAAATTTCACATAGGTCCAGCTATCTTTGAAAATTACAAATATTCCCTTTATATTCGTTTGTACTTTACAAATTGTACCTAATGAAGGAGTGGTCTGCCAAGGGAAACAAAAAATAGAAAAAGGAAAAAAAAAAATTCACGGGGCTGTATATAAAATTCGTAATAAGGCTAAATCTCAGGGATAATTTTTGTAATTTACCCTATTGGGTATTCAAAAAATAGCAAAACTACTAAGTGTGTTGAAACAGAATAAGGTATTTTGGTGTACATAGGCGTTGTATATATATTATTACCTTGGGGGTACAAGGGACGAACAAAGGATCTCTGCCTTTCATTGCCAATTTGCCAATGTTTAGGGGATGAAACCCGTCGACATCCTTTGCCAGTGATATTTCACTTAAAATTGACTCTTCATTTATATGTTTAGGCAACGGTAGCTGTACCAATATACCTTCAACAACCATAAAAGAAATTACCTCAGTTTTCACATTTTAGACATGTTATAAAGAACAAGAAAGGTCTTTATTATACAGGAGGCTGGGGGTTTGAATACTACCCCACCCCTATTCTCAAATTGAATTGTTAAAGGATTTGAATTTTAAAAAATACATAAATAAAGCACAAGAATGGAAATCCATACTTAAAACAATGCAGATAAGAAGTGTCGGGTTACACTTGCATTGAGATACCCGATTCAGAGGACTTAGCCATCTCCAAGCAACAATGAGATTAAGGACAATATCATTTAATGTCTAAATAGACAATTTATCTAAGTTTTCTCTACAGAGTCAATTCCGTGATATTGCAGTGAACAGAGACGAGACATTTTAAGGTTATTACTTGTTATGCCATCTCAATTGATACAATGATGAAATGAACACAAGAACAACCAAACATGCATTGGAAACCAATCCAATGGAAAAAGAGTGAGGCAAAAAAAAAAAAATTGACAAGCTCAAAATAATGCGGCAGAAAATAAAATCAAACTGATTTCCAGGCAAACTTCACAGCAAACTAACCATGAACATCGGGATTTGCATTCAATTCATGGACTTTGCAGATCAATTCGGATTCAGATACTTCCTCGGGGAGGTCCAAATCGATAGATTTGATTCCAACTTCAGCACAGGCCTTCCTTTTCATATTGACATAGCTCTGTGAATCTTTTCTTTTCCCCACAATTAAAACGGCTAGGCCAGGTACCTGAGATGAATTCAAAAACCTTCCCAATAACTGTAAATACAGGAGTGCAATAATAGGTGCATTAACTGAACTTCTAGAACTACAGTTTGATTTTTTTTAATTAATCTTAACGCGTTACTATATGCAGAGTATTAACAGCTAGTCACCTTCGCGATGCTCAAAACGCTAAGAAATAGCATCTTAAATCGACAAAACTTTCATTCATAGAATTTATTTCATTTAAACTTAAATCATCAGTTACATGAAGGAAAATGATTAATCATTGAACTTCACATACAAAGTGATTAGATAAAGAGAGAGAGACCTGCCCGTAAGTTTCGGATAGGCGGCGAACTTCGGCAGCGATTTCAGATCGGATTGTTTGAGCGATTGCTTTGCCGTCGATTATGGTGGATTTGTGATCCGACATCGTTTTGCGAGAGCTATAGAACGTAGGTGACGATGGGAATGGTTGGTGGGGCGTGAGAGTGTAGATAAACACCGCGGTACGCGGCGGGAGTCTGTACAGTGTACATTACTCTGGCAGCAAGACTGTGGATCTTTTACCTTGGGTGTTTTCCGTCAGCTACAGTAAGGCCCGAATCAATTTTGGGCTTATCCTAGTAACAGGCCTCACCAGCGTCGGACCCATGAACTACAATTTTCTTGTGTTTTCTCGGCCCGTCTATTTTTCTTCGTGGCCCATTTTTCTTTATTAAGCCCACATATCTGATTTCTTATTTATATATATATATATAAAAAAGATATGTGGGCCTAATAAAGAAAAATGGTCCACGTTATATATATTTATATATATTCAGTTAAATTAAATAGTAGTATCAATGGACATGATTAATATTTGACTAGATATGTATGAATAGTTTTATCTCTTATTTGATATGGTGTATTAAAATGTATAATATTTGAAAATAACAATTACATCCTCGGTAAAATGATAATTTCTGATAATTTGAGTAATTGAATTTTCTTTCCCATTTTAATGAACCCAAGATAGAACAATAGAACACCCCCTCCTACTTCTAATTTCCTTTGTGCATGATAAGAGTGGTGGGCTAAGACGGGTTAAGATTATGTACTGGATCTTTATCTTGTGTACCAAACACATTAGGCCATACAATTTTATTTTATAAATACTAGTCACACCTACCAAATGAGCTCTTGTAATATTAATTTGAAGAGAAAATGACCATTTATGACTATAATTTCTTTTATACTTTTGTCAACTTTGTATTCCCACTTTTTATATATTTTATGTGTTTTTGGGCTGTATGTAGAATGTTTTTTATATTAGGGATGGGAATCGTGGAGGTTAGGGGTGTATTTCGAACTGAAAGTTCGTGAAAATTTCGCGAAAATATTCGGTCAACGTTCAGTTCTTGTTCGGTTCGGTCAAATTCGAACAGTTCCCGAACATGTTCGTTACATACACGAACCGAACACGAACAAAATAATATATGTTCGTTAGTTCGCAGACAGTTCGCGAACAAAGGATTTTTTATATATTTATTAATAATTTTACAATAAATGATAAATATAATTAATAATCTTACAATAATTAATAAATATAATTAATAATTTTACAATAATTAATAAATACATATACAAAATAAAACTTACCATTCCAAAACCCTTAATTTCTAAATATATCTTCTTCTTTTTATTTTTTATTTATTATTGCTTGTACATTAGTCTTTTTTATATTTTCGAATACAAACGACCAAATGAACGATCAAAACGAACCGAACAATCGAACGTTAATGAACGAACATGAAATATATGAAATCTAACGAATCGAACACGAATAAGTGGTTTGTAATTTTATCGAACACGAATACGAACCGAACGAACTGAATCATTAACGAACGAACGTTCGTTAAAGTCACTTTTCGATTCGTTCGTTCGGAATACACCCCTAGTGGAGGTAATGCTTTTCCGATTCTTACAAAAGTTTTAAGGAATATCCGAAATACCCTTTAAAAAGTTGGTCACGTGACCGTCATGTGTAATCTTGTAATTCTTCTGATGCAACAACTGCAACCAACACGGAACAACCGGGAACAACTACGGAACAACCAGGAACATCAATGTTGTCCTTGTGCTCGTGCTCATCATGTGCCTGCTCGCCAGCTAAACATGTACCTAAATATGAAAAATGTATCCTCCCTCAAGGGATTAGCTAACGAGTAGCTATCATCCTTATATCATGATATTATTCCAGAATAATATGTATGTCGACAACAAACAAAACATATGGCTATACCAGTATGCAATATTACCGAACACATACCCCATAGCCCTTGTTAGGGCCGTACCTCGTTGTATAACCCGTCGAGCGATAACCATTATTACTGAGTGAAGTACCCTGGAGCCCTCGTTAGGACAATACCCGATTTTAACTCGGCTTAAAAGCTCGAACGAGCTCATTGTCATTTCAAAACATCACTTTCCATAAAGTTTTCCGAAAACACCGACAATGCTTTTTAAAAGCATCAATATACAATATCAAACGCAAGACAATACAAAAAACACAACCAAATTACTTGTCTAGCATTTTAAGAGATGAAATGGTTCGGTTAACTTGAAAATGAGACTGGTTGACCATCAATACTCGGGCCTAACATGAACAATACGACATTATTGCTATTAGAACTATCTATTCAGATGGAAACAACATCAAAAACCTTAATCAATACTCATTGGGGAGTTCTATCAAACACTTAGCAACCGAAGGTTAATTAAGGTGATTAGAAAAAAGAAATTGTTCTCTGTTCCATTAGAATTGATAAGAACAGCCCCAAGACACTACAACTATTCAATTTCAAGTCATAAACAAGAATCAATCGAAGATCTTAAAGAACAAAGTTATAATTTAGGGCTTGATTACCTCATGTCCGATGAAAACCACTGAAATCGATTGAAATTGACTTGTTATCTAGCTTCATGAATGTTGTATATACTTTTTTCCTTGTCAAAAACATGATCAAACTAGGGTTTATGGACTTAGAGCCGAAGCTGCATTTGAGAGAGGTAATAAATAAAGAATGACCAAATTTCATGATATATACATAAACTCACCCATAGTCATAGATCGGTTTAAGGGCATTTTTGTAAAATGGGCCGCAGGATGGTGATATTATGGGTGGAATAGGTTCGGTTCCTAGGAAAAAATCTCGGAACCAAAACGGGAAGTGGGACCGATTTATACGTAACGATTCGGTCCCATCATTTTTTTACAAGAACCGGAACCGATTACATCAGTTGGGTTCTAGCGGTTCTTCGGTACCCGATATATAAAAAGACCTGCTAGAACCGTATGAGTTTGTAATAAGTGGGTTTATTATTAATATGATTTGGTTTACTAATTATATTAAATTGTTAAGATAATATATTAATATGATTATTATATATGTATGAGTGTGTGTTGGTTCTTACGTGTCATTTTACACTATTCAGATCGCATCGTGCGATTCTTCTACACCATTGGTTCTTTTTGAATTTTTCGTTCTTTTCAATTTTCCCGGTTCTTATTGGTTCTTACTGGTTCTTACATCATTTTCAATTCTTTTCGATTTAAGTATACACGTGGTCCATAACCGACAATCAAAACCGATTATATACAATTAGGGACCGAATTGATTGTTAGAGCAAATTTAGAATCGAGAACAGAACCAAATGTTCAGCACAGTTCTAACTGGCTTTCCCAGTTCTCGATAATTTAGCCCATCCTTAGTCCATAGATACCCTTATCTCATTTCCATTGTAACTTCTTTGTCCAAACTCCGATTAACTCAATGTTTGAAGTGTTGGAAAGTTAACTAAATCTTTGGCTATCACGTAGAATTTTATAATTTTTGCATTTCCCAAATATTTTTAATGATTTTTCAAAATCAACTCTTATGTGCAATAGTACCAAATAAAAGAACAAATTATATTTTTCATGACACTTTCGACATCATTTCGTATCTCAAATGGTCCAAGATCATTATTGTGTCTCAAATACATACTTTTAGCCATTTTCCTTTATGACACTTACCACATTACTCATTCATTAAAATATTATATTTACCTCGACAACATTTATATAACAATTCAGAAAATTATAAAATACTATCTTCAATTTCTCAAATTGCTTCTTTGACGCCATGGTTGGGATCACTGAACTTTAACAAATGAAATCGCCTTTTCCTGAATCACTGAACTTTAACCAACGAAATCGTCTTACTCCTAAATTGTTTCACTCGTGGCTCCAGGTGTGTGTGTATGTGTGTATATATATACACTTCCTCCATTCTTTTATTATTGCAACGTATTATTACACTGTTCACATATTTTTTTTTACCATCTTTTATGATTTATACATATGAAAAAATATAGTCATGTAAGATCTTGTTAGATTCATCTCGAAATATACTTTCAAAATATCAACTTCTTATAATTTTTAAAAATAAAGATTCAAAATATTTATAACCAAAGTTGTGCATTGACAAGCGTGAAAGTGCAGATGTTGCATAAGAGAACGAAGGTAGTATATATATATATATATATATATATATATATATAGAGAGAGAGAGAGAGAGAGAGAGAGAGAGAGAGAGAGGAGGGGGAAGGGGCAGTGGCGAAGCTAGAAAATTTTCAGTGGGAGTCGGGATCTAATTTTTTTTTTTCCTAACGCTATGGGGGGTCGAAACCGAATATACCGAAATTTTTCTATATGAAAACTATATACCCCCACATCGCAAAAAAAAATTCGGGGGGTCGGGCGCCCCCTCCCGCCCCTATGTAGCTGCGCCATTGGGATGGGGAGGGGGGGGAGAGGGATGGATTAAAAGCTTAAAAAAAATATGAATCGCATGCAGATGGCAAAATGTACAAGCATAATATATAGATACAATACAACACACGCACACATTCAGTTTCACTTTCACATTGAAATAAATTCTATAAAAGCTTCGCCATGACATTTTTTCTTACAATATTTTACAAATCAGATATTTACAACCAAGATATTAGCATAGGGCAAAGACGCTCATCCAGTCATTCTGTGCTAGAATGCTTCTTCAGGCATGAGAAAATTGTGATATTCCAACTGCGTCATCTCCCCACCAGTCGTTGGATCAAACTTACAGCGGTAAAAACTGCACATAATTTACATTCACAAAACAGTGATTCTTTTGAGGCAGAAAAAATAATCCAAAAGTGCACCCTTTGAAATATTAAGAGCACCCATGTGGTTTGTGTTTATTAAACAATTTGTAAAACGAAAACAAATATAATGAGGAATTGAGGATTTTTCCGTATTGTATAACATATTGGAGTTTTATTTTTATTTTTTTTCCTTCACTAATGATTATAGATTTTAATCTTCAGAGAGGAATTTGTGAACAGACCTTCCATCCAAGCCGAGAATTACCACCGTATTTTTTTGGTGACCAAAAGCAACAATATATTGCGATGCTTCAGGCAAGCGAAACTGAGCCACCGACCATTCAGAACTGAAATATTTTGGCAGCACACCTGAAACATATAAATGTAGGACGACTTACTCTCCTACTCATGAATGACAATCAGTCACGCACCTACTGGAAAAAGCAAGTTTATGTCTGCGAATAAACAAATAGAGAGAGAATGCTGCTCCAATAAAAATTGAACAAAAAAGAAATAGTTGAACTTTCACACTATGAAACACAGGGACGGCACTTATAGGGCGGGGTGGGGACGGTGTGGAGACGCCGAGGAATCTTCCCTGGACGGCTCTACAATAGTAGGGACAGCGAGAAAACATTTGATTCCCGTGGAAGTTTACCGAGTAGAGTTCGGGGGCGGGAGAAGAGTCCCGCGCGTCTTCACGCGGTATTTAGTGAGCTGAGCCCATAAAAGGGAAAAAAAAAAAGGAAAAGTAACGGGATGTGAAGGGCTCTAGGACAAACTCTTTCCTTCTCTTTTCGAGAGTCCGCTTCTCCTTCTCGCTTCTCCTTCTCGCTGTAAGGGGCTCAAGCATTGATAGCCACCGCCCCACCATGTCCACCGGCACGGCACCACGCCGCTCTTTCTACTTTTTCTATCCCTCTCCTTCGTTACCTTTCTGAAATTCTTTGTTCCTTTTTTCGTGAAATTGTGCAGTTTATTTGGTTAGATTATGGCCTTGCATCAACAACGGGTGATGTTGGTAGTAGCACTATTACTGGGTATATTAATAATACATCATTATATGCAAAGTGATGGGGCTCCATTGTGGAGTTACGTGACAAATCAGAAATGAGGGTCAGTAGAAGCGACTTGGAGATTTCAATGTAATATTTTGTATTAATAAAAGCCTGTACCCGTGCCGTACCCATTTTTTTGTGAGTTTGCCATTTTCGTCCCGTCCCATCCCAATCCCTGTTTTTGTCCCCATATGCGTCCCAGCGCTATATAGATTACAGCTTCACACCAATGGACAATCAAATTTGCACAACAGGAACGAGTTCATGGTTGAACCGCAAAAGGCATATTTGGACGGCATAGACAGCCAAAGTTACTAACATATACTATGAAGTGGATGGAGTATTTAAGATTTTCAAAGGCATAGATGCGTAATGGAAAATAAGACCAGACAGAACCCATAAAGGAATGATGACTAACAGGACAAGGAGTCCCGTAAGATGAAAATAGCCAATAGTAATATTTAAAAATATACCAGAGTTCTACAAGACCAGGAAACACGGGGAATGGAAAAAAACATGTGGAACAATACTCTTATTACGTCTAAGTGCTCAAGGAAGACTAACGAGATAGTCAGTTGCATGGCTTTTAAGAAATCGTCTCCTCAATGTTCTAAAAGCTACCAAGTTAACAAGATGCCTATTATTTGAAGAGATAAATTCACCACTAGAAGGGGGGTTGAATAGTGGTGATGCGGAATACCGAAATTTCTTGCGAGAAAATAGAAAATAGTGCGGAATTTAAAGACTCAAGAATTTATAGAGGTTCGGCAACTTGCCTACGTCATCTCTCCGACTTTCTTTTTCTATTGGCTTAAGAAAAAACCACAAACTTAACTCGTCTTCTATCGGTCCGAGTTCACAACCGTTACAATCGCTTGTCTTCTATCGGTCCAAGCTCAACTTTTCCCTCAATATAAATGATTGTTTATCTAGTGTTCTATAGGAACTAGATAATCCTCACTATACGAATATGGGAGTATAATCCTAACAATGCCGGATCAAAGATCCTAATAACACCGGATTAGTGACTCTTGATTCGTTTCTTTTTCGCTCAAGTGTAAGTGATGCAACACTTACAACCAAATGAAAGAATACAAAGAATAATGGATATTACAATGAAAATCACTCTTGCATCTTTCTTTTCTCACAACTTGTAATGCAATATATAAATCTGAGCTCAAGAACGCTTTGATTGCTTGTATGCTTCTATGCTTGAAGTTGTGTGTTTGATACCCAAGTCCTTCGGGTATTTATAGGTGTGAGACATCCTTCAAATTCTGAAAAACATACTATTAGCGTGCGCTAATAGTGCCTTGTAGCGTGCGTTAACGGTTTTTGACTTGAAGTCTCTGAACGGTCACAAAGACTGTTGCAACGGTAAAATACCATGTCTAGCGTGCGCTAGTAATGTAGTGGTAGCGTGCGTTAACGCCTGGTCAACCAGTCTTCGATCTTGACTTTGACAATGTCCGATTTTCTCTCCAACGACTCTTTATCCAACGGCTAGATTTATGATTAGCGTGCGCTAGCAAGTATGCATAGCGTGCGCTAGCATTAATTAAATCCAACTTTTCCAGATTTTCCGGATCTGCATGGACTCTTGCCTTCCAACGGTTGAAATTCAAACGGTAAAATGCAGACTCCTTTTAGCGTGCGCTAATGTCTTTGCCTTAGCGTGCGCTACTGAGTTCTTTCATTAACGTACGTTACCTTGTGTAGCGTACGTAAAAGCCTTAACGAATTGAGTCCAGTAGCTACTGGACTACTAACCATAATATTGGTAGCGTGCGCTAGAGATAATAAGTAACGTGCGCTATGTCCTTGCTTTAGCGTACGTAAGATGATATGTGTAGCGTGCGCAACATCCAGTTCTGATTTCCTTCCAGACTTCACTGACCTCTGGAGAAATACGATAGCGTGCGTTATTTTTATTGTATAGCGTGCGCTAACTGTAGGTTCTTTGCGTGCGCTATCGATCAGGCGACTTCACTTGGCTGCAGCTGACTTGTCTGGACTGTATATGAATGACCCGATAGCGTGCGCTAATATATGATGAGTAGCGTGCGCTAGCTTTATTTTGCTCCTTCAAAATATTATCGATCCGAGATTGATTTAATTAAATGTTTTGAATGTAATAATCATCAAAATACATTTTGAGTCAACAATCTCCCCCTTTTTGATGATGTCAAAACATTTAATTAATACCTGCAAAAACATTTTGAAATTATTCGAATCAAGGTAAACTTGTTCGATATATTAGTAGTTTTTGGAGTATTCTCCCCCTTTTTGACATAAACAAAAAGTAACTCCCCCTGAATTGTTGCATTATTAATAAATATTAACGAAAATTGCCATTATTCAAGGTGTAATCAACAATACTAGTAAACAACAATACTTGCAAATAACTAATGCCAAATGAAGAAATGCGAATTTCATTAAGATAAAATGCAAGGAATACAACAAGTTTTCATGGCAAAAGACATATAGATTGTTCGAACAACAAGATTCTACATCAAACATCAAAAGATAAAATCCTCAAATCTAAGGATCGGAAGAAGACGAAGGGAAAGGGAACGAGGGGTGTGTGAAACGAATGAACTCGGATATCAGCCCACGCACTTCCCGGACTTCCGAACGCAGAGCCCGAACATCCTCTCGTATCTCAGCCTGAGAGGTCTCGATGCCCCGCATCCGAGCACAGAGATCACTTTCCTCTTCTTCCGTCACCACATCTCTCATTGGGCGTTTTCCTTTCGACGTAGGCTTCCTTACGAATTCCCCGGTCTGCATTTCTCGAAAGGTATGAGGTCCCCGACGAGTGATCTTTTCTTCTGCAGTAGGCATCCGTGACCCTTTCTCTACTAGGTCATCGTCGCGTAGATACGGAAAAAGGATCCAGCCTCTGTTGGACGTCCGGACATAGTGCATAGCTTTAAGCGAAGCGTCCGAGATCTCATGTCCGAGGGAGACGGGGACTGCCTTGTCCTTCGACAAGTCGACTTGATGAAAACTGAAAATGGCCGAGAGGATTGAGCCATAAGGCATTCCAGCCTTGCGAGAACGAGAGGCGTAGTTTTTCGATCGAAACAAGTCTCCCTTCACCTTCATCCAACTGATGATGATATCGGAGAAATTAACTTTATCGTCGTTGAGAACGCGGTACACCACTTGCTTGTCCACTCCCACCAGTTTGTGCTGGGAATTAACCTTCGGCATTAGGCATTTCGTGAGAGCTACCAAAAGCAGGCGAATATTGACCCCAAAGTCGTTGTTTTCGAAAAAGTCGTCCGTTATGTCAATAACGGCCTTTGAGCTCAGAAACTCTTTCACATCTATTTCACCGACTTCATTATCATCGGCCAAAGATTTTCCAGTACAAACAAAACCATCACAGGGTAAACCAAAAATCTGATACAAAACATCTGAAGAAACTTTTACCCGAGTTCCTCCGACAAGACTTCCTAAAACAAGGGCTGAAGACCCTTCACTTTCGGCCACATGAAGGTTGGCATAAAACTCTCGGACGAGTTCAGGGAAGATAGGGTTTTTGCATTCGACAAAACGGGAAATACCAAGCGAAGAGAAGAAATTGGAAATATCGACGTTTACCCGTTCTAGACGTGAGAGATTGAAGAAGTAACAGTCGGTGATGTGTTCTTGAGGAAGAATGTCAAAGAAAACCCTCGAGGCGGTGGCGGAGATGAACCGATTCGCATCAAACTGGGAGTTGAGAGGTCGTTTGAGGTTGTTGTATTGTTTTCCCATGGCTGTGCGGTTCTTGCTCGACATTAATCGGGGAAGGAATTGAAGTTTGGAGAAATCGATTAGCGGCTAGGGTTTTTGGCAAGATGAGAATTTGCAGTCGATTGCGTGCGTTAGGAAGTGTGTTTGTGTGCCTGGGTAGTACGGCATATATTTGCAGTCAACCAGTAGCGGGTAATCGATTTAATTAATGACGTGGAAAAAGAAGATGTCGTATATTTGTGTGCCTGGGTAGTACGGTTGACTGCAAATATATATGTGCCTTCACCTTCGATGGTTCCAATTTCATGACGTGGAAAAAGAAGATGGCGATCTTCGTTCAAGCCTACGATATTGAAATCTGGAAAGTTATTGCTCTCGGTCCTAAACTTGCTAAGAAAGAAGATGGATCGTTGAAAAAGATCGAAGAATTCAACGATGAGGATTGGAGAAACACGCATGTCAACTCACGAGCTACTCAACTCCTCTATTGCGCTCTCAATCCCGAAGAACTCAATAGGATATCGTCCTATGAAAGTGCAAAAGAAATTTGGGAAATTCTCGAAGTCACTCACCAGGGAACCACCCAAGTCAAGGAGACCAAAATTAATATGTTACTCCATGACTACGAATTATTTTCCATGAAAGACGAGGAAACGATCACAAATATGTTGGATCGATTTTCGGCTATAACAAACGGTCTTGCATCTTCTGAAAGCCTATATCGAGCAAAATGACAAAGCTAAGAAAATTCTTCGATCGTTGCCACGAGAATGGGATGCCACGGTCACCGCGATCATGGAATCCAAGGATCTCAACAAGCTCGAATTTAGTGCCCTCATCGGGTCACTCATCAATTATGAGATCGTTCTCAAGTCTAGAGGCACAAAACCAAAGCCTCGGGAAAGAGTAGTCGCATTCAATGTTGATAGCGACGTTGAGGAAGATGTTGCCGAAGATGAAGACGACGAGGAACTCGCTCTTTATGCCAAAAACTTTAGAAGGTACAAAAACCTAAGTCAAAAGAGGCGAAGTTTTCTTGGTCGGGATGGCAAACCGGAGCAAAAGAAGAGTGGCTACACTCCTATCAAGAAGTTCGACAATAATTGTCGGAAATGTGGTCAAGCCGGTCATTATGCCAAAGAATGCCGAGGATCCTCTTCAAAACCTCAAATGGAAAGATTCAAAAAGAAGGAGGTTCTAATCGCTTCTTGTAGTGATGACGAAGAGGAGATTGAAAGATCTCTAGACGCAAATCTTGCATTCATGGCCCTCGACTCCGAAAGCAATATCGAGGTAAGCTCTAAACTCAATGATGACGAATATGACTCTTTTGATTTTTGTGATTCACAAGAAGTTCATCAAGATGATGAGTTGTTGAGTGCGTTTGAATCGTTAAATACGGAGTATGACGAGATGGTCAAATTAAATATATCTTTAAAGAGAAAAATAAAATCTCTAGAACTCGAAAACTCCTCGCTTCAAAACAAGGGCAAAACTATTGAGATCGACCATACATCATGTATTGAAAAAGAAAATGTTTTGAAAATCGAGTTAACAAAAACTCAAAAGGAGCTAAAATATATTTTGAACAAATTTACTCTTGGAAACGAAATTCGAAAGGCTCCTATCTATTCAAAATCGCCCTTGCTCAAACACGGTCTTGGTTTCGACCCTTTTAAACGGAACAATCCCTTATCAACCTTGACAAAATAAAGAAAACCAAACCGAGAACTCAAAAGATCCGCTCAAACGAGTTCACAATGTTAATATTCATTCAAAGTTAAGAACTATCAAAGTTAAGCAAATATGGGTTAGAAAGGGACGATTGTTCCGAATGCTATAAGCATAGTTAACTTTGAGGACCTAAACGGGCTTGGGTACCAAACAACCGAGAAATTCTACTTTTGTAGGTACCGCACCAAGGAAAAACAAGTGGTACATTGATAGCGGATGCTCAAGGCACATGTGCGGCCGAGGACTTATTTGAAGACCTCGAATATCAAGATCAAGGACATGTGACCTTTGGAGATAATCAAAAGGGAAAATCAAAAAAATCGGCAAAGTCGGTAAGGAACCTTCTCCTTCTATCAACAAAGTACTATTTGTCAAGGTTTGCATCATAATCTCCTTAGCGTTTCGCAACTTTGTGATGAAGGTTTTAAAATTCTATTTGAGCAAACGCATTGCACGGCATTTAGAAATAATAAAATTGCATTCATTGGTTTGAGATGTGGAAACATCTATATTGTTGATCTTAATGATAAGAGTTCATTCAATGAAAAATGTCTTATTACCTTGGATGACAATGCATATTTATGGCATCGAAAATTGGGGCATACCTCTTTACCTATTATTTCTATTTTATCTAGACACGACCTTGTTCGTGGATTGCCCAAACTCAAATTTGATAGAAAACATTTGTGTGAATCATGCATAAAAGGGAAACATACTCGAGAATCGTTTAAACCAAAATTCGAGGTTTCCACTAGTCGAGTTCTTGAACTCGTGCATATGGATTTGATTGGACCATCTAGACATGTTAGTTTAAATGGTAAACTTTACACTTTGGTTATTGTTGATGATTTCTCTCGATTTACTTGGGTTAGATTTTTAGCACATAAAGATGATGCATTTTCCGAGTTTTCTAAATGGTGTCGTTTGGTATCAAATGAGAAAAATCTTTCCATAATTTCTATTCGCACCGACCACGGAGGTGAATTTGATTGCACCCCGTTTGAACTTTTATGTGATAAATACGGTATTAATCACAATTTTTCGGCTCCTAGAACGCCTCAACAAAATGGAGTTGTTGAAAGGAAAAACCGATCTTTGGAAGAAATGTCGAGGACAATGCTAAATGAATACTCTCTTCCACGATACTTTTGGGCCGAAGCAATTTTCACGGCATGCTATGTGATTAACCGAGTTCACGTCCGTAGAACTCATCTTAAAACCCCGTATGAATTATGGAAGGGCAAAAAGCCCAATATTGCTTACTTTCATCCTTTTGGTTGCAATGTATTTATTTTGAACAATGGCAAGGATAACTTGGGCAAGTTTGATGTCAAATCCGACTCCGGAATATTTCTTGGTTATTGTACTAATAGCAAAGCATATCGTGTTTATAATATTAGAACGAATAAAGTTGAAGAATCCATACACGTTAAATTCAATGATATGATCTCACCCCCGAGAAAGGTAGAATATTTTGATGATGCATGTACCTTTCCGGATCCCTCACCCGAAGTGAAGAAAATTTCGGAAATCGAAACGAACACAATCGTTGATTTACCGAAAGATCGAGGCACATCAAAGACCATCCGAAGGATCTCGTGATCGGAAACATTGAAGACGGTGTTCAAACCCGAAGGAGAACCACCGAATTTATGGCTCATTGTGCTTTTGTATCCGAAATAGTTCCCAAGAATATATCCGAAGCTCTCGATGATGAAAGTTGGGTGATGGCAATGCAAGAGGAGCTTGTGCAATTCAAGCACAATAATGTATGGAATTTAGTTCCCGCGCCTAAAGATAAAACAATTATCGGAACTAAATGGGTGCATAAAATCAAGAGTGACGAAGACGGCTATCCTATTCGAAATAAATCTCGTTTGGTCGCTCAAGGATATAATCAAGAAGAAGGTCTTGATTACGAAGAAAGCTTTGCTCCCGTGGCTCGACTCGAAGCCATTCGCTTGCTATGTGCATTTGCCGCCCATAAGAAGATTAAACTATTTAAAATGGATGTCAAAAGTGCATTCTTGAATGGTTTCATTCAAGAAGAAGTCTATGTCAAGCAACCTCCCGGTTTTGAAGACCATCATTTTCCAGATCATGTCTACAAGCTCAACAAGGCACTCTACGGATTGAAGCAAGCACCCCGAGCATGGTATGATCGTTTAAGCCAATTCTTAATTGCAAATAATTATAAAAGAGGCAAAGTCGATAATACCTTATTTGTCAAAATACTAAATGATGATATACTTGTTTGCCAAATTTACGTTGATGACATTGTATTTGGAGCTACTAATGAATCCTTGTGCCAAGATTTTTCTAATCTTATGAAAGGAGAATTCGAAATGAGTATGATGGGAGAATTAACGTTCTTCCTCGGGCTTCAAATCAAACAATGCAAAGATGGAATTTTTATCCATCAAACGAAGTACTCAAACGACCTCCTCAAGAAATTCAATATGGAAAATAGCAAGGTGATATCTACGCCAATGTCGTCATCATTAAAGCTTGAGAAAGATGAAAATGGCAAATCCGTAGATCAAAAATTATATCGAGGTATGATCGGATCTTTGCTATATTTGACTGCATCTAGGCCAGATATAATATTTGCTACATGTCTATGTGCTCGATTCCAAGCTAATCCCAAGGAATCACATTTAATTGCTTGTAAACGCATTTTTCGCTACTTGAAAGGAACTATTGACTAGGTCTATGGTATCCTTCTTGCTTGATTTTAATTTAATTGCTATAGTGACGCCGATTTCATGGATGCAAAATTGACAAAAAGAGTACTAGTGGTACATGTCATTTTGTTGGATCTTGTTTAATATCTGGGAAGTAAAAGCAAACCAACAGTAGCATTGTCTCACTGAGGCCGAATATGTCGCCGCAGGAGCGCCCGTGCTCAAGTGCTATGGATTAAAAATCAACTACGCGACTACGGCATTCATTTTGAAAATACCCCTATCCTATGTGATAACACTAGTGCAATTAATTTGAGCAAAAATCCTGTTTGCACAAAGAGAACCAAACATATAGATATTAGACATCATTTTTTACGTGATCATATTCAGAAAAAAGACATCTGTTTAATTTTTGTCGGGACGAAGGATCAACTTGCTGACATCTTTACAAAACCTCTTCCCGAAGAATCTTTTAACTCCATTCGTTTACAACTTGGCATGGGACATGTAGACAACTTTTGAAATAAGCTTACTACTCAAAACATCAAAATCCTTGATTCAGATCACTCGCTAGCGCGCGCTAGCTTCATTTTTCTTAACGCGCGCTAAACACTTCCTTCGATAGCGTACGCTAAACCCTACCTTCTTGCGTACGCTAATTAAAGTTTCTCGAATTCCACTCTAGCTACTGGACAGTCCAGTAAGCCTCTCTTTTCTGCCTAACGTACGCTAATCTTATAAACCCTAGCGTACGCTAACTTAAAGTTCGTTGACTATATATATGCCGTACTACCCAGGCACACAAACACACTTCCTAACGCACGCAATCGACTGCAAATTCTCATCTTGCCAAAAACCCTAGCCGCTAATCGATTTCTCCAAACTTCAATTCCTTCCCCGATTAATGTCGAGCAAGAACCGCACAGCCATGGGAAAACAATACAACAACCTCAAACGACCTCTCAACGCCCAGTTTGATGCGAATCGGTTCATCTCCGCCACCGCCTCGAGGGTTTTTTTTGACATTCTTCCTCAAGAACACATCACCGACTGTTACTTCTTCAATCTCTCAAGTCTAGAACGGGTAAACGTCGATATTTCCAATTTCTTCTCCTCGCTTGGTATTTCCCGTTTTGTCGAATGCAAAAACCATATCTTCCCTGAACTCGTCCGAGAGTTTTATGCCAACCTTCATGTGGCCGAAAGTGAAGGGTCTTCAGCCCTTGTTTTAGGAAGTCTTGTCGGAGGAACTCGGGTAAAAGTTTCTTCAGATGTTTTGTATCAGATTTTTGGTTTACCCTGTGATGGTTTTGTTTGTACTGGAAAATCTTTGGCCGATGATAATGAAGTCGGTGAAATAGATGTGAAAGAGTTTCTGAGCTCAAAGGCCGTTATTGACATAACGGACGACTTTTTCGAAAACAACGACTTTGGGGTCAATATTCGCCTGCTTTTGGTAGCTCTCACGAAATGCCTAATGCCGAAGGTTAATTCCCAGCACAAACTGGTGGGAGTGGACAAGCAAGTGGTGTACCGCGTTCTCAACGACGATAAAGTTAATTTCTCCGATATCATCATCAGTTGGATGAAGGTGAAGGGAGACTTGTTTCGATCGAAAAACTACGCCTCTCGTTCTCGCAAGGCTGGAATGCCTTATGGCTCAATCCTCTCGGTCATTTTCAGTTTTCATCAAGTCGACTTGTCGAAGGACAAGGCAGTCCCCGTCTCCCTCGGACATGAGATCTCGGACGCTTCGCTTAAAGCTATGCACTATGTCCGGACGTCCAACAGAGGCTGAATCCTTTTTCCGTATCTACGCGACGATGACCTAGTAGAGAAATGGTCACGGATGCCTACTGCAGAAGAAAAGATCACTCGTCGGGGACCTCATACCCTTCGAGAAATGCAGACCGGGGAATTCGTAAGGAAGCCTACGTCGAAAGGAAAACGCCCAATGAGAGATGTGGTGACGAAAGAAGAGGAAAGTGAACTCTGTGCTCGGATGCGGGGCATCGAGACCTCTCAGGCTGAGATACGAGAGGATGTTCGGGCTCTGCGTTCGGAAGTCCGGGAAGTGCGTGGGCTGATATCCGAGTTCATTCGTTTCACACACCCCTCGTTCCCTTTCCCTTCGTCTTCTTCCGATCCTTAGATTTGAGGATTTTATCTTTTGATGTTTGATGTAGAATCTTGTTGTTCGAACAATCTATATGTCTTTTGCCATGAAAACTTGTTGTATTCCTTGCATTTTATCTTAATGAAATTCGCATTTCTTCATTTGGCATTAGTTATTTGCAAGTATTGTTGTTTACTAGTATTGTTGATTACACCTTGAATAATGGCAATTTTCGTTAATATTTATTAATAATGCAACAATTCAGGGGGAGTTCCTTTTTGTTTATGTCAAAAAGGGGGAGAATACTCCAAAAACTACTAATATATCGAACAAGTTTACCTTGATTCGAATAATTTCAAAATGTTTTTGCAGGTATTAATTAAATGTTTTGACATCATCAAAAAGGGGGAGATTGTTGACTCAAAATGTATTTTGATGATTATTACATTCAAAACATTTAATTAAATCAATCTCGGATCGATAATATTTTGAAGGAGCAAAATAAAGCTAGCGCACGCTACTCATCATATATTAGCGCACGCTATCGGGTCATTCATATACAGTCCAGACAAGTCAGCTGCAGCCAAGTGAAGTCGCCTGATCGATAGCGCACGCAAGTTATTCAATGTTAGCGCACGCTAAGAACCTACAGTTAGCGCACGCTATACAATAAAAATAACGCACGCTATCGTATTTCTCCAGAGGTCAGTGAAGTCTGGAAGGAAATCAGAACTGGATGTTGCGCACGCTACACATATCATCTTACGTACGCTAAAGCAAGGACATAGCGCACGTTACTTATTATCTCTAGCACACGCTACCAATATTATGGTTAGTAGTCCAGTAGCTACTGGACTCAATTCGTTAAGGCTTTTACGTACGCTACACAAGGTAACGTACGTTAATGAAAGAACTCAGTAGCGCACGCTAAGGCAAAGACATTAGCGCACGCTAAAAGGAGTCTGCATTTTACCGTTTGAATTTCAACCGTTGGAAGGCAAGAGTCCATGCAGATCCGGAAAATCTGGAAAAGTTGGATTTAATTAATGCTAGCGCACGCTATGCATACTTGCTAGCGCACGCTAATCATAAATCTAGCCGTTGGATAAAGAGTCGTTGGAGAGAAAATCGGACATTGTCAAAGTCAAGATCGAAGACTGGTTGACCAGGCGTTAACGCACGCTACCACTACATTACTAGCGCACGCTAGACATGGTATTTTACCGTTGCAACAGTCTTTGTGACCGTTCAGAGATTTCAAGTCAAAAACCGTTAACGCACGCTACAAGGCACTATTAGCGCACGCTAATAGTATGTTTTTCAGAATTTGAAGGATGTCTCACACCTATAAATACCCGAAGGACTTGGGTATCAAACACACAACTTCAAGCATTCAAGCATACAAGCATACAAGCAATCAAAGCGTTCTTGAGCTCAGATTTATATATTGCATTACAAGTTGTGAGAAAAGAAAGATACAAGAGTGATTTTCATTGTAATATCCATTATTCTTTGTATTCTTTCATTTGGTTGTAAGTGTTGCATCACTTACACTTGAGCGAAAAAGAAACGAATCAAGAGTCACTAATCCGGTGTTATTAGGATCTTTGATCCGGCATTGTTAGGATTATACTCCCATATTCGTATAGTGAGGATTATCTAGTTCCTATAGAACACTAGATAAACAATCATTTATATTGAGGGAAAGGTTGAGCTTGGACCGATAGAAGACAAGCGATTGTAACGGTTGTGAACTCGGACCGATAGAAGACGAGTTAAGTTTGTGGTTTTTTTCTTAAGCCAATAGAAAAAGAAAGTCGGAGAGAGGACGTAGGCAAGTTGCCGAACCTCTATAAATTCTTGAGTCTTTAAATTCCGCACTATTTTCTATTTTCTCGCAAGAAATTTCGGTATTCCGCATCACCACTATTCAACCCCCCTTCTAGTGGTGAATTTATCTCTTCATTATTGGATAATAGATACCTCGCTACATGATTTTAGACATCAAAGTTATATAAGCAACCAGTTGCAGCTCCATGAAGGGAAAGTCAGCAAAATATCGACAATGGGAAAAGCAGTATGACTAACAAATAATATACCTTTAATGAAAGAAAGTGAACTTGACGCCACAACAGAAGGATTTGGATCAGGGCTAGTCGATCTATCACTTCCAACATGTCTGTTATTAACTTTGAGGTTAAAAACGTGAACAGTGCCCTTATCACTTGATACTGCCAGCCATTGAGCAGTGTCTGAGAATGCCAAACTATGTATTTCTGCTCTGTCTGCCCCCCTTCTTACCTGCAACATTACCTCATCGATCACGGTAGAACGAAACAGAACATTCGCATGTTGAACTATATCAGCTGTAAAATGACCAGCGTAGTTTAATTACAAGAATTTACCTCCTGCAGCAAACTCCCATCATGTGTATTAAAAATTCTAACCAGTGTCCCCTTACTGCTTGCTGTCGCCAGCAAATTACCATCCTGCGATAGCGCAAAGCAAGCAATCCTCGAATCATGAGCCATAACAAACTTAGTCCTCTTGGATGCATAATGCTCCACCCTAATCTGTCCCTTCTGTAACCCGGGACAAACCAACACAAACGACCCAGCAACTTGTGATACCGAGCACAGTCCCTTAGGGTTTGCAACCGTCTCAATCTGATGCAACAGCTTCAAATCCACGAAATTGTACACAAAAATCTTCTGCTCGAGGACAGCGATAATTCGATCCCTCCGTAACCGAACCCCTCGGACTTCAGACCTAAATGATAACTCCCCGATGCATCGGTTCTGATGATCGTCCCAAATCATGACCTTGTTCAACGGATACTGCGGCGTATCACCGCCCCCGACTAGAACGAGGATGTTGCACCGGAAAAGCATCGCCACAGCACCAACGCCTCCTTTGCCGTCAAAATCTCGCCGGAAAATCTCACGGAATGGGTCGCAGTTGTAGATCCGAAATCCGCGGTCGGTGCCGGCGGCAAAGCAGCAATTGTCCTGGTTGAAGGAGACATGGAGGAGCTTGATCGGGTTAGGATTTGTGATGGTGGAATTGTTGGCACTAGTTGAAGAATCGCGGTTTGCGGAATCGGGAACGGCGTCGTATGGAGGATTGTAATCGGACGGCGGATCGGGCTGCATCCCTTGATGCTGCTGTTCAAGGAAGGGTTGGAGCATGGGGATGTGAAATTCGGTTCTAATTGGGATTTGGATTTGTGGATAAACTGGAGGCAGCGGCCATGGAAGGGATATCGCTGGAATTAGGATAACTGGAGAAGTAAATGTAGAGTGAATGAGTTTGGGAGTGGAAAAGAAAGAAGAAACAAAAAGGCTACGGCTCGTTTGTTTGGCTATTAGTGTAACCCAGTGTTTTATATAGCGCAGCGTTCATGTGTAGTGTTTTTGTTTAGATAGTGCGTAGCGCAAATAGCGTAGCGTAGAGCGTAGGTTTAGTGTTCCTACTATTTTATATAAAATAATAAAATATATCTATATAATATATAATTTTTTATCATAAGTTAATATAAATCAAGTTAAAATTATAACTAATGACACTTAAAATAAGAATATATGAAAATAAATGTATAAATATCATATTTACAATCCATCGTTTTTTTAATGAACTCATCAACAAGTTTTCCTATCGGTTATTTATCATTGGTTATTTGTCATTATCTTTGACACTACATATATCTAAGAATTATTAAAAAAACTATATTTTGTAATAAATTTAATAGAACTTTATAGTTTATATAGATATAAAAGTAATAAAATAATAATTAAAAAAATATTTGTAATTAAAATAAAAATATATAATTAAAATAAAAAATATGATAAAAATCAAATTTTCTCAAATAGCCCACGCTATTTACGCTATAGCTCAAATAGCCTACGCTATTTGGGCTATTTGGATAAAAGCGTGCCACGTCATCAAAAATCCTACGTTATTTGTCCAAAACGCTATTTTGGATGCGCTACAGTCAATTTTTGCGCTATAGCGCGCTATATAGCCTACGCTACGAAACGCTATTTAAAACAGTGGTGTAACCATTAAGAGCCTACATCTGAATCGCTCAGAGGCCACGGTTGTTTGGCAAAAAAAATTTTACCTTTTAATTGTTACAAAGAGATCTGAACCATTAAGCATCTATACTCTCTCTCAACCATTCAGAGGCAAACAATTTCTAGATTTACCTCTCCTCTTAAATTAGGTTGATTATTCATAATTATTATTATTATTTTTTAAATGAATTTAAATAAAAAAATATTATACATAATTATTATTATAATTTTCTAAGTGAATTAAATTAAAAAATATTACACATAATTATTATTATAATTTTCTAAATGAATTAAATTAAAAAATATTATATGTAATTATTATTATTAATTTAAATGAATTAAATTAAAAAATATTATACATAATTATTATTATTATTTTAAATGAATTCAATTTAAAATATTATATATTATTTTAAATGAATTAAATTTAAAAATATTATACATAATAATTATTATTATTATTTTAAATGAAGTAAATTTAAAAATATTATACACATTTATTTATAAAAATTAGGGTTTTATTTATAAAAAGGAGAGGTTTGGTATGCAAGGGGGAAAATGAGATTTTTAATCGCTACTTTTATACATAAGGGTAAAATGTTAATTTGTTACCATTTAGAGTTACCATTCAAAAAAGTTACCAAACAACCAAATTCATTCTGCACTCAACCATACAGAGCCTCTCAACCATTCTCGCCTCTCAACCATTCTGCACTAAATCATTCAGCAACTGCCAAGCAGCCCCTAAATGACTAAAATAAGACCCAAGTTTACTAGTTTTAGCAATTGAGGACCTAAATTTTCGAAGGTATCAAACTAGGACCTACTCTTTGATCTGTTAGACCACGTTAGGACTTCCGTTAAGTCCTAACGGAGTGCTTATTTGGCAGTTAAATGACATGTAGCGGATCTTTATTGGCTGGTTAATATATGACGTAAGATAATAATAAAAAAATAAAAAAATCTAAATAATTTGGAAAAATATGGAAAATAGAAAAAATCTGGGAAATAAAAAAATCGAAACTTCAGGTAATTTTTTATATTTTGGAATATTAATATTAAAAAATTGAGTTTTTATTCAAAATTCCAAAAAAAAATTAAGAAAAAATCTGGATTTTATTTATAAACTGTTTTAATAAAAATAAAAACTGAAATATTATTTTCCATAAAATAAATAAAAGGTCTGATCAGTTATCTTCTCCGGTGAAGTTGACTTCAAGTAATTAATCTTTAATATGTTTTATTTTTTTCGGATTTTTAATTTTTTTTAAACTAAAACATTTTTTTTTATGAAATGTAAAAAAAATTACTAGCTGGTTTTTTATAAATAAAATAAAATAATTCAAAATTTTTATTATTTTGTGGAAAAAATTCTAATTTTTATTTTATTAAAATAATTTATAAAGAAGATCCAGAAATTTTGTATTTTTATTTCCAAATTTTAAATAAAAATTTCCGATTTTTTAATATTAATTATATTCGAGAATTTAAAAAAAAATGAAGTTGTAGTTTTTTTTAATTTTTCAGAAAAATGAAGTTCTGATTTTTTCCTTGAGTTTTCCGGAATTTTTTATTATTTTTAAACTTTTATATTCTTTTTTATTTTTTATTATTACGTCATATATTGACCAGCCAATAAACATCTGTCATGTGTCATTTAACTGTCAACAAAGCACTCCGTTAGTACTTAACGGACAAAAATTAACGGAGGTCTTAACGTAGTCTAACGGATCAAAGATTAGGTCCCGATTTGATACCTTCGAAAATTTAGGTCCTCAAGTGCTAAAATTTGTAAACTTGAGGTCCTATTTTGGTCATTTAGCCAAACAAAAAAAAAATGGTCAGGCTCCGATATGGTATCACGAGGCTATTTGGAGTCTACGAACTTCCAAAATTACAAGAGCACCTCCACTAGGTCAACCCACCAAAAATGGGACGGACTCGAGTTGGGTAAAATCCCAAATTGAGTTGAGTTTTCTCAAATTTTTAAGCCGATCGAGCTTGATCGGGTCTAACCGAGCAGATTATGAGTTTGTCAACTTGGTTTCGACGAGTATAGCCTAATTCATTTGAGTTATTAAACAGTACATTCGGGTTAATGCAGGATGGATCGGGTTGGGTACGTTCGGATAGCATAGTGAGCCATTGGTGCAAATAGAGATGGCCACGGTTCCCGTTTCGGTTCGAACTGGAACCGAACCGCCGGTTCTACGGTTTCGAAAACGGGAATCGGAACCGAACCAATAACATAGTGTCACGGTTTCGGTTCGAACTGGGAACCGGCGGTTCCGGTTCCGGTTTCGAACCGGCGGTTCTCGGTTCGAACCGTCCGAACTGTTTTTTTAATCTTCACTTTAATTGCTTTTTGTTGTTTAAATGTATTTTTGTATAAGTTAATGAAATAATCAATAATAAAATAAAAGAAATAATAATCTTAGTAGAGAGAGAGAGAGAGAGAGAGAGAGAGAGGGGTATTAACCTTGCTTGATTGACCACCAATTGAACACGTCCACGTCATTTGGCCCTGCATTAAGTAATTTCCCTCCCTTTGGCTCCCTAAGGTATTCTTCTAGTCCGGAAAATTGTGGTTGACTATTGTGACATTTGTTTGCAAAAAAAGATTGAAGCATTTGATCCGCTTGAGTACTAGTGTCAAATCTATAAGAAGAAGACCCACTGCTCTTAGCAGTTTGTTTACGACTAACATTTCCACTACATTTGAAGTATATTCTTGAAAAAGATTTTTTAAATTACAATTAATACTAGTTTTGATTTCCATAAAATTTGGCAACTCTAAAGCTTCGTAACTAAGACTTTCACTATATTTTATTTCTTTAAAAAATTTATAATAAATTTCCAAAATATTGCACACATCTTCGTATTTGAAGGACGGATCCAAACCTTTTGCAATTAAAAAACGTTAGGAATTTGTTTAAAATATTTTATTCATTTATTAATCATGAGAGTAACGGTTTTTTGTAAATTTTGAAAAGTACTACAATGAGCTAATTGAGAAATTATCACAGTACAATGATAAAGAACACGTGAACAAGTAGGATAATAGACACCCGATAAATCTTTAGTAGCCGTTTCAAAAACTTGAAGTAGTTGAACAAGATCGTAACATTCATCCCAATAACTAGGCAATAAAATCATAGAATTAACTTCAGTTGTAAAAATCCTTAAATTCGTACGTTGAATTCAACATTCATATGTTGGATTCAACATTCATATGTTGAATTCCACCTAGTTCATACGTCTATGTTAAAGCACTTGCTACGTCCAGTTTGAGTTTTACAAAATTTGAGCCATAACCTATGTAATTTTTGTTTATCACGTAATAGTTCAACAGCTTTCCTAATTGGATCTATTGATCTATCTAAATGCTTAAGGCCATTTTGAACACACAAGTTTAATATATAAGCAATGCAACAGGTATGAAAATATCTACCTTGTAAAGTAGCATTCCATGCAGCAATTAAAGAATGTACCGTAGCAGTATTACACTTGCATTGTCAAAATTAATTGAAAATATTTTTTCGGTAATCTTAAATTGCTGCAAAATTTTTAAGATAATAAGTGCAATATTTTCGGCAGTATGAGCACAATTAAATTTTTTGAAACATATAACACGTTTGTTTAAGTTCCATTGCAAGTCAACCCAATGAACAATCATACCTATGTAAGAATATTTTTTTAAAAGCACATGTCCAAATATCAGAGCAAACAGAAACTCTATGTGGTAAAGTAGTTAACATATTTCGTAGTTGTATATTATATATTTTAGCTAATTTGACTATGGTCTTAGTCATAGTGGTACGTGGTATTCGTTTAGCTATAGGATTATATGCCAATTTCATTGAATTTTCAAAACGCATGCTATCGGCAAATTGAAAACCAAGAGATTTCGTACTAACGACTCTAGCCATTACTTCCCTACCAACAATATCGTTAAACTTAAAAAGAGAGATTTCGGGCGTACCTTGATCGCCGGGGGTGGAGGTGAGTTGCGTTCGTTTACCTTTGTTGGGAGGATGCACAATTCTAATGTGCTTGTTGTATGTGCCATAGCCGGTCCCCGCGTTGAAAACGTAGAATTTGCCACAAATGTTGCGAACGGCCTTCGTGATTGTTTTGCCGCTATCGGGATCTCTAACTTGTACTTTTTTGAAGTACACCGTGAAGACATTGGAACGTGGAGTTCGTTCCTTCTTCCCCGCCGTCGATCGTCGAGACTAGTGGTCCGATCCAAGACCGCCATCTTCAAACTCGTCAATATCGTCCTCCAAATCAATAGCCTCGTCTTCTTGGTACTTGGATGGAATTTCTTCATCATCATCTTGTTGAGCAAGGTGTGCCGCCATTTCAAAACCGTCTTGGATTTGTTCCTCCTCCATTTGTTCACGTTCACGACGATTGGCCACCCTTCGAAATTGAGAAGTCCGAGTAGGATCTTCACTACCGACGTAGGTTGATTCGTCGGGATCCCCTCGAATAACAACACCACGTAGACATGAGGGCCTCGTGGTCTATTTCCAATGGTAGAACCGTACTGCATAACATTTTAGCCCTTACCACTACGACCGGAGCCGGAATCGGAAGAAGCCATTTGTAGGGAGAAACGAGTAATAGTAATAAAAATGATTAAGAGTAGAAAATGCTTAGTAGAGATGAAAGTTGGTGTGAAAAATGGTGAGGATTGGGGGGTATCTATAGGGAGAAAGTAGAGGTAAAATTGGGAGATATTTGAATTTGAAATTCAAATTTGAAATTCAAAACTTCGGGAACCAAAATCTGAAAAAAAAAAAATGTAAAAGTGGGAATCAAATCTGCCACAAGGTGGCAAAGTTGGCCCGGGCGGTTCCATTTTTTTTTCACGGTTCCCGGTTTGAACTGTGGGAACCGACGGTCCGGATGGTTCGGTTACGGTTTCGAACCGGGAACCACTGGTTACATTTGTTGGAACCGAAACCGAACCGTCTGGACATGATTTCGTTTCCGGTTCGGAACTGTCTAACACGGTTCCGGTTCCAGAATCCCATACGATCCGGTTTCACGGTACGGTTACCGGTTCCGGATTTTTTGGCCACCTCTAGGTGCAAATTCATTCTCAATTCGACTATTCGGATATCCATCTATACTATATAAAACTTATCCCCCTTAATTTAATGTGGAAGGGGAATTTATGTCACTTATTCATGTTAAAGGATTACATATGAAAAGACTATTTTAATTGTAACTTTTAATGTAAATAAACTAATTTAAATACAAAAGTTACGATAAAATCACAATGCAAATGCACATTCTAATACACAAGGTGATTAAAATGAACTTTTAAATGATAGTATAAATTACAAGATGGTTAAATTTTAGCTATGAAATCTTAGATAAAATCGGTGTATCGCACGAGTTGAATAAACCAAAAACAATCTCGGAGCAACATACAAGTTAGTAAAGCCTCATTTCATATAACTAATTACATAGACTAAAATAAAAGGACAATAACAATAAAAACATATAAACTTCTCTAAAAGGCATTTAAATTCTGCCATATGCTCATACAAAATACGTAGATATTCAACCAAAGACTGTGAATCGCACGGGTTGGATAATGCCTCGTCTAATAAAAATTTGAATTTGGGTCATTTTAGTAAAGAGAATACGAGGTGATTGTTGAATGCTCATTTGTTTACTACTTAATGTTTGTTATTTTTAACTAAATTTTCATTTATTTTTAAGAGAATATTCATGTTTTGCATTAAAAATTTAATGAACATTATGTTAAAAAGTAAATGAATATTTGATAATAAATAAATAAAAACTTAGTTACAAAATAGCGAACCTTATTTTTTAACCAAAAACTAATAAATATATATCATTAACCCTATGTTCATTATTAAAAACTAATCCTATGTTCATTATTTCCGTAACAAAAAAATCATTACTTTTTAGCAAAAAATTCAATAAACATTCAATAATAAATATAAATGAACATTCAGTAAACAAAAAGAGCAATGAATATTTTTTTTTTTTTTTTTTGGTACATCCGAATACTAGTAAAACTAAATTACATCAAAAGACAAAAATGGCATAATCTCATCCGGTGGTGATTCCATAGAAACTCCTCCTAGATCTTGAACATAACTCAGCTTTGCAAGTTTATCCGCACAACCATTACTCGTCCGATGTATATGTTTGAATTTGATTTCCCAACTCCCCTGGATAAGCATGCAGCAGTTCTGAATTGCTTCTGCTGTGGCTAGAGCAATGAATATTATTAATAGAGTATTAGCTAATTACACAATGAATGTATGATACACACCATCATAGAATTATATATTAATTAATCATATACAAACATGACGTGTCTAAAACAATTGTCCTTACAGTCGTGCTCCCACCGGCATATAAGATACAAAATAGCATCTTTCGTTACTTAAAATCTAACGAATTGATTAATTTATTTTAGGGGTGTTCATGGTACGGTTTTAGGGTAAAATCGATATCGTACTAAATATATTCGTTTATTATGATTTAATATCATAAATATACGGTTTTTTCCAGTTTGGTAGTTCGGTATTTCGGTTTGGTTTACATCGGTACGGTATTTTTTCGTTTTTTCTACTTGATACTTGATAGCATTAATAAGACACAAATACTCGAATAAATTAGTTCAACAAGGTACCATAAATAACTGATCCAAATTAATAGCTAAACCAAAAAAATCACAGTAACCTTAAAATAATAACTAATTTAATGTTCAAGTTTTCATCCAACTATTTTGGAGGATAAAAAAAAAGACAAACAAGTGTCTTGAACTTCAATAAATTTGTTATACTTCTATATTCATGTGAGTCTGTAACTACTATATATATATGACATATTATCATAACAATATTTAATATAAATAACGGTACGGTACGGTTTTTTTGTTCGGTACTTAAGTCAAATACCGTACCGTTACCGAAGTTTCGTTTTATAAAAAATAAAAACCATATATGTCGGTTTAAGCGGTTTATCGGTTTTTTCGATACGGTTTTTACGGTGCGATGCGGTTTTTCGGTTTAATCGGGTTTTTTGCGCACCCCTAATTTATTTTCCCAATAAACAAATAACACAAGATCAAATAAAAACTTAAATCATCTAAGATTCATATCTTCCTTGCGCCGTTTGTTGATATCCTCTCCTCTTCCATATCGAAGTTGTTCATGATCGTCGATACTTGGGCATGGAGAACTCATCCGGTTGCCTGTGTGACCTCCTCGTTCTTACTTGTTTTTGTTTGTATTTTTCATTTGTGTATATCTAACATAGATCGAAGAATTTCGTTCCATATTTCGTGATGTTTGGGACTTTATGTTTGCTTCTTGCTGCATTCTAGTATGGAAAATATACAATTTTGTCACCTCGTTCGACCTTTTGTTGTTCACCGTATTGTTACGGTCATTTTGTTTGTGTGTTTTGAGTTGGCAGACCGCTTTGATACATCGTTGATTCATCCAAAATATGGATTCCAATGTTGAAGATTGAGAGACATGGATAAAAGTCGGTGATAACATCGATTCACAACAATCTGAAATACATGATTGGCGCAACATATTAAGAGGTTTAAAGCGAATTTTAATGTAAGGCCTATTAAAAAAAATATTTATAAGAAAAATTAATTTACCGAGTCCTATATTTAAACCTTAGGCAAAGAATCTGTGGCCTTAATATTAATCAAATAAGCTACACAAATACATGTAATGATTTTGTTAGTATTATATATTTATAACTATTATGTTTTTCTATAGGCTTTTTTACCTCCACCAAATTGGAGGCCTAAAGTCCTAACTTGGGTTGAATGACCTGATGGTCGATCCCGCTGAAATATATTTTGAGGGACGAGGTTCGAGAGAGAGGTATTAGTGTACAACACATTCAAAATTAAAACCGAGATAATATGCACTTGGAAATTATATATTGGCTTCAAAACATTTGTTTGGAGATATATGTTGTTTTTAAATTTCAGTTCGTATAGTTAGTCGATACCAATTTGGTAACTCAGACTCTTGCTACGACATCATGCCTTCATTATTTGGTCGAGCCTATGTCCCTCTCACCTTGTGGAAGGCCTTCTCGAGCTTTTTTTTTTTTTACATATTTATACAATTTTATAAATTAATTATATAAATCTAACATAAATAAAATAATTACAAAACTGGCGCATTTGATACTTGTAATTGGTAGTTTGTTTACCTAAGATATTACATTTGAATACCAGTCATTTGGATATCCAACACCACACATTCGGTGAAGTAAAAGTAAAATGTAGTTGAATACTTGCAAGTAGTAGTTTGATTACTTGTTCGATACCAACAAAAGTCGTTATACTTATAATTATTTTTGATTCGTGCAATTTTGTAATTTTTCATAAAATATACTACTCCCTCTGTCCCACCCATCTTGAGCATTTGCTTTTCGGCACGGGATTTAAGAAAAGCTAAAAAGTAGTGTAGAAAGTGATTGTATGGATATATATTATTTAAAGTTGTGAGAGATAAATGTGTCTTAAAAAGGAAATGACCAAGTATCTTGGGACGACCCAAAAAGAAATATGAACCAAGATCGGTGGGACGGAGGGAGTATTAGAATGAGTGGTTTACCCTATTTTTAATCAAAGCTGCTACACACACAATTGCACACATAAATGTACATCCTCGCTTGTAGGGTTGTCTGCCTGCGTAGAGGCCAGACTCTATACACAACCCCTACTACGCAGTGACAACCCCTATGTTGTGTGCAGATATTTGTGCATGTGTGTGGCAGAAGATTATTCATTTTTAATTTAAGAACTGGCCTTAGACCCATTTTCATGTCGGTATTTCCGCCCAATAACATTTGTACGTATTTGGTAAAGCAGGGGTGTGTATTTGTGTGTGCAATTTGGTGTGTGTAGCATTATTCATTTTTAATTTAAGAACTGGCCTTAGACCCATTTTCATGTCGGTATTCCCGCCCAATAACATTTGTACGTATTTGGGCAAAGCTTACCAAGCAAGCACACAGGTGCGTATGAGTTTTTATAAATAAAACCCCCAATCCATACCGTCGGATCAGATCCAACAACCCAAATACTATTCGCCTCGGTTTTAACAGCGGCACACCTTAAACCATACCATACGCCCTCGGAACACTCTAATCCATTCACCAAACCCCATTCGTCCTTTTCTTTTCCCTCCATTCGCTCACGCGCGCAGATTTGAACAATTTGCCCCCCCCCCCCCCTCTCCCTCTCTCTACTTTTTTCCCTTTCTAATTCTTTTTTTCTTTATACAATGTGAAACAAAACAAGAGAGAGAGAGAGAGAGAGAGAGAGAGAGAGAGACGATAGGGCCATAGGGGAATTGCATTTGATGAAGAGGAAAGCCTTAAAAAGGGGAATTTGGAACAGTAAGACGAAGAGGCAGAGAAAGACTCCAAATATAATGGTGAAAGGCACATTGGCTAATCACCTTACGATGCAGCTGGACCAAGTCTCCCTAAATGTACCTCTTACGTCGGTAAATCCATCTCGATTCCAGAATCTTCGCGATTCCGATGCTCATTCAGAACATTTTCCTCCCGCGTTCGAAGCTAAAGCCGCCGATGACAAGGACTTCATCCTCAGTCAGGATTTCTTCTGGTAAAAAGCATATAGTCTGTATCAGTTCGATTCTTAGATTTGGGATTTATTTTAATTGATTTTTTCACTGGGTTCTTTTGTAGTACACCGGATTATATTACGCCGGAGATGCCGGCTGTTGGAAGCAATACAGATTGGAACAAGGTAAGTTAGGGATTTTGCTGAAATATTTATTTGCTTTGAAATTTAGGTGCTAATATTAGACGTATCGTGTTGCAGGAAAATATTCCATGTCCCAGGTCACCGGAGAAAATTAAGACTAATAAGAGCAAACGGCTAAAGCTAGGTAAAACTGCGTAAAATTACATGTGCAATTATCACTTGCTGGCGCTTACTGAAATTAAAGTATGCTTTTTTACTTCTTATTACTTTAAGACCTAACTTATTCAGAAAGAAGCCAAAGTAAAGAGAAATAGAGAATCATAGCTGTTTGGGCTGTTTTTTCGGGCTCTTAGTTTGTGGATTACTCGGGTACATTTAACTTTTAGAGTGTTGCGCGCGCACGCGCACACACACACACACACACAGCTTGCCACATGCTATAAAATTGTGCCTAATTTAATTATTAAAGAAATCTCGTGTCGTATTTCGTGTTTAGGTGATTACCTGCTGCATTACAGTTGTAGGCAAACACTCAAGTTAGCAAGAAAATTATTGTGGATCCACCACTGAGACCTTTTTATGCATATAATGGCAAGTTTGACTTCTCTAGTAAACTAAACAACAACTGCCTTTGCACTTTTGAAACTTAGCATATTTTTTCATTTATGTTTTTAATTTTTATTTGTTTGCTTTTTGATGTATCATCTGTACCACACTTCCAGATGCAAACTTGGAAGCATCTCTTGGATCATCTAAGAATGGTCATCAGTCACTGGTAGGTCTTGCAAATGATACACTAATAACAGATGAAATTAAGACAGACAAAGCAGTTGACTTGCAAAAGAAAGGAAGTTATGTTTCGCAATCTGCAGTGGCTTTACGGTGTAGGGTTATGCCCCCACCGTGCCTAAAGAATCCATACCTCAAGGATAATTTGGAGTTTAATTCTGATCCTTTTGGCTATCAAAGATCCAAATGTGCAGGTATAATAGAAATAGTTCAGCTTTTTTGTTTGTTTGTTTGTTGTGAATTCCTCTAGTTTATTGTGATGCAGACTTGCAGTATTGTGACTGAAGAAGCATTTTATGTCATGTTAATACTGAAAAGTTTTAATTATAGAATTCAAAGTATGTGCATCTGCCGACCCTTTCAGTTTTGAAGGCTTTATGTAAGTATGTAACATGTGCATTCGTGGTCTTGTCTCCAGGTCTTTATCGTGCAGTTATTGATGGTGATGGCCTTTCACGCTACCGGTCGGATTTTCATGAAATAGAGGTTTGAACCAAGAGATGCTTTGGTTATTGAAATGGTTGCCTATAACAAACTTATGTTTTTTTTCCTCTTATTTTTTTTTTATCAGAAAATTGGTAGCGGAAACTTCAGCCATGTTTTTAAAGTTCTGAAGAGAATTGACGGTTGCATTTATGCAGTGAAACGTAGCCTGAAACAGTTGCATCACGATACAGAAAGGTATTCTATTTTGAATCTGTTCGGCCCTTCGTAGTAATGCTACCCTTTCTGGACATCTTACTGATTATTTAATACTATAACAGGCGTAAGGCTTTGATGGAAGTTCAAGCTTTGGCGGCTTTAGGTTCGCCGACTTATTATTATTATTATTAATAATATTATTATTATTATTATTATCATCATCATCATCATTTTCTTATTACTTACATAAAAAGTGAAGGTTCTCAACCTTGGTTATCAATCCCATTTCCGCAGGGTACCATGAAAATATAGTGAGCTACTATTCTTCTTGGTTTGAAAATGAGCAGCTATATATCCAATTGGAGCTATGTGATCACAGTCTATCTAAATTACCTAATTTATTGACAGAGGGAGAAGCTCTGGCGGCAATGTATCAGGTGAATGATTTAGATCCTGTTTGTTGTTTTAAAGCTCTCCATTGATGTGCTTAGCATAATAAGTATTTTATTAGCAAGTGTTCTAAACCTCATGGGTTTGCTTGCTCGAGTCTGTTGGGAGATTGTTTTGAGGAATGTCATGGATTTTCCTTGTTATAAATTGCTTTTCTCGACCTAACTATGACTTTTTATTCGGATGAGATTATTCATTGGATGTATTTTTTTTTTTTTTTTTATCTTTGCAGATAGCTAAAGCATTGCAGTTTATACACAGCAGGGGGATAGCTCACTTAGATGTAAAGCCAGAAAATATTTATGTAAAAAGTGGAGTTTATAAACTTGGTGATTTTGGATGTGCGACTCTCATCGATAAAAGCTTGCCGGTTGAAGAAGGCGATGCACGCTACATGCCCCAAGAAATCCTGAACGATATTTACGATAATCTAGACAAAGTTGATATATTCTCCTTAGGTGCTTCGATCTATGAGCTCGTGCGAGGATCACGTTTACCTGATTCAGGTCCTCATTTTGTCAATCTTAGGGAAGGAAAACTGCCTCTTCTTCCCGGCCATTCAGTACAGTTCCAGAATTTAGTCAAGGTGATTCATTTCCCGTGCTTTGATAATAATAAACACCCCCTCCCGCCCTTCATATAAATTCCTATTAGCCAACTCATCAATACCAATGTGAGTTAGTTAAAGGTATAATAAAGTTTTGTAAGAAAAATAATTTTCTACTTTGGCCTAGTTTGATTCATGTTAGCCGACCCCAAATCATTTTGGGACTAAGACTTAGATGTTGTTGTGTTGGCCTAGATATAAATATCATATTAATAATGAGTGGATATTGGAGCATCCCATTCATTTCTTTCCATAAATGTATTCACGGGATATTGAAGCATCCCATTCATTTTCTTTTCTTTTTTTGGGAGCTAAACTGAAGGGTATTCTTATGTAAATGCTCCCGAACAATTGCAAAATACTAGGCAAATGAGCTTATATTTTAGACCTACTACTAGAATGGGACTTATAATAAGGACCGGAGGGAATAGACAATAATGAAGATATCTGACTAGTCTTTTGCTTTTTAATAATCAAATTCTAAACTAATTATTTGAAACTTAATGAAATCAAGTCTAAGTCATAATGTGAATTGTTGTACCTGCAGCATTTGCCTGAAGATAAAGCTTTACATATTCCAGAATTCCTGGCATGATTTATAAATCTAGAGCTGATAATCTTCGAAGTGTTATAAATCGAGTAGTAGAGGAAAAAGATCACCTACCCGCCTTGAGCATGTCTTAATATGTACCATCTGCTGATATGTGAGATTAGCATACCATAGGTAATGGATCGAAAGATCAAAAGATCTTTAAACACGACATTTGTGCATATCAAAACATGGCCACAGTGAGTAGGTGATCAATTCCAATTGAGCCATATACTAAAAGTTAAGTGTGTGGGTGTGTGAGTGTGTGTGGTTCGCCGTCCTTGGTATTTGGACTGAAAAGCCAGTTGATTACCGGACCTTTGTCATTTTTTTTCCTTGATTTTTTCATTATTGTCAGGCCATGATGGATGCTGATCCTGTTCGCCGACCATCTGCCAGACAACTCATTGAGAATCCTATTTTTCAGAGGCACCAAAGAATTGGAAACAAAAATATTAAGTAAACCAGAAGGGAGCAATTAGGTATCTTAAGAAGAGCTGGATGCTGCAGCCTCACTAGTGTATGTATTTTCGCCATTAATTAATTTAAAAAGGTTCTTTCTTGAAGAAAATATGCACAGAGGATTTCGTTTCAGATAAGTTCAGATAAGGAAATTGTGCATTGTGCAGCTGCTACTTTCTCAATTTCAATGTACCATATTTTCCAATGTAGTAATGGTGCTATTTTTTGTATAGACGATTAAATGCTGGGAAGTGGCTGCATTTTTATTGAATCATTGATAATTTACTCTTTTATGTGCATCGTGTCGTATTGTTGTGTCGCACTGTCGTGATTGTGTCATCTATTTTTTTATCATAAAAAATAACAATAACTGTCTGTATTTTACTGTTTCATATGTCTATAATTTGTCTTGGCCACTACCAACTTTACAATTTTTTTTTTTCTATATCATTCTCCATCAGGCTTGAAAATGGTTCAAATTCAACAATACTATGAGTGGGGCTTCATAGTTTTATTTATAATTGTGTAATCCATATCTACTGGGTGAATGTGTGGTTAAATAGCATCCGTATACACACACTAATATATAGTGAATCATTCATATACATGAAAAAACTATGGGTAGCCAGGGGTGCTTGACAGCACTGAATTTTGAAAGAACATCTTTTTTTTTTTTTTTTTTTTTGATACCGAGGTTCCAAACTTACACCTGACTAGTCCTCGGGATAACAGCCCTGACCCCACAGTATTGCTACCAATTAAATCGCGAGATATGTATCTGGTTTCCAGATTCTTAAATATCCTCAACTACCGCGCGCGAGGAGTCCCCAGTGATTGCTTTCGCCTGACACCCCCAAATCCAACCGCAGTTCCCACGAGATCCGGCTCCCACACCGCCGCTGCCCTCAATATTTAATTGTTCCATTGCATTCTGCAGAGGAGCTCTAACCCTTAGTCAAAGACTATGATCATTGGCTGAGAAATTCATTCCAGTGTTGCTTTAGATTGAACTCCTGATCTCCAACCCCCTGACCTCCTACTAAATTGGAGGACCAAAATGACTATTTAGCCTATATATATAGTCATATTCCACAATATACATGTTGGTAAAGAACATCTTGTTGATTTTTTTTTTTTTTTTTTTTCGAATTTGCTGTTGAGTTTCTCATTAGCTTAACTTAAAATATATACCAGTGTGATTATCTCTTCATGAGAGTGTTGCTTTTAAGGATGTTAACATGCATAAGTTTAGTTATCCATAATGGATTGAGATAATTGCCGCAGTCATATCTTATTATAGGACATTATATTTTATTTTGTAAAATCAACATGTATATTGTGGAATATGACTATATATATAGGCTAAATAGTTATTTTGGTCCTTTATCTTTCGCCAAAGTTTCACTTTCGTCCTTTATCTTCAATTGTTTCGTTTTGATCCCTCACGCTTCAGATAGGTTTCATTTACGTCCCTGCCGTTAGTTTTTTTATAGGCGCCACGCTGACAGTTAACTGCTGACGTGGTGTCTTACACGTCATTGTTGGCGTGTCAGTTTTTAATGACGCGGCATGCCACGTCAGCTAATGAAAAATAAAAATAAAACGAAGATGTTTTGATTTTTTGTTTCCGGCACGATTCAGGTAAGAACCAGTTGGAGAAAGAAAAACAGTGCTCTTGTTTGTTCGTGTAGTATCCTTTAACGCCTCGTATTATGAGTCTCTTGTTAATGAAGCTTCTTCAGAACAGGTAATTTCAGAAATTAGAAATATGCACGTGGAGAATTTGTTCTCACCAGATGTAGGAGATCCTGAAGTCTCTTCTTGATGGACACCCAACTGTGGTCGTGTGGTTTTCATTAGTTGCAACTGTATTTTTTTTTTGGGTCGACCATATGGGCGGACTGTCGCCATTGGAAGTAGTCTTTCGTGACTCAGCTGTTTAAAGTGTCTGACAGTCATTATAGTAAAACCTCGATAAATGAATATGATCGAGACCAGAGAAAAATATTCATTTCATTTATCGAAAGAAAATTTGAACATATTATAAAGAGTTGAGACCAGAGAAAATTATTCATTTGGCGAGATTATTCGTTTATCGAACATTCATTTATCGAGGTTTAACTGTATTGCAGATAGCACCCTTGTCCCTCTAATTGATATAGGGAGTGGTCATGTAATAAGCTTTGGAATAGCAAAGGCAATGCTTGCTCACATTAAATGGCATAACAATAGAACCAAAGATTTGTTTAAAATGTCTCCAAGTTCGAATTACTTAATATCAACACATCGTCGTCTCATAGTATTTTGCATGTGACGAAAACTGAAGCGTATAGCGCGTATAGAACTACTAGACAAAATGTGCAAGTCATCAGAAAGTAAATCTGTGTGATATTGTGCAAAAACAATACACTATTTATCAGAAGATCCGGCAACGAAATTGAATCAATAATGCAAGACTGCAAGTACTTTGCTACTACAAACAACAATCAGCCACCTAAACATCGTACAAGTCTACACATAGTATACAATTTAGGCGAAAAAAGAAATACAAAATGTCCAATCCAAACATGCAAGTTTTTGCATCTTTATGCCATGAATAATAGCTCAGCCAAAATGCAAAAAATCAATGGCAACGTGAGCTTTTAGTCGTGTCTCAACCAAGAACCACCGGCTCATTCCCCACATCCACTGCCACTGCAATCACATTGGGCTTTCTGATATAAAAGTTGGGGATAATCATAAAAACTACCCCAGGTTTGGAGTAATTACATGAAAACAGAAATTTCAAAATCACATAAAGACCCCTTGGAGGTTTATAAACGTAATGGGGATGTCTGAAAGGTTTGTTGATCATTATGAAGGGTGTAAATATAAGAAGGAACCGGGTCTCAATGGGTATCACGTAATTTTTGGATTTTCTCTTGATTTTTTTACGGTGAACATCCCAAAACCTCGAAGGTAGTTTTTGTAATTACCCATAAAAGTCATAGAGTGAAGCATATCTACCTGCTTAAGCAAACCCCAACCCAGCACTCTCATCCATCGTCCAAACAAAACCGGGCATGTCAACTCTCCGTCCGCCAACCGTTCGATAAATGTACAGTTTCTCAACGGGGCAGCTATTGGACCTCATTTCAGGAGGTCCCCTCTCGTCTATAACTTCGACATTAAGCCTCTGCAACTTCTGACCAAGCACCTTACACGCTCCATAACTCACCGAGCACGATGACATCCAAAGGGATCGCATAGTCTCCAGCCTCCCAGCATTGGCCAATAAAGCCTTGTCCCCAAACGGACAATCCCTAATCTCCAGTTTCCTTAGGCTTTCACAACCCGACAACACGTAATGGAGTCCCAGGTCACTATCCCCTGCAAAAGCTATCGAAAGCATCTCCAATTTATTAGCGTGGGTCCCAATGTATTCGAAAACTCGATCAGTTAGAAAGCCGGAGAGAGAAAGGCGTCGCAATTCCCTGCAGTTCTCTACAATGGATCCAAAACCAATATCGAGTGGTTCGGAAGTCAAGTAATCCGGAGATCGAGGATCGAGGATGCATAATCGGAAGCGGATTAAATTTGGTCGATTTCTGGCGATGGTAAGTAATGCGGCGTTTGACATCTGGCGGCAAAAGTATAGAACGGAGTGAAGTTTGGGGCAGCCCTCGGAGACAGAGACGAGTCCTTGTTCTGTTAGGAATACATTAGGTTCGACTCCAAAAGGATCAGAAGGGAACACACGGAGTTCTTGTAGATCCTTGCAAGATGCAGCAAGAGCTTCAAGACCCGCGTCTTCAATGTAATCCAGCACCTGTGTAATGCAACAAATGATGATGCATATCTGAAATTATAAAAACACTAGAACGAATGGTTGGATATCCTCTCATTTTGAAAATTCTCTTTCTGCGGGAGAATAGTGGTTAAAAATAAATTGGGAGAAGAAGATGAAATTTCAGAATGTGAGTGGATATAAGATGAAAATTCGATGATGATTGTTGATTAAAGATAGAAATAAGAAAATAATGATTGGTAGATTTAAATGGGAGTTGGTGAATAGTGAAATTTGTAGAAAATGTGTAATAATGATTGAATCTTCTGTAGGAGTGGGTGGATGTGATCGGCGGAAGAAAAAGCGATAGTGGGCAAACAGTACATTTTGTGGGAATTTGGGTAGACAATTGCATATTAAAGTAACTTTAAATAAATCACTAGCGGAACGAAAATGGAAGTCTTTCCGTAACCAAGCACAACGTAAGGCACTTGATACAACTCAAGAAGTATATTCGTTTTTTGTTTAAAGTTTCATCAAGTTTAGTGAAGTAATACCAGAGCAGAATCACATACCCATAAACGCTGCAAATGGCGACACTGACTAACAAGCTTGACAAGATCAGGACTTTGAACGGTCGCGTAACTTAAGTTCAGTGAAGTAATACCAGAGCAGACCGAGTTCATAGCCGGAAGATAAGCTGGTACAACATCCCAAAACCCAGACAAACCCTTGAGTTGCTTACAGGCTGAAAATGCTTGCGACAAGTTTGAGAATATATCGGGCTGAATTTCAGCTGAATAGGCACCAGTACCTAATTCGACCAATTGGGGTGCAAGGTGGAGTAGGTTAGAGAGCTTATCAAGGGGCACAGCACGATTGAGCTTAAGAGTCCTGAGACTAGGGCAACGTGCAACCAGACGCTCCAAGGCAGAGAAACTAACTTCTGAACCTAAGCAAGACATGTTAAGTGACACCAGTGAGCTGCAGTTGTCGGGAAAATGGCTAAGCCAATGCCCACTTAAGTCCTCCACTTCACACTCCCTTAAATCTAGCTCTCTGAGATTCCTGTATTGGAAATAATACCCGACTTATCAACTGTTGTGCGACACTAGAAGAACAGAGCATGTTCAGAAGACAGTATTACTTGACAGGAACCAACATAGCTTGGCAACTGAAAACAGTAGAAACAGATCTTGAAGAATATTAATCACAAGTTGTGCCATATCAACAAAGAAATTAACCACCGGCAGTATTTTAAACCGTTCAGCGACATAGTGAGGTTAAGATGAAACCGTAGTTGTTAAAGGCTAAAGGCGCACCAAGATGATACGGGCTACCATAGCCTGAGGTGCAAGACGAAGTGGGCGCCTGAGATAGGTGGGGCGCACAAAAACTAACAAACAAATTAAACAATTTATAAAACTTATAAACACATAATGACAAGAAATTATAACTATCCAAAAAAACTTAATAACTAACAAAATTAAAGTGACACAATAAAGAGGTGTGCCAAGGCGCATTGAGAGCACTAAAAGGTCGCATCGAGGCGCGCAACTGAATGAGGTCGCCCGCCTTTGAACAAAGAAGGCAACCGAGTGTAGGCGCACCTTTAAATAACTATGGACAAAGAAGGCAAAGGAGAGTAGGCGCCGTTGCAACATACACGATCCAATAATTCAACGAAATACTAGATTAGCAAGAAAAATTGTAACTTTATTCTTCCTTCAATATGAAAGAATGCAGGCTTACACATTTTCATTCGCACGGTAGATTAAACATCACGCTCATAAAAACCCAAAGTTACCGCATTGGCATAAAATTAACTAATAAGTAAAGCCATTCAGCACAAACATCAAGCAAATTTAAAACTTTTTTCAGTTATCCTTCCTTCAATATTTCCCATCAAACCCATCGAAATAGTGTTACTTTTATTATTCCACCAGAAAAAAACCAAGGCAAAACAGAAAAACACTTAAACGATACCTCAATTTTCGAGTTACTGACCTGCAATTAGCAGCTATCGAAGCGAGGCCGTCCGTCGTAAACCCCTCGCAAGACGATAGCACCAAAACTTTAAAATTCTTAAACGATCTCGCAATCAGCTCTAGACTCTCATCCGTCACCACCATCCGCTTGAGCTTGATCTCCTCGAGCAACGGGAAAGCCGCAGACATAGCTCTGATCCACGGGTGCACATGAGCACCCCAACCCTCCGGCACGAGATTGAAATCAGCAAAATGCGGTTTTCCCTTCATCTCCATCGCCCTCACCTCCGGAAACCGCCGGATCATGATATCCGGAGAGACGGCATAGCAGTTTCCGATGAAAATACGGCGGCGGCTCCACCGCTCGATCTCGTACCACGACTTGCACACCAGCGAAACCGCGTTCCGGTTTTTATCCGAGTCCAAGAACGAAAACACGTGTTCCAGAACCTCCTCCGGGAACGTGTACGCCATTGGAGAAACACAGTGGCAATTTCCCACTGGGTTTGAGATTTTTTTTGTTAAATGGCTTAACAAGATGAAGTCGGAAGGAGGAGGAAGTGAAAGAGATGACAGAAAAAGAGGTGAATGGAATTAATGTTTTTTTTTTTTTTTCATTTTTTTCGTGGTTTTATTCTGGAGAGTAATGATGTATGAGCGGACACCGATCACTTAAATAATAAGATAATATTTTTTATAAAAAATATGAGTATATATATATATATATATATCGGGTGGGTAATGAAATTTAAGTTAATAAATAAGAATGAATTTCAGTAGGGGTGAGCTCGGTTCGGTTTAGTACGGTTTCTAGCTAAAACCGATACCGAACCGCATCTTATCCAGATCGAAGATTTGAAGACCGAAATGATCTTTTAAATCTACTGTTATCGGTTTTGGTGTCGGTTCGGTGGCGGTTCGGTGTCAATGGTGATTAAATGGGCAACTTAAGTTGGGCTTGCCACTCCAAATTGAACTACTTGGGCTAAATCAGACAATTGTAAGTTCAAATAGAAGGATTTAGACATAATTAATCCACCTCAAAGCTTGAATAAAAATAAAATATACTTCAATAACATGATAATAACTAAGGATTCAAAAAGTCCAATATTAGATCAAACAAAAGTCTTGAATTTCCTCCTCAGCACAAGTCCATCAATTCATAACAACCTGCACAAAGAAAAAACAAAGTCTGCAGAATAGTCATCTGTTTTATCGGTTCGGTTCGGTTTTTAAAGTCGGGATCCATATCTGAAACCGAAACTGAACCGCATAATTCGGTTTTCAAAATTTTAAGAACCGTACCATACCAATATCTTATTGGTTCGGTTTTTCGGTTTCGGTTTTTTCGGTATTTTCGGTATTATCGATTTTTGTCGGTTTTTCTGTTCACCCCTAAATTTCAGATAGACTAGATTTATTTTCACAAAAAATTTGATGCATATAGTGCAGTATTTTAATGCATTGATATTTTGATTCATATAATACATATTTTAATGTATCGATATTTTGATGAACGAAATACATATATTTAATTCATAATTAGTAAAAAACTCATGCATATTTTCGCAAGATAAGAATCATTCTCATTTGATCCTAAATCTATATATATAGTCTCGAATAATCTATAAATTAATTATTATTTAAAAATTTCCATATATATATATATATATATATATATATATTATATTTAAATATTTTAAGATAATTTAGTAAAATATGAATCTATTATTACATACTCGCATTTGGTGTTTTTACTATGTATATTATTTATACGTTCGTATATTAAATAATAACGAATATATATTTTCATATGAGTAACATATTCTTTTTATAAATAATTCTCTCATATTAACGACCTCCCTCAAAAAATATATTTTTAAGAAATATATTTTATATCAACATAAATCCAACAATGTTTTGTATTAATTTTAGATCACTTTTTTTTTTCTAAATCTGTTTTATAATATTTTTCAGTAACATTAATCTAGTATTTTTATAATTTTTAATATAAACCCACGATACTCCAACAACAACTTACTAGAGTATGCTATCTCCACTTGATCTTTTAAAATTAAATTTGGACCAATATTGTACCAAAAGATATAAATCATCATATTTATTTGTAATATAATTCGTAGACATATTTTTTTTGACAATCTTCATTATATTATTAGAAAATTATTTATAATTTTGTGTCTCAAAAAACAATAAAAGATTATCAAATATAGAGGTAGTAATATACATCACTTGTTTTTTGGTAAAATAATATTTTATACAACAAATAAATTTAATTTTAATTGGATAAATAATATTTTGTATTTTTAACTAGACACAAAATTAGAATAAACTCTTTCAAAATAAAAAGAAATATTGGTATTTTAGTTCATTGTCCACCGTCTCCCACCACATCAACCATCGAAAAATATTAAGAGTAGTCAAGATGGTGGAGTATGTGAGTGCGAGACTGAAAGGTCATGAGTTCGATTCTCCTACCAACACTTTTTTTGTTTAGTCTGTCACACAGGGCTTACCTAGTATGGTTTATCTGATTGGCATAGTTTGCAGGCTATTACGTCCTGCCCGAGAGTTTATCCAGTGCGCATTCGAAGAGTAGCGGTTGCGGGTTCAGTCATAGAAAACAAAAAAAAACATAAAGGTGACGTCGGCGAAGAGACGATAGATGGTTCATGTGGAGGAGAATTCAGAATTACGTCGGCATCCGACGGATTTGATCGTGAGGGACCACGCCACGATGGCAAATACAATAATAACCAATCACGGCGTTGAGTGATGATCATAATTAATTGATGTGTGGTAGGTGATGGGGGTAATATAAATTAATATTTAAAAATCATATCCAATCTTCCACTTGAAATTTGTAGGGGAATTTTTTTTGAAGACTCTAATTTTAGGGTGACAAAAGTAGGACTGTAACTTTTTGAACTGGTAAAAGTAGGATCGTAATTTTTAAAAGTAGCAAAAATAGGCATGTAACTTTTTAAAATAGCAATTTAAAGTCAAATCAAGCTCAGATTGACCTCTTGCGGGCTCAAATTGCACATGTGGAAATTCTTATTAATATAAACATACTTTTAAATTCCACGTCATTTTTTACAAATTTCATTCTTTTAAAGTTAAATTCCATGTCATTTTCTTTTAAAGATTTTTTGGACATGATAATGAAAAATGTGTTTCTGGACAACTAATCTTGCTCTTTTGTTTTTTTAAAATTGCACATATTTTTTTCTTTTTTGGACATTCCACGTGTTTAATTACCGTGCATAAAAGTAATTTTTTGCAACAATTAAAATATAAAATACAACATAAAAAGCTAAATAAAAGTTTCAAATAAAACTAATGAGATCCAAAATACATCCAAAAAGCTCACACATTCTAATTCACAACCGGTTCACAAAAGTTCACAATTTAATGAGCAACCAACCCATATTTAAAAAATTCAAAATCTAATGGGATCAAAACAAATCAATTAATTAAAGTTACATATACCAATTTCACTCCCATAAAAATAAGTCACTTCCATCTAAAATATTTAAAACAAAACACACATATCCGCATCCCAATCTTCACTTCTTCCCCCTTGTCATATTTTGCAAAGTTGACAAGTTTATTTAGCTTTTTATGTTGTATTTTATATTTTAATTGTTACAAAAGATTACTTTTATGCGTAGTAATTAAATACGTGGAATGTCCAAAAAAGAACAAAATATGTGTAATTTTTGTAAAAAAAATGACAAGATTAGTTGTCCAAAAATACATTATTCATTGTCATGTCCAAAAAAATTTAAAAAAAACATGGAATTTAACTTTAAAAAAAATGAAATTAGTAAAAATGACGTGCAATTTAAAAGTATGTTTATATTAATAAGAATTTCCACATGTGCAATTTGAGCCCGCAAGAGGGCAATCTGGGCTTGATTTGACCTTAAATTGCTATTCTAAAAAGTTACAGGCCTATTTTTGCTACTTTTAAAAGTTACGGTCCCACTTTTGCCAGCCCGAAAAGTTACAGTCATACTTTTGTCACCCCAAAAAATACGGTCCTTAAGAAAAAATTATCCAAATTTGTAGGCAGCAAAAAAACAAACGTGAATGGTTTACTCCACTTTTTATTGCACTTGCACTCAAGAAAATTACGGACTTTCTGCCCCTTGCCATTAATCATCATATTCGTATCTTTTAAATAATTAATTAAAACTTTTAAGAAATTACATTAAATTAAATAGATAAAAATTACAATAACAATACATTAAACCGATTTGGTGTACTCCACAACAAGATGTACGATCAAAGTTACATATAATTGTAATTACTAGCATAATCGCACTGGTATATAGCATAATCACAACTGACGTATAATATAATTACAGTGAAAATATGAAGCGACAATATAATCACAATTGATGTATAATATAATCACCGTTGATTTACCATGCACGTTACATCATGTTGCACGATATAATTTTTCCATTAAACCGACATGTATGCGATGTAACTCAAAACAATATCCGTAATTGTTATCTCATATTCTTACTTATATTGAATTACACACACATATGTATATATGAAAGAAATCCGGAGAGAAAATAAAGTTTGGAAGAGAAAGGAGAATTTTCCAATCTTTTGATCACATTGATCTATGGTGGATCCATCTCCTTACTATATCAATAGAGCACATGAGTACGAATTATGGAGGAAGTAAATTTTTTATATTTAAAAGTAAGGATATGAGATAACAAAAAAAAAGATGAAATTATGTTTTAAATGCAGATCTTTCATGTGGAACGAGAATTAGTACGTAGTTAAAGTTTTCTAATACACTTTCTTACGTAGTTGTCGTCTATTTTACTATTAAAAGAGAGTTGTACAAAATATTATTTTTACATTGAATGTTTGAATTATTTATCTTTTCTTTCTCTTTTTAAAAATACACTAACTCCTATCCATTTAAATGAGAGTTAATGGGAACTATTTTTTGTTTTTCCTCTCAATGTTTAGAAGTTAATAGTTTATCGTCTTAACTCTATTTTTTATTATTAATATTTTAAATTAATCTTCTTTTAACGATATTTGATTTAACATTCATTGGGCATATATATAATTAAAATATTCTTTTTTTAATATAAGTTGTTTTTGAATAATTATTATATTATATCTTGATTATAAATTATTTGTATATAAAATATAAAAATCAGATAATTTCCAAATAATTTCATTGAAGTAAATCTATCTTTTTACAAGATCAATATTTTTACTTCAGTTTTCACATTCTTATAATATTTTAGATTACTGAGTTATTTTATTTTAAAAATATTTGGGAAAAAAATTATAGACATGTTAGACTTATAATTCTCAGTAGAAAGATATATTATTAGTTAAAATAATTTTTTGATCGATTCTTATTTTTATGATAAGAAATTACACAAACAAATATAATAAGTTGATTATAATTTTATTTAAGTACGTCACAATTATATATTTTATCATCCTATGCCTAATGAATTAATATCATTGTGGATCTCATGATATATTATTAAGTATAAAATGTGTGACTTTAATCTAAATATTTATCAAAAATATATGACGTTCTTTCATCTGTATACTGATATGTAATTATATTATTATTAATATAAATATTACAAATATACAATGATCATATAGATTCCTGTCATGTTTATATACTTTATATCAAACTTTTACACATCTATACTTAATATTAAAAGAGAGTCGCAAAAAAATCTAGGGAAACGTGTGTTATTTCCACATTAATTCTCTTTTTAAAAATCTTAAAAAAAATGGACGTTTAATTTGGGAGGGGTTAAGGATTATTCCATTATATACTATCTACTAATTAAAAACTTCCTCTCATTTTATTCCTTTTATTTTTAACATTTAAACAATTATAACCTTTATGTATCAATTTTATTTTTAAACAAAATATATCAAATTAATTTTTACTTCGTGCTCTTTAATTTGACATCCACATAGTATATATAAAGTAATATAAATATAATTATAATATATTTAGACGATTAAATTATTTCAATATAAAAATATAAGACTATTGAAGAAAGATATATTTTTGGTTTATTTTCATAGCTTTTTAATCATTATTTGATTTTTAAGAATTATTTTGTTCTGATTATAAAATAGTAAAATATATTACATTAATATCAAATCATATAAAAAATTATATTAGTAAAAATATCAGCTGTATACTTTTAATGAAAGTTGATAATACAACACCAACAACATCATCATCAGGGCCTTAGTCCCAAAATGCTTTGGAGTCTGCTATAATGAAAGTTGATAATAATAAACATAATTTAATTTTTTATTTATAAAATTAGGTATAAGACTCATATTGTCCTATATGAGAAAATAAATGTCGGTGCTTAATTAGTTTACGTTTTTTCTATCATGTACCCTTATATCACATGATAAGAGTTTTTAAATGAAACTAAACCAAATAACAGTATAAATGTGTGTATACTGAGTCATGTATATTTTTATAATAATTTTATAATATTATTAAAATTCGATCACATATTATTAATATAATAGAATATTTAATTTTTTACGTTGTGCGACCACATATTATTAATATAATAAAATATTTAATATTTTACGCCGTGCATCACACTGGATAACATCTAGTTTATTTAAAGCTTTGCCTCATTCATTGTCATGTAGAAAAGTCATTCAATGATTAATTGTTGATTTTTTTTTTATGTGTGTTTCGTGATAGATATGCATATTTCCTTATATTTATTGCATCTGTTGACATATTTTTGTTGTTATCAAATATATATTTAAGATATTAAATTTGTATAAAACACGACAAATACTTCGTGTGTGCCATTAAGCATGAGGCACTTGTTTTTTTCTAGTTAAACTAATGACACTTTGACCGCAATTATTTAGATTTATAATCATAGAATTATAGAATAATATTATTTTAAATATAATTTATCATAAATCTATTTATACTAATATCGCATCATATTTAAAAATATCTTGTTATAAATTTATGGTCACAACTAAAAAAAAATGAATAAAAAAAAGTCAAATTTCTCGAGCTAGTTGGGATGGAGGGGGAGGGAGTAGTTTTTAGTTTTCTACTTTTTGTTTTCATGGACTAAAATATTTACATCTTGATGTTTCTTCGATATTTTGTATTGTTTTTTATATGAACTAGATGTTCTCCGGTGCGATGCACCGCATAAGATATTCTCTTATTAGAAAATAATTTCTCGATCTCTAAATTTATTTTTGAATGACCTTCGACATGAATATCATATTAGCGTGAGTGTATTATGGGGTGTAATATAATTTAAGAAAGAGTACCACATTAGCGGAGTATTAAGTCAATTAGTGTCCATTACATAAACAAATTTCCTGGATATACCGAAAAAAAGTAGGAACAAATTTTAGAGACGAAAGTAATATGTGATTAAGTCTTAATATGTGTGTGTGTGTAGTGTATGTTTTATTATTTTTAGTTATTATAATTAAATAAATATCATAATTTATTTTTTATGTAAACAATAAATGAGTTAATATATTTTTGTTTTGCATCAATTAATTTTACTGAAAATAAATATTCATAATTTTTATAATATAATTTTTTTTGTGCAATAGGTCATTATTGTAAATCCATCAAATTTATTATATTCATATGGATGTCTAGTTGAAAATTGTGAAATAAAAATTAATTTGATATATTTTTATTAAAAATAAACTTGATTAAAAAAATTATAAACATTTAAAATTTTAAGCTAAAAAAATAAAGGAAGAATTTTTTTTATTGGTAGATGAGTGTAAGTTGTGGAATAAAACTCCCACAATACATATCTAGAATTTTTTTTTAAGAAATTTAAGGATACATCTCTATATATAAACTATATTTTAAAATAAAAAATCAAAAAACTGAGAGAGTGACACGTGTCACGACTCTCTTTTAATAGAAGTATAGATTTCTTTTTTTATCATTACATGAAATGAATGTTTGTATTACATTGAGCTAACAATCCGACATGGGATGTGATCTCAATAGTTCGGATTTGCGTATGATTATAAGGTTAAAAATATTAAAAATACTAATTTAATTATAATGATATACGTGACTTTATAATGGTAACGAGAAGAAATTAAATATTAGGAAGAAGAAGGCTAAGGACTTGTCTACTAGTGCTTTTCTTTTTTTCTAAAAGAAAAATCCAACAAAACACAACTCCAACCCAGAATCTTTTACACGCAAACGACAAAATGCAACAATGCCACTACTGACCTTTTGAATAACAAAACTAAGTTTTTAAAAGCTACATTCAGAGGCAGGGTCGTAAATATTGCCATGCATAACCCGTTGGACTATTTTGAGCATTTCACATGGCCAGTGCAAAGGCAAAATGTATCAAATGCAAAAGGTATAAACGCGTGTTGGTTATCAAGGCACGCTTTCTCGTGTTTGGTTACTTAATTTCTTATTATTTTATTTATTTTATTTCATTGTTAAAAAAGTAAAAGAAGAAAAATGTATCTTTGCAAAAAATAATTTTACAAATTAATTAATCTTATTCTTTATGTTTATGGTTTGGATATTTTAAGTTTCAAATGTTAAATAAATTATTTTTATTCAATATGCATATGAGTTAGGCCTGGGCAACTAATCCCGAAGGCTCGAGCCTGTCTCGGGCCCGTCTCGTCCCGCACCAGGACGAGACGAGACCAAAATTTTAAAACTAAGGGCCCGTCCCATCCCGTCCCATTTTAAAAATTTGGGACGGGCCGCGAGCCCAAATGTCAAATCCCGATGGGATCTCGTCCCGTCCCGTAATAATATCTAATTACTAAATTTATCCGACTACCAAGCCCAAAGCAGTCTTATCATCTAACATTTCTAACTTATCTCATTTACTTCTTTCGGGGAACGAAACTTCCATAAACCATGAAGAACCTGTGTATAGAAGTAGAGATCAGTGAGTATCTGACTGTGTTGTAATGTTCTTTATATTTATTACTTCGGGTGAAATAAGAAAGCATTCAGAGTTCTATGAACCATTTGTTCAAGAATTAACAAATGACTCACAACGATATTTGATAAATAGATTGGTTTAAAAAAACTTAAATTTATCATTAACAATGCTCAAATATTGTATTTATTTGAGAGTCAACATTGGTCAATGGGACCATTTTTCGTCCCGTTCGTGTCCCGATCCCGTCTCGATCCCATTTGGGATCGGGACGGTCGGGATCAATTTTTCAAAAGTGCAATCCCGTCCCATCTCGTCCCATAATTTTCAAATAGGACGGGATCGGGATTACCTAAAAATGGTGCCATCCCGTCCCATGCCCAGGCCTAATATGAGTTTGTACATACTACTTGAGTTTTGAACGAGGCCCAATTACTAGATGGGCTTTTTTAACCGATATGGTCCCACTTCAAATTTCTAATTATCTGGTCTCGTCTCTCTTGGGTCTCACTCTCATCTCAATTGCGACCCAACTCTTCTGCTTGGAAATCCCTAAGCTTCCTTCCAATCTTGCCACGTAAGCCGTCGAACCCAACCACTTCGTCTTACAACCGTTGGATCATGCACCGACTTTCAGTTGACGCGTTTCTAAACTCGCACCGCCTGTATCCAGTTACTCACAACACTCCACCGGCTATAGCCAGCGACGCCCTTTCTTTATGCCTCGGCTAATATAAAAACCCACCAGCACCAAGAAAATCTATATTCACCCCACCGCCGCCTCCGCTCGTCTAAATTGCGACCTAACTCTTTTATCCAGAAAATCCCTAAATTATATTTTCTCCTCCGCCGCCTCCTTAACTCGGATAAACCATGCCGAAGGTGAAAACGAACCGGGTTAAGTACCCTGAAGGGTGGGAGCTGATGGAACCCACCTTCGCCGAACTACAAAGAAGCATGAGAGAGGCGGAGAACGATCCGCACGACAACAAAAGAAAATGCGAAGCCTTGTGGCCGATTTTCAAAATCGCGCATCAGAAAAGCCGATACGTCTTCGACCTCTATCACAGGAGGAAGGAGATCTCGAAGGAATTATACGAGTTCTGTTTGGATCAGGGATACGCGGATCGTAACCTGATAGCGAAATGGAAAAAGCCTGGTTACGAAAGGCTCTGCTGCCTGAGGTGTATACAGCCTCGCGACCACAATTTTCAGACAACTTGCGTTTGCAGAGTCCCGAAGCATTTGCGAGAGGAGAAGGTCGTGGAGTGCGTGCATTGCGGCTGTGGGGGTTGCGCAAGTGGTGATTGAGGGTTGCGCTTCAAACAGGTAATGTAAAATCGAGTATAGAGACAGTTCTACCTTCAGCTGCTCAGTTATATTACAAAATTTACAAATAAACCCTGACTTTTGTTTATGTTTTACGAATTGCACTTACTGTGGGATTTTGGGAGTAATTTTGTATAACAAATACAAACCTCGAGGAGTATCTGTGGTGGGTGCATCATGGGATAATTTATAATATCACAAGGTAACTAGGCTTTTCTTTCGTAATTAGAATAAACCTTAGAGTATCCATAAAATGTACTAGAATAATGCATTTGAGCTGATGGGGAAAGTGGATTTTGTATTTGCAAATAAATGGATCGGAGCTTTATGATTTCAGAGTAGTAGTTTGTTAATCTCACCATCAAAAGAATTTATTTTTAGTAAAATTCATTTGGTGGGCTAAGATTGAATGCGCCGGTGATGACAAGAGTATTGGCAAGAGCCGCAGCAACAAAATTGCGCAATCCGCGGTATGAACCGTGATGTTGTTGCTGCTATGATGAATGTGCCAATATGCTAATCTGAGGCTGCCTTGTTTTAGTTTATTATTGTGCCATCTTTATTTGACAGCTTGTTCTGTCATATATATATATATAGGTGGGTTTACGTGAGAATGCAATTTAAGTTAAGAAATAAGAATGAATTTCATCTTGATAAATGGATGGTCTAGATTTATTCTCACAAAAAGTTGATGCATATAATGCAATATTTTAATGCATCCATTAGTACAAAACTCATGCATATTCGCAATTCAACCATTCTCATATGATCCTATATATATATATATATATATATATATATATATGATCATATGAGAATGATTTTTATGTTGTGAATTGAGAATAAATCTGAATCATTGATCTGTGTGATGTACGGTCCAGATTGGCGTATGCATGCAATATATGCATTTCGTGCATCAAACTTGCAATGCATAAAAACTCTGCATTATATGCATCAAAATAGCGATGCACTAGAATATTACATTCTATGCATACGTTTTTGTGAGAATAAATTTGGGCCATCCATTTATCAGGATCTATGTATCAAATTCATTTTTATTTCTTAACTTAAGTATCATTCTTACCGGAACCCATCTATGTATGTGTGTGTGTATATATATATATATATATGATATGATTTCATTGTGTTTTTTTGGGAGGTGATTGGCATTTTCAGAGCATTAAAGAAATTCAGGATAGCTGTATACTTTTCTTTTTCGTCATTTTGATGGGAGTCCGATTCTCGAGTATGAACTGGCATATTGATACTCGACTAACTATTCAGGAACAATTGTTTTGATCCAATATTGGTTACCGTTTGCTCTTTACTTATTGCTGACAAGCTTCATTTGTGTTTGTGTGCTTGCAGCCTGTGAAGTGCTGTAGACTTCCTATGTGGCTCCGGAGCCAGCGATTCTGATACAATGAAAATTTATCGTATTTTGGTTGCCAAGCGGATGTTGATCTGGCCCTTCTGGTTAATAGTTTCAAGTGGATGATGATACAGTTGTAATTTGAATTATTTAATCATTTTGTGATGTAGAATGTCTTATGGCAGCAAACATGTAACTTGGTGCATTTAAGCGAAATATTGCTATCGACATTTGAAAACCATGCAATGATTAAAGACTTTTATTAGTAGACTGCCTTAGAATGTCTGAAAACCATGCAATGGGACGGATCGGGGTGGATACTTGAAGACCCAGACCCGCCCAACAAGGTGAACAGGCCAGGGTTGGTTGACCCATTGCGGGTTGTGGGGCAGGGGCGGGTTGGCCCGTATATGAAGAAAAGTAATAAAAGAAATATTTTTACTGAGTTTTTAATCTATTATTTCATTTTTATAATACACATTATTTTTAGAACTGTCATTATTAACATAAATATATAAGATAATAATAAGTGTATAAAAAAATATATAAACATATATAGTATATATATACAAATATATATTAAATATATTCAAAAATAAAACAATTGTGTGGGGCGGAGCGGGGTGGGTATCCACGTGGTAAGAGTGATATCTAGAGTCCTAGACCCGTCTCGTCCCACTGCGAGTCGCAGGACAGGACGATCGTCGCGAGTCAGGATGGAGCAGTACCGGTCGGGATAAAATTACCATCCCTGTATAACCAGTGAAGAGTAGCACGCTTCATTCTTGTGATAACGCCAATGAAGATAATGCCAAGTGTCGGTTCTATTTTAGACCATCGCGGTCCATTTTTTTTGGTTTTGTATCAAGTTTTTGTAAGATAACGACTAGTGAATATGAAATGATATTTAGATGATATTCATCACTCGTCACTTTTGTATCACCAGTCACGTTCATACTCATTATCTACCACGTTTATATTCATCACATGCAAAATGAGTATATTGACGAATATGCAAGTGATTCGACATTATTAATGAATATGAGATATTTCTTTTCATGTCTATCATCCTCTCACTTTCATATTCATGAGTTCATAATTCACCATAAATTCGGGTACATGATATAAATTGCCGCCCAGGCAGACCTTGCCGTATGGGGCGCTATGTACGATGAACAATTATATCAGCCAACATATCAAATATAATGTTTAGGATACGACTGAAGCGAGTACGCTGCTGAAAGCAATGATCAAAGCCACTACAAGAATGTCTCATGCCAACTGAATTTGGCACTCAAAAACCAAATATTATCTTGAAAGTAAAATTACATCATTTGCTTCTCTATCTCAAATTTATGCCAAGAAAAAAAAAAAAAAAAAAAGCCACTCCAACAGAAGGAAAAACAATTCCAGAAACAAACACTAATGGTCAATTCAGACATTTCATTCATACTCTCATATCATTTGTTGTCACTCACAAGCAATTTTGGTATCAAAGCTGCTAAGACAAATAGAAAATGCCTGAAAAGCCGACACCGGATACCGATAGTCCATTGTAAAAATATCCTTCCCCACTTTTCCGAACTGAAGAACAACATTCTCATGCTCTTCTTGGCCGCCGCTGACGCCATTCTCGACCGACGCAACCAGCTGGAAATTTTTTACCGACGCAACTGTCACGCGCCCGTTGAAGTTGAGGCACCAGCACTGGAGCTGGTCGTGCCACCTAGGCGCCTTGTTTTTCAAGACTAGCATTTCGTTCTTGGGTGCAGCAGCCAGGGGCCCCGACCGGAAACTGTCAGTGCGGGTCGACTTCGACCTGAAAAAGGGGAGGGTGGGAAACGACTCGAAGTTCCCGTGCATGAACGCGGTTTGCGTGGGGGCCATACCGTCGGGTTCGATCGCGGATGCGGGTATCGAGTCCATGATGCACTGCATCCGCCTCGGTCCCCTGTATCAATGACGTGTACATATATTATTAGCAGTTGATATTCACAAGGGATAATTACGAAACTAACCTTGAGATTTGACCAAATTACGATAAACAAAACTCGATTATGTCAAAAATGTTTTTCATGAAATATTTCCTATTGAGGGGCAATTTGAAAATAGAAACAAATGTCGAGGGGGTACTTTGTAATTTAACAAAAATTCAGAAATACCTTTACATAATAATAATGGAAATTTAGAAAAGCAATGCTCATTTACCATCCACTCAAATAACATTATAAACTTCAATTATATATAAGAAAAAAATCTGTCGGAAAGATTAAATTTATCACCTCGAACCCAATACATTCAACTCATACGATGCGTGGGCCACAGGGTAGTTGCCGGCAGGGACCCTAGGAGAGATTTGTCTCAGTCCAACTAACCTCGTAGAACGAGATTTGGTAACTTTAGCCCCAAAATTTGGGGGCTGAGCGTCATAGATCGTGAACTTGGTCCCTAAGAAATTAGACCTGTCACGATAAAAATAGGTAATATTCTTGAACTGCAGGAATTTGGGAAACCAGTAAACTTACTTAAAACGGTAATTAATAAATTACCTCAACTTTCCAATGTAGCTGTTGCTGCCCTTTGATACATCATCAGCATTTAGAGATATAATGTAGTCTGTATAAGTTGGCCGTCTACATCTCCGAGCAGCCAGAAGGAACTTCCCGTCATCATTAGAAGCTGTTGAAAATAAAAATAAAAAAAACAGGGGAACAAAGGTGCAGGAAATCATGAATTTGCCACCTATTTATATTATTTAGGTTAAACATAAAAGTTATAAAACAACAACTGTCTTTTTAAACTACAACTGCCCTTTTCGATATTTGTTGGCATTTTACAAATTGCATCCACGAAGGTAATCGTTAGGTAACTACTAAATACAAACCCTAAGTGGTAATTAGTAATTCTGAAAGATATTTTTTTTTTAAAAATAAAAATAAAAATAAACACTATCTTCTAAAATTACAAATGCCCTTTTAGATATTTGTCTCCATTTTACAAATTGCACCCCGAAAGGTAATCTTAAGTAAATACTACTAAATTTAATCCCCAAGTGGTAAATTGTGAAGATTTTTTTTTTTTTTTTTTTGGGATTAATTAGGGGTAGCTCTAGTAACTTGTACAATTGTCAGTTAAGATGAACAATCAATGAAACATTAAGCACTTCACCTGGGCTCAGGTTGAGGTACAGGTGATATGTTTGAGTCCCGCGGTTCCGCTTAATGAAGCACTGAATAACAGTGTTTCTTGGACCAGGCTGCGAAAACAGTCCGACAGATTTACTTAAGATTAAAAAAGAAATGCAGGCTAATACAACTAATTATTTTTTCCACTAAAATTATTTTTTTCCGTTGTTTCCAATGGAGCCAAAGACTCATTATCCTTTGGTTCTGGATTATAATGGAATAAAACAAAATGACTCACTAAACTGGTTGCACTTCTTTTTCTCATGGAGTACTAGTCATTCCATGCAATTCTCGATGCAATTTTCATTTTGGATCATCCGGAAACAGCCTCTCTGTGTTAAGACAGGGGTAAGGCTGCGTACATCCGATCCCCCCTTACCCCGCTTTTTACGGGAGCCGTTGAGGCATTGGGGTAATCTTATTGTTGTTGTATTGAGATTCTCCCTCAAACATGTGCAAATCATAATGCTTGTAAATTATCACGACAGAGGATGAACAACTAGCAAGAAAATATCTCCTAAAACTGATATTTTGCATGTATAGTGGCCACCTTAAATTTCTGAATATGTAAAAATCCAGAGAACGTAAACATAGCGCCAGTGTTATGCAGACAGAGAGGGCTGACTTTTAGATCGTCCTCGAAATAAATTTAAACATTGTCACAGCAAAAGAGCACTACAATCACGTCGCTCCTAACTATTCCCGCATTTGGTATAAAACCGGAAAAAAAAGAGAACAGCATCACTTGTTTTGAATAAATTCACTTCAAGTCATGAGTGCATCTCTAACAACTCCAATTATAACTGCCAACAAAATAAATTCTTTGGTAAATGAATCCAATAAAATTAGTCCACTTCCGCAAGATTATTCGTCTAAAACTCCAACAAAATACATTCCTTGGTAAACATGAGAAGGGGGATCGGATCAGGTGCGGCATCCGCTTACGGCGTGGGTGGAATCAGCATACGTTTCGGATATGTAATCAGCATCAGCGGGGGAGAAGCATAAGAGGGCAGTTCACCCATATAAAACTCTAGGTCACCTATTGCCATCCCGGGTCAATGTGAAAGTCATCATCATGACTACTTTCCCTTGATACTTTTCGTGATTATACTTAAACACTAGATTTTAGACTAAAATACCACAGACTAAAATACCACATTAATTCTCATTTGATTATACCCGATACTCATCTAACTTTTTGATCCTCACATGATTATGCAAAGTTCATTTCGAATTTTATCTGTAATTTGACTAAATGAGGATGGAAAGAATAGGTTGGACTACTTATCCTATAATTGCCAAAAAATCGTCGTATTTCCGAGATCCCCTTATTGATATTTTACTCAAATACAGGTATACATTTCCATCGAAAACCAAAAAAATAAAAATCATATATCATCTAGACAACCGCATAACTCACGAATCAATAAGGTTCGGCAAGATTTCCCTGTTGAAGCTTCGATATTACTAAAAGGGTCGACACTAAAAGTCATTATATCGGCTAAAATATTCCAGAAACTAAAACAAACAAACAAACAAACAAGAAAAAAAAATCGAAAATAACACCACGGGCAACAGACATAAACCACCAAGAAGAAGTAGAACCACAAACCTGCTTCAGAGAAATGGGAAATGTCAATTTCCCAGAAACTTCCAAATTCCTGACAATTTCTTTCATAATTTCCCTCCAACTCCTACAAACACCACCACAAGCAACCACATTCTTTCTTTGAGGCCAATTACAATCGGATTCCTCGATCCTAGCAAGCACATCCCTTAAGAGCTCGGATGGCATATTCGCCCAACAACTCTGCCTCATGGCATCTACAACATTCAACGAACGATCCTCAACCACACGATGAGACCTTGACCTCATTCTCCCAAATTCACCCTTCATATCCTGAATTATACTCTTGAATGACATAATTAAATATTTAAATTACCTAAAACCCTGATAATCTAGACTTTGATGAAATTTATCATCAAATCCTTTTTGACCAATAGAAACACTCACTCTAGGGGTAAAAATATTTAACCCCAGAAAACATGGTAAATGTTAATTACTAAAACTCGGAGAAAAAAAGCAAACTTTAACATATCTTTAGCTAAAAAGAAAGAATTTTTACACGGTTTCGACCCTAAAACATCAAATATTTGACAAAATATTATATGATTTACTGAAAATATGTGAATAATTCACATATCGATCTAGATGAAAAACGAACCCATATCACGATAAAAATCGGCATTTCCAGAAAATAACCCTCTGACGACTGAGAGCCAAACAGATCTGTACAAAAATTGGTTCCTTAAAAACAAGACCTTTTATCATTTTTTTTTACATAGTTGTTTGACAGAAAGAATTACACTGTAAATATAATAAAGGAATTTTTACAGCAAGAAGGAACAAAATTAAGTAGAACCCATTTGATTTTAATCTGAGCTTGATAAGCTGGTATGATTGTTTAGACAGTAGAGAAGAAAATGGAGTAAAATTTAAGAGATTAGGGTTGCTGAGGGACTTTTTTTTTTTTTTTTTTTTGAGAATTTTGTGACCAGCTTTTTTGGTTGCTTTATGACTTTGGGTTTTATGGCATGTGTTGTGTGAGAGTGATAACTGATAAGTCTCTCCATGGTTGAAAATATTCACACATTTGATTATAAATTTTGTTTTTAATTAATTTGGTATACTAGTAATAAAATTATATACTCTTGAGTTTCATATTATTTAAATTTCCTAAAATTGAATTTTGATCCTAAATTTTCTTGTAATAGGAAAAAAAATATTAAAAATTTACGTTAAAAGATATTTTAAAGGGTTCTATCTTTTATAATACCAAACCATAAAAATAACAAGTTATATATCCTCATTCATAAGAGTATAAGTTTTTGATACCAAAAGACATTAATACCCTTAAATCTATCACTAAAAGGTAAAAAATGAAAGTCAATATCAACACCTTTTTTGAGGACATTTTAGTCTTTTTAAGCAAAATGGTATCAATAACTTACCCTCTTATGAATGAGGATATATAACTTATCAATTTTATGGTTTGGTATTAAAAAATTGATTCTCACTATTTTAAATGCAAAACTATCCATATAAATTTTATAAATTCTATAGTTATTTATTTATAATATAATTTCGGTCACATTTTAATTAAAAAATCAAAAATATTTTATTTAAGATCACAATTTAATAAAAAAATCAACAATATTAAAGAGATCCTACTGATATGAAGATATTGTTAAGGAAAGAAAAAAAAAATCTAAAATGATGCCAAAGATATGCCTTTCTTTTTTAAAGTAAAAAAGTAGAACACAAGTATGTCGAGCATTGTAGAAAGGTTACATAATTTTTAACACAAATATTACACACAACACAACAAACAATATATGTAAAAGCCTCAAAATTTTTGGTAATGGTAGAGGAGTCGAGAGATGATAGAGGAGCATGGTCGGAGCAAAAAATTTTGAGCAATAAATCACCGAGCCAAGAGGGAGAGGACTGCTATTGCTAAGTTGCTTGGGCACGAATACAGAAACAACAATGCGCCAAAATCTTAAAGTATAGGACACGGACATGACGTGGACATAATTTTTTTTTTAGTACATCAGATGAAAAGGAAATTATGATCCTAATCTAGCTACTTCAAGAGTAGGTTCAACTTCTAAAGGTGGTTTGTGCGGGAACACAAAATCTTCACTACTTACATGTAAAACATTAGAACTAGGTGATTGGTAATCCAAATCTCAAACAATAAATTGACCCCAACTAAAATGAATTTGCCAAAAATATCAAAAACTAATATTTATTACCCCTCTCTCTCTCTCTCTCTCTCTCTCACATTTTGTAGGGATTGATTGAATTACGGTCATCTCTCTCTCCCTTTATTCTTTTTTTATTCTTTATTGTCAGCGTCTCATTATTTTTTCATACGAGACATCATGCGTCACACGATGCGCTTTATTCACTCTAAAGACTTTACTTTATTTTCGATAATATCGAATATCATATTTATATTACATATTATTTCAAGACCCGAACATTCACAGTTTTTATTTTTCGAGTGAAATTATTCTAAGTTAAAATATCGTATTTTTATCTAACATATTTAATATCAAGTATGGCTGTTCTGGATAATTGTGAGTTAAAATGACAGACTCAAAATGTGCAATATATTTATACATAATACCAACACCATAAAAATACTACATGTGCATTTCTTAAGATGAATTATTTATCATCAAGAAAACATTTGTTCGTATTTACGTAAATCAATACGAACTACTTTTTAATTAGTAGCATCAAACTATCATATATAGCTTATTCGGTGGTGCATCCTAGCGTCAATATGTGGAGATCTATATGAGGTTGATTTCAAACAATGAGTTCATATATAACATATTAAGATATCGAATTGACATCTATATACCAAGTTACCAAACATGTACGATCATCTAAAATGAATGATTTGTTGCCATTTAATCAAACACTTATGACGCCTCAAATTTTTAAATTTGTAAATTTTCAAAATTAGTTAAAACCATCTTTATTTCCTGTAATATAATCAAATTTTTTTAATGTCTATCATCTTTGCACGCTTTCATTTGAATTGTGACTTGAATTTATTATCCTTTAAAATTAGAGTTAACTACATTTTTAGTCCTTATGGTTTGCGGGGTGTTTCATTTTCAGCCCAAATTTTGAAAAAATTTTAGGTTTGGTCCAAAAGTGAAAGGATAATTCCATATTTACCCAATCTGAAAATCAAAATACCATATTTCCCCCAAACAGAGATTTTTGGTGCATAAGTACAATGCCTTTAAAGAATTTGTTAAGGAAATATGAAATTATTATGTTTAAGTTGAGTATATATAGAATTGCCCCAAAAAGTGAAACATTTGTTTCGAATTTGATCCGAATTTCCTAACTCCATTAGTTCGACTGTTAAATAAGAGGGTATTTTTGTCCTTTCATAATATTTTCTTTAATTTTATTTTATCTATCAAAATTAACTACTTGTAAATTGTATCCTCCACCCAAAAACACACTTTGTTTTTTCTCATCACAAAACATATACGACCCTTTCATTTCTCTCACTAAACCATCATTCATCAACAACCAAACACCGGACAAAACTACCACGTAACCACACCCTTGTCGCCAAACCACCACCAACAAAACCTCCATCGCTGGAATCTCGGGTCTCCTCTAGATTGTGTTTCGAGTTTATAAGTAAGTTACAAACTCGGGTTTTGGTTTTGTGTTCAGATCTGGATATTTCAGTGGCCAACGGCGGTTATGACGATGGTGGTGGGGTTTCGGTGGTCGAGAAGGTAGAACCAACGATGTGGACACCCTTAGCTCAATTCCTTTGATACACATCAATATTGAAAACCCATATTGGCAATCGATCCATTATTTTGGCTATAAAGAACTCGATGTCATCTTTATTTTTTAAAGATTTGGTGGGAATTGACAATTTGATTTTATAATATTTTGGATATCTCATGGTTTGTAGGTATCTGTAGGCTATTTTGAATAGAAACGTTTTAGTTGTTTAATTTTCAAGTTTGCTATGTCGGCAGCGGAACCACTAAAACAACAACGAAACCACTCAAGCTCGAAACACCACCTATTGAATTAATATTCGGTGGTGTCGGCGGCGGAAGAAGTTGATGTTGGCAGCGGTTCTGGTGGCTGTGGCGGCAGAAGAATCTGCTTTACTGGAGGTGATGGGTGTGACCTGTTTTGTGGGTGAGTTGTGTGACTTTTTTGTTTGTTTATGAGGGAGTATAATACCTCAAAGAATAAGTTGAAAGAGTTAAACAATAAACATGCTTTGTGTGGTATGTCTATAGAAATTCTTAAAATTTAATAATGAGACTTTAGACTTTGACATGTTTTAATTGGTTGAATTAATTTAACTTCTGACAATGAACATGTATGCATACGTTTTTTTATTCGTGCATTTTTTTTAATTGTGGTTTGTAAAAGCTCTTTAAAGATTTAAAAAAAGCTTTAGAGAGTAGCAATATTTCAATTGATATGAATGACTCTACCTTATGATATAAGTGCTTACATTAATATATATATATATATATTGACATAAATGCTCACATTAATACATGGAACTCAATTTTTATATATATATAGATATAGATATAGATTTTTTTCTTCTTTAAATTACATTACACATCGACAAACACTCTGTAATATCCGGGGGTAATTTTTTTTCGTGTTACTGTTGATTTGTACGTATTCATTTGGAATTGTACAAGTGTTGTTGTTTTGGACCGATACAATGTATATTGTATTGGAATATTTCGGGATCGGAATATTTATACTTGTCGTCGGGTTGGTTTCGTCATTTGAATGTTGGTTGGAGAGTTTGGATTTTTGGCTAAGTACACTAGCCTTAACGTAAGCTATATGGGTAGACTTACGTACGTTATGGGCTGAGTATTACGTACGTTATGCCTGTAAGGTTACGTACGTAATGCTTGGTAGGTGGCAGGAACCTTCCTCGTAGTCGCTTTACCGGTGGGTCGAGCATCTTCCGATCGGATCTCACTATTGCGATCAGCGGACCCTTACGACGTTAAGAGGTGAGCTCTACGTCGTAAAGTAGGTCTTGTTAACGCGTCGTAATAAGTTCTTGTTTACGACGTTAAGGCCTTCGTATTTTAGTCGATTAGTTACGGATTTTTTCATTACGTGCGTTAATGTCTTAGTATAGCGTCGTAATGCCTCTTACGTCGTTAACCATAAGTGTATAACGTCGTAGCAGATTAATCGATCTATTTATCTTGGTTTCGTCTTTCATTTCCTCACGAACCAAAACACATTTCCTCTCCCTAGAATCGTCCATTTAGACTTGTTATTGATGTTTAGCCTCTTCCAACTCGATCTCGATCATCCTAGCTTGGATTGAAGCTTGAAGTTGGAAGCTTGTTGGTGCTCCTTTGGTGTTTGGAGGCTTCTTCTTGTTCTTCTTTGGTAAGTTCCCTCATTCTCTTGTTCTTCAAGTGATTTTCGAGTTGTTGTTGTTGTTTTCTTCGGGTATTGTTTGATTCATGGAGTATATCATGATTCTTCATGGTTTTGATAAACCTTTGATGAAGAACATGATGGTATTGCTTGAGTTGGATTATGTTCTTGATGTTTTAGATTGGTTGGAGGTTTTAATCATGTCTAGGAAAGATTATGTTAAGATTGTTATATGATTAACATAGTCTTGAGATGATTATTGTTGTTGGGAGTGTTCTTGTAAGATTTTAACCATTTTAGTAAGGATTTATGATAATTCAAGAAGTGATTATCATAATTTGAAAATGGTTGAGTGAATCTTGTGGTTTAATCCGAATTCGTGATGCATTGATGAAGGATTTTGTTTCAGACATCATGATTTTTGAGTTGATGATGTTTTTGGGGTGATAATGATAATAGTGATAATATTATCATTGTAGGAGAATCAATTTGATGATATTGGTGATATTATCACTTTGAGATCTTTGTTTTGATGATTGTTCTTAAATGAATCTTGTTGAATGGATTTCACGAGTGTTAAGAACGTAATGATCATGTTAATTGCTCATCGAGGTGTTGGAGAATGTTAGAATTCATAATTGAGGACTATGATATTCGTTCGTGCGGTGTGATCGATTCGTGTTTGAATCGGGCTTTGTCCTTGTCGTTGTTTTCTATTGATTTTATGTTTTTGAATGAATCGTTTTCATTCAAGGTTGTTCGAGTATTGTGATCGTCGGGAGGCGCCGTTCGTCGTTTCGTGCCAGGACGTTGATCGTGGAAGGACTTTCTCGCCTTCGGTTTGAGGCAAGTTTTATACTCGTACTGGTCAATGAGATTAATGTTATCATATATGTGTATGAATGTATTGTATCATTTCGAGACTTAGTCTCTTCGTGATTTGTTGATATTCGGGAATTGTTTAATACAATACCCTTCGGTGATTATGCCAGACGTGATTGTTATTCGTTAACGGCCGGATTAAGGCATTGAGATTCTTGTTGTCGATAGCCGGTTCGCGGCATCGATGTATCGATTATTATTGATGACGTTAATGTCGTTCTGAGGCATCGTTGAATCGTTATTATCGAATTGGAACTGTTGCTATGATATTGCATTGGCCGATTGAAGGCATTTGATATATTCGTTTATCATATCTGTTTCGGTGGTCGGTTTAAGACGCCGGGATATCTATTCTACCGTATCATTGTGTATCGATTGACCGTTCTAAGGTAATCGATGTATTTAATTGGGATTATCGAAGATAATTCCCATCCGTTGTATCATTGTGTATCGATTGACCGTTCTAAGGTAATCGATGTATTTAATTGGGATTATCGAAGATAATTCCCATCCGTTGTATCATTGTGTATCGATTGACCGTTCTAAGGTAATCGATGTATTTAATAGGGATTATCGAAGATAATTCCCATCCGTTGTATCATTGTGTATCGATTGACCGTTCTAAGGTAATCGATGTATTTAATTGGGATTATCGAAGATAATTCCCATCCGTTGTATCATTGTGTATCGATTGACCGTTCTAAGGTGATCGATGTATTTAATTGGGATTATCGAAAATAATTCCCATCCGATGTATCATCATTATCGATTAACCGTTCTAAGGTAATCGACGTATTGAATTGGGACCGCCGTGGACGGTGCCCATCCATGAGTTATTGTCGTCGTGTTGGCCGACTCAAGGCAGCACGCTATTATTCTTGTGAATTTGGTAATCTTGGGATTGTTACTGTTGTGATTAATTATGTTTTGGAGACTAGTCTCGGCTAGTGCTCGATGGGTAAGCTTGGGGCTTGAACCTTCGCGGTTGGTTTCCCAACACCTACAGTTAAGTAGGTCATGGTCACTGGGTGATCTCATTATGGGTAAGTCTGGGGCTTGAACCTTCGCGGTTGGTTTCCCAGCACCTGCAATTCAACAGGTCACGGTCATTGAATGACCTCATTGTGATACGGCCGTCTGCGTGGCCCGGCCCTCATTGTGATACGGATTCGTGCCGTGGCTTCGCCCTCATTGTGATACGGCCGTGCCGTGGCTTCGGCCCTCATTGTGATACGGCCGTGCGTGGCCCGGCCCTCATTGTGATACGGCCGTGCCGTGGCCGGCCCTCATTGTGATACGGCCGTGCCGTGGCCCGGCCCTCATTGTGATACGGCCGTGCGTGGCCGACCCTCATTAATACAACCGGGCTGTTTTGGCTTCGGGCCATTGTGGTGATTAATGACGGTGAGTGACATTCGGGTATTATGATGATAAACGGCTTGGTACATTGGTATTAAGGCCATTGTGATGTATTGTTGTGTTCTGTATTGATGATTCGCCGTTGGGCACTTGTGTTCTAACCTGTTGAGCAGTTATTAATCGGATGCCGTGGGCATAGTATTCCACGAATGCTCGATTCTTACTTTGGTTTGTGAGCATCTCGTACTACCATTACTATACTATTTCATTCTGCCCTTTGGATGCATATCATGTTGTACATGTATTTGATAATCATTATCTGGATGACTGACCCCGTGGGGGCGGAACATGTTTTCATGTTTTAGGTGTTTGCGAGGAGAGAGTTGAGACACAGGGGCATGACGGTGGCGACGAGGCATTCAAGTGATACTAGTCCGAGATGTTTTGGTGTTCATGCCAGTCAGGCAGTTGGAGTACTCCAGTTTTGTGAGTTATTGTCATTTTGTATTATCCGAGCAAGGCTCGTGGATGTCGTTGTATTGTATTTGGGCCATGTAGGCCCACTGTTGTCATTAAAATTCCATATCGGAATATTATGTTGGATGTCAGTGTAGGGATTGTGATTCCCCCTTTTGGTCAGTTAGTTGTATTTTTTGGTCGTGTTAGCCTGGTGGATCTCCTGGTGTGGGGTCCACGGCACTGTAATAACCCAATAGGATTTGGGGGTGTTACATAAGATGGTATCAGAGAATTGGGTTGTGAGATACCCTGATATGTGAGTTATGCGGTTCTACCGACGCGGTAGTAGTGAACTGTCAGGTTATGACAATCACAGACGATCGGAGTTTGTGAGTCGTGGTAGTTGGACGACTGTATGAGTCATTCTTTCATCGAGTCGTCGTCAGTGAAGACTAGTATCGCAAGACCTCGAAGCTTCGTATGACCTGTGTAAGGACTCGATTCTCTTGTATGCTCATACATTCATTATGCCATTGATTATACATGTTTTGTTGAAACCTGTATGTAACATTATGTTACGACCCATTCATGATTAATTGCTTTGGAGCGTTTGGCTCGATTGGCTATAATTAACATATTTGAAGCGATTGTTTATTTGCTGAGTATATATACTCGTGTTTGGCTATTGACATAGCATTGGGGATTAGCCGTTGAGGTATATATTGAGCTTTGTTCATGATCGAGCGTTATTCTTTCAGTATGGAAAGAAGAAACCGAGGATGTGGCAGAGGGGGTAAAGGCTGCAGAGCAGGCCGAAACCCAGAACCTCATGTTTATGCGCGCGCGGATGCCGAGAGGGATCAGAATTCAGCCGGGGATGTGACTTATGCGACCGGTTCCCCTTCGGAACGTCATACTCGAGGAGTCGACCAGACTGAGAGTGACCACATCGACCCTTACTTGCTCATGAGGGGCATGATGACCTAGATGACTCAGATGACACAGATAATGGAAACCATACAGACCTCAGTGGTACGTGGTCCACCGCAGCAGGGATCCCAAGTGCCGTTTTATGGACTGTCTGGGAGAGTGAGTCAGATTATCGGCGACATCTCTCGTCAGAGGCTGCCTATTTTTGAGGGTTCGTCGGAACCAGCTGATATTGTTCATTGGCTTGAACATTTTGATAAACTCTTCGACATGGTTCAGTGTCCGGAAGAGAGTAAGGTGGCAGTAGCGGCTTACTATTTGAGTAAAAGCGCTTATTCTTGGTGGCTTTCCGTGAAACCCACCGATCGTGATTGTGCTTGGAGCGAGTTTAAGACTCTCATGTTAGAGAGATATTATCCGGCTCCACTTCGTGAAGCCAAGCTGTCAGAGGTTTTGAACCCCGAATCCGTCGAGGACGAGGGTGTTATTGTTATTACGGAGAAGTTTCGGGACTCCTTGATTTGCTTCATCATTATCCGTCTTGAGGCGGATAAGATCAAGTATTTTAGAAAAGGCTGAACCGCGATTGAGGATGCATTTGTTCAACCATAATTGCAATTCACTTGGTGAATTCATCGAGAAGGCTCTTGGAGCGAGCTTTTGATCAAGGAGCTTGCTCGGAAGAACCCTTGATTTCTTAGGTGAGAGGACTAGGATGCCGGTTCGTTCGAAGGACATCGGGCTCCGACGTCCAAGAGGTCGTCTTCTAGTCGTCTTCGTGCTGGGAAATCATCTTCTTCTCCGGCGACGAGTTCGACTGTTGTTTGCTTTAATTGTGATTCAGCGGGGCACGTTAGCACCCGTTGTACTGTGCCATCTATTGTTTGTTTTCTGTGTGGGAAGCCGGGACACCTTTAGAAATACTGCAGGAGTTCTAGTGCCAGTAGATCTCAAGGAAGCTCACGGGCCTCGAGAGATTTTGTTGCTTCAGTCCGTACTCCATCCAAGGGGTCGTATCGGGCTTCGGGAGCCAGAAGTTTGGACACTCGAGGAGGAGCGGCGAGCTCAGATTTGGATCTTCCTCGAGTCGATCAGATCGAGGAGTTCGATGCCCTGAAGGATGTTGATTTTGGATACATTTGAGATGTAGCCTTAATTTCTTTCTTTATTTTTTCGGATTGATGTTTGACCCGGTCTGTACCTTAGTACTGTGGTTGCGAACCATTTATGGTTGATCTATCTTGTAATGATTGTATCTGAGAATCTTGAGATTTGAGGTCGTGTGATGTGTTTTTCCTTCCTTTTGGTGTTGTACCCGAGATTTTTTTAATAATCTGGGTAATTGTTCATTTCAATCCGAGACGCCGAGTCGTGAGGACTTGGGTGTGCAGTTGATATGGTCCCGAGGACCACATGTGCGTTGTTATTTTCCTTTTTGTGGCATGAGTCAGTGTTTGCTTGAGCGTTTAATGCTGATGAGAACGGGGGAGTGTACACCGATGATTATAGACATGTACAATGGGCGGCACCCGCGGGGTGTGTACGCCGGTGTTACTAGTCATGCAATTGGTTCGACTTCCTGGCTGATATCTAGCGGGAGAGTTATGTTTCGGCTGATCTCGTAGTTGGTTGAGTGTTTTTATCCCTTGTCTTTCGCCGTGTTCGGGCAGAGGAGACGCGGGAACCCGTGGGGTTGGCCCGATTACTCAGGCGAAGCGGTTCGCAGTGAGGAGTATTCCTGGAGATGTTGTTTTCTTATCCTGATGGATAGTTCGTGCCCCGTGTTTTTGCACCCTGAGTTTCGGGGACGAAACTCTTTTTAAGGGGGGGAGTATGTAATATCCGGGGTAATTTTTTTCGTATTCTTGTTGATTTATACGTATTCATTTGGAATTGTACAAGTGTTGTTGTTTTGGACCGATACAATGTATATTGTATTGGAATATTCGGGATCGGAATATTTATACTTGTCGTCGGGTTGGTTTCGTCATTTGAATGTTGGTTGGAGAGTTTGGATTTTTGGCTAAGTACACTAGCCTTAACGACGCTATATGGGTAGACTTACGTGCGTTATGGGTGAGTATTACGACGTTATGCTGTAAGGTTACGTCGTAATGCTTGGTAGGTGGCGGAACCTTCCTCGTAGTCGCTTTCGTAGGTGGGTCGAGCATCTTCCGATCGGATCTCACTATTGCGGTCAGCGGACCCTTACGTGCGTTAAGAGGTGAGCTCTACGACGTAAAGTAGGTCTTGTTAACGTATGTAATAAGTTCTTGTTTACGACGTTAAGGCCTTCGTATTTTAGTCGATTAGTTCGGATTTTCATTACGACGTTAATGTCTTAGTATAGCGTCGTAATGCCTCTTACGACGTTAACCATAAGTGTATAACGACGTAGCAGATAATCGATCTATTTATCTTGGTTTCGTCTTTCATTTCCTCACGAACCAAAACACATTTCCTCTCCCTAGAATCGTCCATTTAGACTTGTTATTGATGTTTAGCCTCTTCCAACTCGATCTCGATCATCCTAGCTTGGATTGAAGCTTGAAGTTGGAAGCTTGTTGGTGCTCCTTTGGTGTTTGGAGGCTTCTTCTTGTTCTTCTTTGGTAAGTTCCCTCATTCTCTTGTTCTTCAAGTGATTTTCGAGTTGTTGTTGTTGTTTTCTTCGGGTATTGTTTGATTCATGGAGTATATCATGATTCTTCATGGTTTTGATAAACCTTTGATGAAGAACGTGATGGTATTGCTTGAGTTGGATTATGTTCTTGATGTTTTAGATTGGTTGGAGGTTTTAATCATGTATAGGAAAGATTATGTTAAGATTGTTATATGATTAACATAGTCTTGAGATGATTATTGTTGTTGGGAGTGTTCTTGTAAGATTTTAACCATTTTAGTAAGGATTTATGATAATTCAAGAAGTGATTATCATAATTTGAAAATGGTTGAGTGAATCTTGTGGTTTAATCCGAATTCATGATGCATTGATGAAGGATTTTGTTTCAGACATCATGATTTTTGAGTTGATGATGTTTTTGGGGTGATAATGATAATAGTGATAATATTATCATTGTAGGAGAATCAATTTGATGATATTGGTGATATTATCACTTTGAGATGTTTGTTTTGATGATTGTTCTTAAATGAATCTTGTTGAATGGATTTCACGAGTGTTAAGAACGTAATGATCATGTTAATTGATCATCGAGGTGTTGGAGAATGTTAGAATTCATAATTGAGGACTATGATATTCGTTCGTGCGGTGTGATCGATTCGTGTTTGAATCGGGCTTTGTCCTTGTCGTTGTTTTCTATTGATTTTGTGTTTTTGAATGAATCGTTTTCATTCAAGGTTGTTCGAGTATTGTGATCGTCGGGAGGCGCCGTTCGTCGTTTCGTGCCAGGACGTTGATCGTGGAAGGACTTTCTCGCCTTCGGTTTGAGGCAAGTTTTATACTCGTACTGGTCAATGAGATTAATGTTATCATATATGTGTATGAATGTATTGTATCATTTCGAGACTTAGTCTCTTCGTGATTTGTTGATATTCGGGAATTGTTTGATACAATACCCTTCGGTGATTATGCCAGACGTGATTGTTATTCGTTAACGGCCGGATTAAGGCATTGAGATTCTTGTTGTCGATAGCCGGTTCGCGGCATCGATGTATCGATTATTATTGGTGACGTTAATGTCGTTCTGAGGCATCGTTGAATCGTTATTATCGAATTGGAACTGTTGCTATGATATTGCATTGGCCGATTGAAGGCATTTGATATATTCGTTTATCATATCTGTTTCGGTGGTCGGTTTAAGACGCCGGGACATCTATTCTACCGTATCATTGTGTATCGATTGACCGTTCTAAGGTAATCGATGTATTTAATTGGGATTATCGAAGATAATTCCCATCCGTTGTATCATTGTGTATCGATTGACCGTTCTAAGGTAATCGATGTATTTAATTGGGATTATCGAAGATAATTCCCATCCGTTGTATCATTGTGTATCGATTGACCGTTCTAAGGTAATCGATGTATTTAATTGGGATTATCGAAGATAATTCCCATCCGTTGTATCATTGTGTATCGATTGACCGTTCTAAGGTAATCGATGTATTTAATTGGGATTATCGAAGATAATTCCCATCCGTTGTATCATTGTGTATCGATTGACCGTTCTAAGGTGATCGATGTATTTAATTGGGATTATCGAAGATAATTCCCATCCGATGTATCATCATTATCGATTAACCGTTCTAAGGTAATCGACGTATTGAATTGGGACCGCCGTGGACGGTGCCCATCCATGAGTTATTGTCGTCGTGTTGGCCGACTCAAGGCAGCACGCTATTATTCTTGTGAATTTGGTAATCTTGGGATTGTTACTGTTGTGATTAATTATGTTTTGGAGACTAGTCTCGGCTAGTGCTCGATGGGTAAGCTTGGGGCTTGAACCTTCGCGGTTGGTTTCCCAACACCTACTGATTCGATGAGTCACGGCCACCGGGTGATCTCATTATGGGTAAGTCTGGGGCTTGAACCTTCGCGGTTGGTTTCCCGACTCGCAATTCAACAGTCACGGTCATTGGATGACCTCATTGTGATACGGCTTCGTGCGTGGCCGACCCTCATTGTGATACGGCCGTGCGTGGCCCGGCCCTCATTGTGATACGGCTTCGTGCCGTGGCTTCGGCCCTCATTGTGATACGGCTTCGTGTCGTGGCTTCGGCCCTCATTAATACAGCTTCGGGCTGTTTTGGCTTCGGGCCATTGTGGTGATTGACAGCTTCGACTGAGTGACATTCAGGGTATTATGATGATAAACAGCTTCGGGCTGTTCGGCTGTTAAGGCCATTGTGATGTATTGTTGTGTTCTGTATTGATGATTCGCCATTGGGCACTTGTGTTCTAACCTGTTGAGCAGGTATTAATCGGATGCCGTGGGCATAGTATTCCACGAATGCTCGATTCTTACTTTGGTTTGTGAGCATCTCGTACTACCATTACTATACTATTTCATTCTGCCCTTTGGATGCATATCATGTTGTACATGTATTTGATAATCATTATCTGGATGACTGACCCCGTGGGGGCGGAACATGTTTTCATGTTTTAGGTGTTTGCGAGGAGAGAGTTGAGACACAGGGGCATGACGGTGGCGACGAGGCATTCAAGCGATACTAGTCCGAGATGTTTTGGTGTTCATGTCAGTCAGGCAGTTGGAGTACTCCAGTTTTGTCAGTTATTGTCATTTTGTATTATCCGAGCAAGGCTCGTGGATGTCGTTGTATTGTATTTGGGCCATGTAGGCCCACTGTTGTCATTGAAATTCCATATCGGAATATTATGTTGGATGTCAGTGTAGGGATTGTGATTCCCCCTTTTGGTCAGTTAGTTGTATTTTTTTGTCGTGTTAGCCTGGTGGATCTCCTGGTGTGGGGTCCACGGCACTGTAATAACCCAATAGGATTTGGGGGTGTTACACACTCTTCTCTAAATAACGCACCAATCAAAGGGATCCGGAGAAGATTTATAAACAAAGATGCACCACCAATTTCTGACGTGTCCGCAGATCCTATACTATTAAGAGGTTGCACATTGTTGGGCTTTGGTCCAGCATCCTGCCTGCATGAGCTTAAAAATGAGCGAGGCGCGGCTTGCGATTCGACCTGTGAGATCTGCACTATAAAGTGGTTAAATGAATTGATTTGGACTACTCATACCAACAAGATGCATCTTCTTTTCTGGTAGTCATCTCATAGAAACTCCAAAGTTAAGCGTGCTTGGCCTGAAGTAGTTATGGGATGGGTGACCCCCTGGAAAGTTTCCCAGGTGCGCGTGAGTGAGGACAAAGCGCGCTAGAAATTGTTGGGTACCGATTCGGATATTTGCGCCGTTTGCGGAAGCGTAAAAAGTGCGGATGATAAAGGACACGAGGATTTATAGAGGTTCGGCTATAAACGAGCCTACGTCCTCTCTTTATCTTTTTCAATAGGTTAAAGATAGCAACCTCTTCGCCTCTCTTCAATCGGTCGAGGTATAACCGTTTACAATCACGTCTTCTATCGGTCCGTGATAAACCACTCGTACTTGTCTTTGCGTCGGTCCAAGTTAAACCGTTTTCCTTTTCTATCGGACAAGGAATCAACCGCTCTAGCTTTCTATGGGTACTAGATAAACCTCACTTAGATATCGATTGCGATTCTAATAATGCCGGATCCTTGATCCTAATAACACCGAATCCAATCGTATCTTTTCTTTTACCACTCGTGTATGTTTTCGTGAATTCTCACTCAAACACTTACAATTAAGCTCAATATCAACAACAATAATGTGTGTAATAATATCACAAGTATAGACAATTTGCTCAAGGTTGTTGTACTCAAACAATACCATAGGGATGGTATTTATAGGCTCCATCTTCAAACTAGCCGTTAGCTGCCAGACTGCTCATTACGTACGTTATATGCTCTCCATTACGTCGTAAGCCTCATTACGACGTTAACCATGGTGGTTACGACGTTAGCATCTTCACAAATCAGTCCAGTGAGTTTCGTCATTTTGAGTTACGTACGTTAGCCTTTCCTTTGTTACGTACGTTAGCATTACGTCACTCATGACGTCATATATCCGTTGCATGCTTTTTTGACTTTGACTCCTCCAACGTTCACTTGTTTGAACTCCTTTACGACGTTATCTCTCATTCATTACGACGTTAAGTGCTACCATTACGCACGTTAATGATCACATATTACGACGTTATCTTTGAGATTTTCCACTTTTTGTACTTGATTCCTTCGATGCTTTGCTTCGTCTCTTTGTTGTTTTGTTTTGCTTATCAACATTAATCATCAAAACACTTTTAATTTATGTATGGAACAAAATGTTCCAACAATCTCCCCCTTTTTGATGATTACAAAACAACAATACGCCAATGGGATTTTCCTGCAAAAATACAAATATATGTATATCTTTTACAGACCAAAGTTTTCGACTTTGTCCGTTTTGTTAGAATCTTCTCCCATTTCTTTTTCGACTCCTTCTTTTCTTTTCTCCATTTTTAAATTTTCATCGTCTTTTCGAAGTCTCCTCATTTTTCTTTTTATGTAATTAGTTCACTTCTCCTCTTCATTTTTCAATTCTTTTTGTATGCTATCGATTTTCTTCGATTTTTCTCCCCCTTTCACGGTTAATCACATTTTCGACTTATTTCTCCATTCTCTATCTCTCCCCCTTTTTGTATTCATCAAAAAGTGGATTAAATAACAATTGAAATAAATAATACCAATATAAAATATGCATGATACAATTTATGAATATTTGCATAAAGGGTAAACACTCCCCCTGAGAATAATAACTCCTTAAAAAAATACTCCCCCTGAGTAAAATACAAACATTAATTTTTGGGGATCCAACATAAAGTTGGTTTTTGTTTAGAAACGTAGACGATATTTGAAACGATTGTTCCTTTAGGAACCCAAATTTTCTTAATTTTTATCGTCCGTCTCGGGCTTTTGCAACTTGAAATATGATGCCCGATTTTCAAACACTTTTCGCAATGGGGTATCTTGAAATTAACGGATTCGTTTTTCAAACGAGTTTTGAATCCTAACCCCTCTTTATTCAAAGTAAACTTTTGAACACCAAGCATTTGTTCAAATTTCTCGTTTCCGCACGAGAATTTCTTTGTCAAAGATTTAAGCTCGGTTTGAATTTTGTGAGATCATCCTTCAAAATATTTTCATTTTTAATACACTTTGAATGATCGATTTCAACAAATTTTCCCTTCTTGATAATTTTGGAATTTTCAATTTCCAAAGATTTAATTTTAGACTTAAGGGATTTAATTTCCGATAAAGCATTTTGGAAATCCGTATGTAACAACTCAAATCGTCAAATAATTCATCATGGGAGGATGTACTAACTGGCTTTCGGCGTCATTTGTCGTCGAACGAACTCCGGGCCATGAGCGAGATTATTTTGATTGATGAAATCATCATCTTCATCTTCATCGCTCCATGTTGCTACGAGAACCTCCTTTTGGGTTTGACACGGCAATTTTTAGCAAAGTGGCCTGGTTTACCACATTGTCGACAGGAGTTGTCGAACTTCTTCGTTTCGCTCGAGATATCCTTCTTCCTCCGGTTTAATAAGGTTTGAAACTTATTAATGTTTTTGGCATAATATGCCGCTTCTTCGTCGCTTTCCTCCACCGGGATTTCTTCTTTCTTTTTAGACATCTTAGCCTTCATGGCTAACGATCGTTCCTTCGGCTTTGGCTTGACACTTCGTGATTTTAACACGATCTCATAATTAATTAGCGAACCAACGAGGGCGCTAAAATCGAGTGTATTGAGATCTTTAGATTCCATAATTGCGGTCACGGTGCCGTCCCATTCGCTAGGTAGTGATCTTAAAATTTTCTTGACTTTTTCACTACTAGATAATGGTTTTCCGAATGACGCAAGTCCATTGGTGATGACCGAAAATCGGTCGAGCATATTGGTGATGGACTCGTCACCCTTCATCATGAATAACTCGTAGTCATGGAGAAGCATATTTATCTTCGTCTCCTTGACTTGAGTCGTCCCTTCGTGTGTGATTTCAAGAATTTTCCATATTTCTTTCGCACTCTCACACGATGAGATTCGATTGACCTCTTAGGATTTAAGGCACAAAATAAGAGTTGAGTAGCCTTACAATTTAGATGGTCATTTTTCCAATCGGCATCGTCGTATTCTTGAAAGATTTGAGCGCATCGTCGGATTTGATTGGAACTTTCGGGCCAAGGCAAATAATCTTCCAAATTTCGATGTCGTATGCTCGGATGAATATCGACATCTTCTTCTTCCACGTCAAATAATTTGAGCCATCAAAGAATGGTGGTCGGTTGAGAGCAAGGCCTTCGACGGGAGCCATTTTGGATCTTCTCCTCGGATGTTAAGCCGCGTATTGGAGTACCTCTCCGATACCAATTGTTGGGTACCGATTCGGATATTTGCGCCGTTTGCGGAAGCGTAAAAAGTGCGGATGATAAAGGACACGAGGATTTATAGAGGTTCGGCTATAAACGAGCCTACGTCCTCTCTTTATCTTTTTCAATAGGTTAAAGATAGCAACCTCTTCGCCTCTCTTCAATCGGTCGAGGTATAACCGTTTACAATCACGTCTTCTATCGGTCCGTGATAAACTACTCGTACTTGTCTTTGCGTCGGTCCAAGTTAAACCGTTTTCCTTTTCTATCGGACAAGGAATCAACCGCTCTAGCTTTCTATGGGTACTAGATAAACCTCACTTAGATATCGATTGCGATTCTAATAATGCCGGATCCTTGATCCTAATAACACCGAATCCAATCGTATCTTTTCTTTTACCACTCGTGTATGTTTTCGTGAATTCTCACTCAAACACTTACAATTAAGCTCAATATCAACAACAAGAATGTGTGTAATAATATCACAAGTATAGACAATTTGCTCAAGGTTGTTGTACTCAAACAATACCATAGGGATGGTATTTATAGGCTCCATCTTCAAACTAGCCGTTAGCTGCCAGACTGCTCATTACGTACGTTATATGCTCTCCATTACGTACGTAAGCCTCATTACGTACGTTAACCATGGCTGGTTACGTACGTTAGCATCTTCACAAATCAGTCCAGTGAGTTTCATCATTTGAGTTACGTACGTTAGCCTTTCCTTTGTTACGTACGTTAACATTACGTCACTCATGACGTCATATATCCGTTGTATGCTTTGCTGACTTTGACTTCTCCAACGTTCACTTGCTTGAACTCCTTTACGTACGTTATCTCTCATTCATTACGTACGTTAAGCTGCTACCATTACGTACGTTAATGATCACATATTACGTACGTTATCTTTGAGATTTTCCAGCTTTTTGTACTTCGATTCCTTCGATGCTTTGCTTCGTCTCTTTGTTGTTTTGTTTTGCTTATCAACATTAATCATCAAAACACTTTTAATTTATGTATGGAACAAAATGTTCCAACAATCTCCCCCTTTTTGATGATTACAAAACAACAATACGCCAATGGGATTTTCCTGCAAAAATACAAATATATGTATATCTTTTACAGACCAAAGTTTTCGACTTTGTCCGTTTTGTTAGAATCTTCTCCCATTTCTTTTTCGACTCCTTCTTTTCTTTTCTCCATTTTTAAATTTTCATCGTCTTTTCGACGTCTCCTCATTTTTCTTTTTCTGTCATTTTTTCACTTCTCCTCTTCATTTTTCAATTCTTTTTGTATGCTATCGATTTTCTTCGATTTTTCTCCCCCTTTCACGGTTAATCACATTTTCGACTTATTTCTCCATTCTCTATCTCTCCCCCTTTTTGTATTCATCAAAAAGTGGATTAAATAACAATTGAAATAAATAATACCAATATAAAATATGCATGATACAATTTATGAATATTTGCATAAAGGGTAAACACTCCCCCTGAGAATAATATCTCCTTAAAAAAAAATACTCCCCCTGAGTAAAATACAAACATTAATTTTTGGGGATCCAACATAAAGTTGGTTTTTGTTTAGAAACGTAGACGATATTTGAAACGATTGTTCCTTTAGGAACCCAAATTTTCTTAATTTTTATCGTCCGTCTCGGGCTTTTGCAACTTGAAATATGATGCCCGATTTTCAAACACTTTTCGCAATGGGGTATCTTGAAATTAACGGATTCGTTTTTCAAACGAGTTTTGAATCCTAACCCCTCTTTATTCAAAGTAAACTTTTGAACACCAAGCATTTGTTCAAATTTCTCGTTTCCGCACGAGAATTTCTTTGTCAAAGATTTAAGCTCGGTTTGAATTTTGGCGAGATCATCCTTCAAAATATTTTCATTTTTAATACACTTTGAATGATCGATTTCAACAAATTTTCCCTTCTCGATAATTTTGGAATTTTCAATTTCCAAAGATTTAATTTTAGACTTAAGGGATTTAATTTCCGATAAAGCATTTTGGAAATCCGTATGTAACAACTCAAATGCGTCAAATAATTCATCATGGGAGGATGTACTAACCTGGCTTTCGACGTCGCTGTCGTCGAACGAACTCCGGGCCATGAGAGCGAGATTATTTTGATTGATGAAATCATCATCTTCATCTTCATCGCTCCATGTTGCTACGAGAACCTCCTTTTTGGGTTTGACACGGCAATTTTTAGCAAAGTGGCCTGGTTTACCACATTGTCGACAGGAGTTGTCGAACTTCTTCGTTTCGCTCGAGATATCCTTCTTCCTCCGGTTTAATAAGGTTTGAAACTTATTAATGTTTTTGGCATAATATGCCGCTTCTTCGTCGCTTTCCTCCACCGGGATTTCTTCTTTCTTTTTAGACATCTTAGCCTTCATGGCTAACGATCGTTCCTTCGGCTTTGGCTTGACACTTCGTGATTTTAACACGATCTCATAATTAATTAGCGAACCAACGAGGGCGCTAAAATCGAGTGTATTGAGATCTTTAGATTCCATAATTGCGGTCACGGTGCCGTCCCATTCGCTAGGTAGTGATCTTAAAATTTTCTTGACTTTTTCACTACTAGATAATGGTTTTCCGAATGACGCAAGTCCATTGGTGATGATGAAAATCGGTCGAGCATATTGGTGATGGACTCGTCACCCTTCATCATGAATAACTCGTAGTCATGGAGAAGCATATTTATCTTCGTCTCCTTGACTTGAGTCGTCCCTTCGTGTGTGATTTCAAGAATTTTCCATATTTCTTTCGCACTCTCACACGATGAGATTCGATTGACCTCTTCCGGATTTAAGGCACAAAATAAGAGTTGAGTAGCCTTACAATTTAGATGGTCATTTTTCCAATCGGCATCGTCGTATTCTTCGAAAGATTTGAGCGTACCGTCGGATTTGATTGGAACTTTCGGGCCAAGGCAAATAATCTTCCAAATTTCGATGTCGTATGCTCGGATGAATATCGACATCTTCTTCTTCCACGTCAAATAATTTGAGCCATCAAAGAATGGTGGTCGGTTGAGAGCAAGGCCTTCGACGGGAGCCATTTTGGATCTTCTCCTCGGATGTTAAGCCGCGTATTGGAGTACCTCTCCGATACCAATTGTTGGGTACCGATTCGGATATTTGCGCCGTTTGCGGAAGCGTAAAAAGTGCGGATGATAAAGGACACGAGGATTTATAGAGGTTCGGCTATAAACGAGCCTACGTCCTCTCTTTATCTTTTTCAATAGGTTAAAGATAGCAACCTCTTCGCCTCTCTTCAATCGGTCGAGGTATAACCGTTTACAATCACGTCTTCTATCGGTCCGTGATAAACCACTCGTACTTGTCTTTGCGTCGGTCCAAGTTAAACCGTTTTCCTTTTCTATCGGACAAGGAATCAACCGCTCTAGCTTTCTATGGGTACTAGATAAACCTCACTTAGATATCGATTGCGATTCTAATAATGCCGGATCCTTGATCCTAATAACACCGAATCCAATCGTATCTTTTCTTTTACCACTCGTGTATGTTTTCGTGAATTCTCACTCAAACACTTACAATTAAGCTCAATATCAACAACAAGAATGTGTGTAATAATATCACAAGTATAGACAATTTGCTCAAGGTTGTTGTACTCAAACAATACCATAGGGATGGTATTTATAGGCTCCATCTTCAAACTAGCCGTTAGCTGCCAGACTGCTCATTACGTACGTTATATGCTCTCCATTACGTACGTAAGCCTCATTACGTACGTTAACCATGGTGGTTACGTGCGTTAGCATCTTCACAAATCACCCAGTGAGTTTCATCATTTGAGTTACGTACGTTAGCCTTTCCTTTGTTACGTACGTTAACATTACGTCACTCATGACGTCATATATCCGTTGTATGCTTTGCTGACTTTGACTTCTCCAACGTTCACTTGTTTGAACTCCTTTACGTACGTTATCTCTCATTCATTACGTACGTTAAGCTGCTACCATTACGTACGTTAATGATCACATATTACGTACGTTATCTTTGAGATTTTCCAGCTTTTTGTACTTCGATTCCTTCGATGCTTTGCTTCGTCTCTTTGTTGTTTTGTTTTGCTTATCAACATTAATCATCAAAACACTTTTAATTTATGTATGGAACAAAATGTTCCAACAGAAAAGACTCGTGTTGGTACAGTGGGGATAGTCTTCATCATTTCTGGGACCAACAATTGGTATCGGAGCAGGTCACGGGTGCGGATTCCCTCGGAGTATCCTACAGTGGAGGCTGCCAGAGTGTTGGAACTGAGAAGCGGGCATGCAACAGATATTGCCACATGGCCGGAACTGAGATGCTGGTGCAGTGGAGGTTGTCAGGTGCTGGAGGGCTATGTGATCAAATCTAGTATGCTGGAACTGAGATACTGGCGCAGCAGAAGTAAACGGAGGTGGAACAAATGCTGATGTCAAGTGTTGGAGGACTGTGAATGAATCCAGCCGCTAGAGGGCTGTGTGATCAAATCTAGTTCGTGGAGGTTTCTAAACTATGGGGGTGAGATGCTGGCAGGTACTGGGAGGAGGATTGTTGGACTTTGGTCCAGCATCCTGCCTGCATGAGCTTAAAAATGCGCGAGACGCGGCTTGCGATCCGACCTGTGAGATCTGCACTATAAAGTGGTTAAATGAATTGATTTGGACTACTCATACCAACAAGATGCATCTTCTTTTCTGGTAGTCATCTCATAGAAACTCCAAAGTTAAGCGTGCTTGGCCTGGAGTAGTTATGGGATGGGTGACCCCCTGAGAAGTTTCCCAGGTGCGCGTGAGTGAAGACAAAGCGCGCTAGAAAAGACTCGTGTTGGTAGAGTGAGGATAGTCTTCATCATTTACCAACACACATTGTTTGAGGCGCCTTCCTAGGTGGGGCCACAAGACGGTGCGTTGGTGGCATTGGCTTAAAATTGATTTTAGTACTCAAATTACCAAATACAAAAATATTGTTGTACTTAGTATCATTGTACTCGTTATAGCTAAGTACGACCATACATGACTTGAGCACGAATTGTGTTCGTTACTAGCCCTAAAAATTCGTATCTATTGCGAGAGTCGAACTCAAAATCTTCTACATAAAGCGGATGCCCGTGCCAAGTATGGAATGTTCTTGTCAAGACAAATTTGTAATAATTATTAATTACAGTTCACTTCATATATTATTTTTGTGGAAAATGGGTGATTCTTGTAATAATATCACGTACATAATTGGATAAAGATGTAATGACTAATGACCATAGTTGATATGAAACATTTTTTAACAGTAAGATATTTATTTTCAGAAGAATATATATATATATATATATATAATTCAATCATCCAATCACAACTTAGTAGGATCTTGTTTCTAGTTTTCAAAAGAAGAAATCTGGATTCCTGGACTGGTCATGTTTTTGCCATTCTTTATTGGGCCTACACCTCAATGCGAATCATAAGGCACACCGGCCCAATACAGATGATTAAGTCCAAAATACAGGGTCTGTCTGCGGCCCAAGAAGTGCGCCTCTACCTGTTCCCTCATTCGACGCGGACAGAGAATCACAGCCCACCCGCTTCTTTTTCTTTACTTTCGCGGCATTCAAACTGCCTTGGCAGTGGCGGTGGTAGTGACACCGCCATCATTCCGCATATTAAGTTGCTTACGCTCGGTGGTTTTCTTCTCTTCACAGGTAATTAATTATGATTTCTGTTCTTCTTTTTCTTTTCCTTTTTTTTTTATTTATGCAAAAACCCCATATATTTCTTTTCATTTTCTATACCGAAATTCAAACTTCTGGGCTTTTTTTTTTTTAAAAAAAAAATTTTATTTCATTTAGAAAGCACAATCTTATATTAAATTAAATTGTTTTTTTTTTTGAGGCAGAATTTTATTTTATTAAAAAAAAAAAAGCTATTGAAATCGAGCTTATGGACGGCGGCGATGTGGGTTCTGTGTTGATGGGATTAGAGTTAGGGGGTACGAGCTCTGATCCTGCTGATCAGGTTTCCGTTAATTCTACAACGCTGTTTGTCACGCTCCTCTGCACTTGCATCGTGATTGGTCATCTACTTGAAGAAAATCGATGGATTAACGAGTCTGTAAATGCTCTTTTTATGGTGAGTTCACACTCCAGTTTTTATTGATTCTTTTAATAATTTCTGATGAAAATATTTGATAGAACTCTAAAAAAAAATTATGTTTCGGATAGTTTTGGTTGTTTAGTTATGTTGTATGTTAAAATGGCGGTTTTGGTGGGCAGGGTTTGGGCACTGGAATCATTTTACTGCTGGCTACTAAAGGCGGGAGCTCACGGGTTTTGGAATTCAATGAAGAACTCTTTTTTATATATCTCTTACCACCTATTATTTTTAATGCTGGGTAAAGTCTTACCACCCGTTGTGCATTTCGTCACATATATAGGAGTTCGGAATCGATATATACGGTTATTTACCTGTCGGGTTTTAAATTTTTCAAACCTCAAACGAAGAGTGTTTTTTATTTTTTTGGTAGCATTACTTCGCGTGGAGAAAATTATAATAATATCTGATACTAGTTACTCTTTTTTATGACTTTACCAGTTTCCAGGTGAAAAAGAAGCAATTCTTCAGGAACTTCATGACTATTATGGTGTTTGGTGCTGTTGGGACTGTGATATCCTTCTGCATCATATCATTTGGTATTCTTTCTCCATCGGCTACTGCACAAAAAAAGTTGAATTAAGTATGAGTATAAATTGTTGTAAAGTCTTCCTTTGTAGTACTCATGGATAATTCCAAATGATTGTGTGTGTGTGTGTGTGTTTATTGATTAATAATATTATAACTAAGCCTAAGCGAGACAGAATCTAACCTAGTTCAAGTTGAAACATTAAACAAATGAAAATACTCCTGTTGGTCAGTTCACACACACAGTATTACTACAAGTTTGTAATCTATGAATTCATCAAAACTTAAGGTTAAGGTAGGTTGGAATGTTTTCATGATTTCCTATTTATTGCTACGAATGGTGGTGCTAACTCTTACTGTCTCAGGTGCAAAACTGTTGTTCGAGACATTGGAAATGGGCTATTTCGAGCTTCGAGATTATCTTGGTAGCTTCACCCTCTTCACAGTTTTTTTGCCATTTCATCGTTCGTGTTTGACTTACAACACTTCCATAGATGTCTTATAAACGACCTACTACCGTCCACTTTTTGACCCTGTGGACTGCGGCATTCATAGAAAGATCAATATTTTTCTCAATTGTGTAACACAATTGGAACATGTAGGTTTAGTGTGTCTATATAACTTATTGGTCTAATGCGGTGGTGGTGGGGTCGACTTATATATGACGTTAATATATCATGCCATACTTACGCTTAAGACCTTAGAAACCAATCAATAATGTTTCAGATTGTTACTAATTATTTTTTGTTGAATGATCCTACATATGCATTTTTTTTGTTTGCCTACTCAGATCCGCATGTTATGCTTTTTTTTTCAGTAATACTAATATGACTTCTCAAAGAATTCATTAACTCTCTCTCTCTCTCTCTCTCTCTCTCTCTCTCTAAATATATGTCTGTGACACTCTTTTTCACCTTGTGGTTGATATGCTCCCATTCAAACTTTACATATAACTCATTTTTCGTATGATGGGTCTACGTCTTAAGTTTTCAATCTCATCTCTGTCAAGTGTTCTTTCCATGTATGAGAACTTAGCCTGATGGAATATTAATGCAGCTCTTGGGGCCATCCTTTCAGCAACAGATTCCGTTTGCACCTTGCAGGTGGAGATTAAATTCACAACTTACTTTTATTCTCCGGAAAAGGGGGAAATATTTCTGACAAGGAAAAAAAGGTGTAACTGACATTGTTGACCTTATTGGCAGGTTTTGAATCAGGACGAGACGCCTTTGCTCTACAGTTTAGTGTTTGGTGAAGGCGTGGTGAATGATGCGACCTCTGTGGTGCTGTTTAACGCAATTCAGAAATTTAACCTCTCGGATATTAATTCCAGAGTTGCCTTGAAGTTCATGGGGAATTTCTTTGCTTTATTTACAGCCAGCACTTTCCTTGGTGTTTTGGTAATTTCTCACCTCTTTAACATTGCTCATGATTGCATGCATGGATCCTATCAAATTTGGTGGAAATTCAGTTGACTTGGACTTAGCTTTACTCCAAAACTCCAATTTTTTTAAAAAGCGAATTTTGGGATGGCAAAGAAGATAAGTTAATTACCACCTCTATAACATAATAATTATTTATAGTCCCGGCTTGACATTGGAAGGGAAATTATCACTTGATAAATGAGAACCTCTTTAAAATATATTTACACGGTCCCAATGTTACTATTTTATCGAGTTTTTTACTTTTACTGCAGATGTTTAATTTCATAATCACCGAATTTTTCGACCAACATGGCAGCTTGGTTTAACCATTTTTCTTCACTGGTAAAATGCAGATAGGATTGCTTAGTGCCTACATTATTAAAAAGTTATACTTTGGAAGGTATGTAAAGCATGCGAGCTTTTTCAGCTTAGGTTGTGTGAACTAAAGTGCCGGTGACATATTTTTGTTTTTAACTTGCTAATCTTTAAATTAAGCATAAGTTGATTGGTCTCACGGTGAGACCAATCTATTAGGTTTCACAAGGCCTACTTATTCTTTTATGGATCTACATGCTCTTTTTAGTGACTCCTTCACAATCTACATATTATTGCTGGACACATAAAGGGGTTATATATATAGAAAAGTGTATGACCACACTGTCTCACAGGGTTAAACAACACTCAGAATTAAGATGTCAGAGCTAACATCTGAATTTCAGGCATTCAACTGATCGTGAGGTGGCTTTAATGATTCTCATGGCTTACCTTTCTTATATTTTGGCTGAGGTTTCTTTTACCTCTTTCCGCTAAATTTTTATCATGTATTTCTGTTGTCATGTATTGTCTTTAACAATGAATGGGTTGATAACTAGTTATTATTGGTGATCACGTTTAACTTCCCCGTCTTGCAGCTCTGTGACTTGAGTGGAATTCTTACCGTGTTTTTCTGTGGCATTGTTATGTCACACTATACCTGGCATAACGTGTCTGAACGTTCTAGAGTTACCACCAGGTAAGCATCTCTCTCTCTCTCTCTCTCTCTCTCTCTCTCTCTCTCTCTCTCTCTCTCTCTCTCTCTCTCTCTCTCTCTCTCTCTCTCTCTCTCTCTCCCTCCCTCCCTCCCTCCCTCCCTCCCTCCCTCCCTCCCTCCCTCCCTCCCCCGCACACAATAAAATTGCCTTTTGTTTGTTTGTTTGTTGCTGCAGGCATGCTTTTGCAACCTTATCATTCACCGCGGAGATATTTATCTTCCTTTATGTTGGTATGGATGCATTGGACCTTGAAAAGTGGGAACTTGTGAGCAACAGGTAACAAATCTTTGAATTTGTGAATAATGTTGGCTCTTAATATTCGTATATCAGGTATCATTCGGGACATTTTGGGAATATTAGGTGGAATTTCGGTTTTATACTTCAATTCTGAAATGTATCATTCTAAATATTTATTTAACTTGATGATTTTATAGCAAATCATAAATTTCAGTTGGATGTTTCCCAACAAATTATTCCAAAAAGATACTACATCCGTTCAGTTTTTATTGCAACATTGAACTTTTCAATAAGTTCAATACACAACTTTGACCACTAATATTTTTAATTATATATTAGAAAAAATTACCAAAAAATAGCTTGAAAATATACATTGAAGTTGAATTTGTCTGTGTCAACAGAACAAAGTACGATTGAAGGTTATATATGAACAATGTGAAAAAATAAAGTGTTGCAATTAAAAGTGAACGGAAGAAGTATAAGTTAATAAAATTAGTATAAATCTGAACACAAATTTAAACAGTATAATTTACTCAAATGGGAAGGGAAAAAATGTAGAATTGGTTGCTTTTTTAACAGAAGAATTTGGCAGATTTTGAGAGATTATTATTTGTGAAATATATCAATGTGATACAAATTGGGAGAATTTTACCACTTTGCATCTGTGAAGAACTTTTTAAGAAGGAGACTACGCCTGATCTTCCTTCTCTTTGAAATATCGAAATATATTGTTCGAATGCACTTGTATTGTTGATAATGGTACTCCTTTTTACTTCGATTTTCCTTCCACAGCCCTGGAAAATCTGTTGGTGCAAGTGCAGCGCTACTCGGCCTAGTTATGGTTGGGAGAGCATCATTCATTTTCCCGCTCTACTTCTTAAAAAACTTCGCTAAGAAGTCTAAGAGTGAAAAACTCAATTTCAAGCACCAGGTGACCTTTGAAAAAATTTGAAGGGTTTAATTTACAAAACATACCCCTCAGGTTTGTGGTATTTACAAAAAAAAAGAGGCTATATTTTGAGGATTACTAAAACCACCCTTGAGATTTGATTTCAGTTACATTTTTCCCTAACCGTTAGTTAACCTGATGGTGATGGAATTTGCTGATATCATCAAATATACAATATATGCTACAGTACAGAAGTCCCAACCTTACGTCATACTGGTAATACATTAGTAAAATTGAGGGATGTAAGTGTGAAATGTAAAATGAAAATTTCGGGTTGCTTGTAATACTTAGAGAAGTTGAGGGATAATCGTAAAACTATTTGAAAACATCGGCAACTTTTGTTAGCTCCACTTATGGCAGATGTGTGACGGTTGTAACCTCAAAGGTGATTTTCTTGTATTTTGCAAAGTTAGCTGTTCTTTCTGTTTTCCTTGGGCCAAACCTCAAGGGTAGTGTTTGTAGTTATCCCTTGATTTTAGATTTTTATTTTTAGTCATTTTAATAAAGGTATAACTCGTTTTAAACCATCTGTTCTCACTCATTTTTTAATTCTTTTCAATTAACTAACATTGTAATTTATATCACGAAAAAACTTCAATTTTAAGGAATATTATATAATTCTAATTAGATACATGTTGCGGGATAAAGGCTCCTTCAAAGGTAAATGTATGCTTATCATGTGGATTCGGCATTAGCAGTTTTAGCACATTCCCTTGGCACTATCATCTATTCCCTATGGTTTATTCCTCTTCTTTTGATCCCGGTATGGCTTGCTCGATACCAGGTTTCAGTAGTAAGACCAGTCTTTCACTTTTTCAATTGATCGGACTATATTAGCAATGGGAATCCGCTATAGAATGGATTTCACTCAGAGAAAGAGATTGGTAGTTCGACGTGATGACAAAAAATATTAAGATTTTATTTTGGAAGTACCTATTCAAGTTGGACAAATGTTTTGAAAATACACTCTTGGAGGGAGTAAACTAATATGATGATTACACAGGTTACAATTTGGTGGGCTGGTCTGATGCGAGGTGCTGTCTCGATGGCGCTGGCTTATAATCAGGTACACACACGCACACACACACACACACACACACACACACAAAACACACACAGAGAGAGATCCGAGAGATCTGAATTGTGATAATATTGAACAAGAGAAGCCTGACTTTGTGCACATTTGCAGTTTGCCAAATCTGGCCATACTAAGCAGCCAGGTAACGCTATCATGATTACGTGCACCATCACTGTGGTACTCTTCAGCACAGTGGTAAGAAACATTATTCTCTTGTAAATAAAATGTAGATCGAATTCTCCAACTTCAAGTCGAGAAAAAAAAGGGTTCCATAGTTTCTCGGTTATTTAGATAATAATTGATAGTGACAACTACAAAACCTATCCTTTAGGAGCCTAAAAAAATAGCAGGTATATTTAAAATTACAAATACCCACCAAGGTGTTCCAACAGTGCCCCTCAGGTTTGTATTTGCTTACAGTTTACCCCTTAATATGTAGAATAGAAATAAATATGAAACAAGTATCTGTAGTTTTGAAACACATAGTTGGATCAAACCTCAAGTCTGTTTTCGTAATTAACACTGACAATGTCGCTGTCCTTTCGTTTTTTTAGGTGTTCGGCTTATTGACCAAGCATCTCGTAAGGCTTCTTCTTCCTCCTCCATCAACCCATCCTAACACAAATGTTTCATCGGAACCTTCTAGTCCGAACTCGCTCACACTGCCCCTAATCGGCAATGAAGAAGAATCAGAGGGTGGTATTGCCGACCCTACAAATGTCCGACGTCCGTCTAGCCTACGAATGCTTCTAAGTACCCCAGCTAACACAGTCCATTTTTATTGGAAAAGATTCGACGATGCATTTATGCACCCCGTATTTGGAGGCAGGGGATTCGCGGTGCACGAAATAACTAAAGACTAATGGATTTTTGGCTCTATATGAGTATGGATTCGGATCCTCAACATTTCGGTCCTGTGAGTTTCTCGTGCATTTGGAGAGAGAGACACATTCCATTAATACATACATATACTCATAGATACGTTACACAACTATCATTAGGAAATTGTATATGGTCTTGCATACTAGGTCAATGGTTCAAATCCTTATATCATCCCCATTGTTCCACTTGTAAAAGGGTTTCAACTTACACACACACACACACACACACACACACACACACACACACTCACACACTATGTGTCTTTCTCTTTCCAAAACACAGCGTTTAAGTACTCTAGAGGATCAAAATCTAATTGCAGTTGACATGTACTAATAGAAATCTAGTTTACATATAAACGTATATTGGTGTAAGGATTTGAGAATGACCAGTTTTATATATGATCTGTTGTGGGTTTGTTGGTATGTTTTGACAAATCCTGCAAGCATATATGTTTGTAGAACTTTACTTATTATTTAGAGTTAATTACATAAATCGTCCTTCTGGTTTGTCGGGTTTCACAGGTTTAGTCCCTATACTTTTTTTTCAGCGGGTCATGTCCTTGTGGTTTTTGATCCGTTACGGGTTTAGTCCTTTGACCAATAATTCTATTAGTTGATCGTTAATTTGAAGGGTATTTTCGTCTTTTCATATTTATTATTATTATTATTATTATTATTATTATTATTTGAGTACGTTGTAAGTAGCTCTTTATTTTATAATAATTATTATTATTATTTAAGCACATTGTAATTAGCTCTTTATTTTATTTATTTTTTATTTTTTTGTTTTTTTATTACTTTTTCTTTATCATTTTTGTAAAAAATTTTATCTTTTTTTTTTTAATTTTCGATTTTTTTAATTTCGGTTTTTATATTATATTGATTTGATTTCAATTTTTTTTTAGCATTTTTTCAATTTTAATTTACCAATAAATAAACTAGTTAGTTATGAACCATCATAACTCTTAACTTATTTCGTAGTTATTTTGATTTTAATAAATACAAAAAAAGTAGTAAAATATAGAAATTATCTTTTCCAATAGCATTTTTCCAATGCGATTAATAGTACCATAATATCTAACAATTCAAAATTAAAAGAATTCACAATCAAATGGATTTAATGAAAAAGAACCGAAACTAGAGGAGTGGGGGCTCAGATAGTATCTCGGCTTCCGACTAATTTCTTGTAAATCCTATAAATTTCTAATAAAGTGATGTTATAATAATAATAATAATAATAATAATAATAATAATAATCATAAAATAAAGAGCTAATTACAACGTACTCAAATAATAATAATAAAAAATATATATGAAAGACGAAAATACCCTTAAAATTAACGAGCAACTAACAGAATTATTGGTCAAAGGACTAAACCCGTAACGAATCAAAACCACAAGGACATGACCCGCTGAAAAAAAAGTATAGGGACTAAACCTGTGAAACCCGACAAACCACAAGGACTAAATCCGTAACGGATCAAAACCACAAGGACTTGACCCGCTTAAAAAAAAATATAGGGACTAAACCTGTGAAACCCGACAAACCACAAAGACGATTTATGTAATTAACTCTATTATTTATATGCATGTCCAGAACTTGTGCCTCTTATCCTCGGGCAGGATCACTACAAGGCAAGACTACGCCGCACTCTCGCTGTCCGATCACACACACCCGTCATGTGTACGCGGGGTGTGTGTGTGTGTCTCCAAGAAATAAGACGACGCGGTGCACTGCGTGCAGGATCCCACCCCCTTATCCTCCATGTTTAAAGTCTATTTTGACTGAAGGTGCCATATTTTTGTACGTGTTGTCTATGTCTATATTTCCTATTATATGTAAAATTAGAAAAAAGTATTTAATTGTTTTTGGTGATATAAAAATGACAATTGACATGGAACAAATTTCATTTCTTAAAAGTGTATAGTAATTGTTGTGCAATTACTATACGAGATTGACAAGGTCGATTCAAGACGATATTCCTTGGTGCATGATGTTTGCAGATGATATAGTATTGGTTGATGAAACGAAGGACGGAATTGAAAGAAAGTTGGAACTCTGGAGAAATACGCTCGAAACTCGTGGTTTTAGGCTGAGCAGAAGTAAGACTGAATATTTGGAGTGTAGTTTTAGTGGTAATGGAAGTGGAGAGGCGGGTACAATCACTTTTGATCGGAATGTTATACGAGTATCGGAGTTTTCTCCTTATATTGGGTCTATTCTTCAAAAGGATGGAGAATTAGATGGTGACGTGGCCCATAGGATTAAGGCGGTATGGTTGAAATGGAAGAGTGTAACGGGATTATTATGTGATCAAGGCGTACTTTACAGATTAAAGAGAAAATTTTACCGAACAGCAATTAGGCCTGCACTTTTATATGGGCTATAAATCATAGTCATGTGCATAAGATGAATGTGGCGGAAATGCGTATGCTAAGATGGATGTGTGGCCATACGAGAAAAGATCGACTTATAAATGATGTGATTAGGAAAGACGTACGAGTGACCCCTATAGAGGATAAGCTGTTGGAGAATCGGTTAAGATGGTTTGTACATGTAAGACGGAGTCGATTGATGCACCAGTGCGGAGGCTTGAAGAATGGGGAGCTCATAGGCCGGTGAGGGGTAGAGGAAGACCTAAACAGACATGGATAAGAGTGATTGAAAATGATATGAAGTTTCTTGGGATTGGAGAAGTTATGGCGTTGGATAGGACGGCGTGGAGGGAGAAAATTCGGGTGTTTTTTTTTTTTTTGGCACAATGATTATTACTATTTTTATTTACTTTTTATTATTTACTTATTTTTGCATATTTATTATTTTTCTTCTCTTTTTTTTACGTACTAAACATTTCACATATCATTTTTGCCTTTTCACAGGACTGTTTTATTGGAGACGACTTGACGTTTTCAGAGATTAATTCATGTTAGCCAACCCCAAAGCATTTTGGGACTAAGGCTCTGATGTTGTTGTTGTTGTTGTTGTTGATATGAGTAGTGTATAGTAAAGGCGGGATTGTTGCAGTACGACGGTTGCGAAATTTTTTGTTTTATAATTTATTGTGTTTTTTATTAATATATTATAAAATTTTAAAATAAAAAGAAATTAAGAACAAAAATTTAAAAAATAATAACATATAACCAATACTCAAAAAATTAAATTCTCAAACATATTTAAAACAATTAGAAAATAGGGGGAAAACCTAAAAAGGAAAAATTCCAAGCAAAAACGCTGTTAACATTTAAAGCATGAAAAGGTTATTTACTGGAATACAAGCGGACAATAAAATTCATATAAAATAAAATTAGGGGCATTCCGAGAATTGAACTCGGGACCTCTCGCACCCTAAGCGAGAATCATACCACTAGACCAAATGCCCGCTTTGAAGAAGCATTGTTCAACCTCTAATCAAGCTCACTTGAGTTCGAAACAAGATTAAAAGACCCAGAGTTACTTTCTAATTGAAAATCCTTTTCTTAAGGATCCTTGAGATGTTCGATGAAGCAGGAGGGTGATGCATTCTGCTTTATTTCGAAACAAGATTAAAGACCCTACGGCTGTTATTAATCACTCGAGAAAACTGCAATCATAAAACACCAAGCAGTGAGCACGCGGTTCATTCTCGTGCAGGTCGTCTGTTCATTCACGCCGGGTTTTAACAAATTCTTCCATTCGGCACAAACAAATCCGGTACGATACAGAAATCAGAGGCTTACATATTTAGTACAGATTCTCGAACTTCAATCCCTTATCAAAAATGCTTTCAATCAGAGTGGCAATATATCTTCACTTGTGAATTCATAAAAAGTGGCCCGGCTTTATCTTACTAGAAAGACAATTACAATTACAGTACCAACAATGCCCTTGTGATAGATAAAAAACTCCAAAACCCGCAACTATCTGCAGCCTAAGCTCCTCTCAAGACCAAAAGCAATCTATTTTTTTTTTTTTTTTTTTTTTTTGAGTTCCACAAAATTCTTTGTACAATAATTTTGACTGAATCTTCCCTAACGAAAAGAGATGAAGATACCACGATTGTACTAATTAGCCTCAGGAGCTTGAGCATTAGTATTAGAACCATCACTGCCTCCGCTTGGTTGATATATAGGGGGTGCATACATTTGTGGGCCACCACCTCCGGGAACCAATGGAGGAGGAGGAGGAAGAGGAACTGTTGAGGGATGCTGGAGGCCGTTCATTTGACCAGTTAAAGGAGCACCCTGTGGGGGAACCATTTGCGGCATGGGAGAACCAGTTGGATAGCCTGTTAAGAGTAGAAGAAAATGAAAAACATTAACCAAGGGATTGTGCTTATCGTGGTGATGAAGGCTCGTGATAAAGCCCCAAGTAAGTCATATGTAGGATTAATTTTGGATAACCAAATAATATCCCACTTAATAGATTAGTAGGACCTGTTATTCTCATATCAATACCACCTCATTTTTCTTTTATGTGCAACAGTCACACTTTTGAACAGAAATTACGAAATGAAGGAGTCAAGAAATAGAGGAGAGAGGGTTCTGGACTGATCACATAAGATTCAAATGCCCATAACTTTTCCATACAAATTTTGATTTGAGTAATATTTCTATCAAAAAATTCAGGCGTTTTCAGATCTATCTCATGGAAGATTCTTTCATCAATACATTACCAGCATAGGCCCAGGAGCGCTAGTAGGAGGCATGACGCCCGAGAGAAGGTAATGCTTGGTGGTCAAACACATCTTTTCGTCTAAAAAAGGCGAACAATCAAGACTACCCATAGATACATGTATATACATGAGTCAGACAGTTAAACGAAAACAAAAGAAGTATTATGATTTAGACAGAAATTAATTAATCATTATCATCATCTGCAGCTCAAACAGTCAAACCCAACTATGTTGGGGTCGGTGGCTTGAAAATTATAATGTCAATTAATCGTCTAAAAATAGTTCATACTATAAAAATCATGCAAAAAAAAAAAAAAAAAAGTGGCAAAGTTTTATGTCGGATGCCTTTCCTGTTGCAGCCTTCATAAGGAGAAATGAGATGAAATTCCAAACCGTCAACATCGGTGTTCCGATTACGTGGGAAATATCATGAGACGGCGATGTGTTGAGATAATTTTTATAGTCATGCCACATTACATGATTTATATTGTAAAATAAACACATACATTATAGTTGGGAATAAATTAATTAGTGATGATAAGTTTGACAAGACATAACAATTCAAATTGTTATCGGTCAAAGTATATGTGTACGTTTTATAAAAAATGTAACTAAAATATCTCCTTCAATTAACCACAAGTATCCAATCCAAATTCTCACCACATATATAGTGGATCATTAATCCCGTCCAATAAAAGCAAACGACACCTAAGGATATTGATTAGCATATTAGCCGACACCTGGCAGCAGGAACCCCTAATCTCACAAACATGAAATTTTGGCGATACTTTTCTGTCTTACATCTATATAAATCAGAGCCCGCAAAAACACTGAAACAACTAATCCCACTCACACTCATGATTCAGAAGATATAAACATAAATGACTGCTTTATAGAAATCAAGCCTCAAACATATATGAAATGCATGCAAGTCTCGGATTTCCACATACCGGGGACTCCAGGCATTGGTCTTGGCAAAATTGGTTGTCTAATCACCCCAGGAGGAAACTGTCCGGGAACTGGAAGTGGCATAGATAGAACTGGAAAACCAGGCCTTAGATGATTATAAGGAGCTACAGGAGGCCTAAATACCCCAAGATGTTCCTTCACTTTTTGATCAACCATGCTTTGATTTAATTGTGCCTCATATTGTTGATAATAACATCTCACATTCGCCTGCTCAGAGGATGCAGTGAGGTGTAATAAATTCTTAGAGAAAGAAATAGCAACAAGTCGAGGGGGGGTGGGGGATAGGGAGAGAATACCTTGTGCTTGTATCCCGCATTATGTTGTTTTCTAACAGAGGGCTGCAGTAAAAAGCACCAATTTTAACGTTTAACATACCGGATATTATAAAATCAAGAGGGAACAAATTACCAAGACCATAAGGTTACAATCTATATAACCATGGGCTGTAAAACGAAGCTAAATAGAGTGATTGAGTCAATAACGATGATTAGACCTTCATTTTTTCGGTTCCCTCACCAAAACCAATTACCCGAGTGGAAAAAAATAGCAGCAAACAATAGCATCCAACGGCTTACAATCCATTTATCCTCCTTATTGACTTAAGAATTGATTGTTGGTCGGGAACACTTAATACGGTCCATACATGAAGATTACCCAGTAATCATATATTTCTAAGATAATATTCCTAAAGTAATCAGTAAAGCATGAACAAAATTTCACGGACAACAGGAAATGATAAAACAGCTGAAAGAAAATATGGAATATAACTCACCGAATCATGCGTCAGGTAAGTGTCGCAATAGTCACAATAATACCTGAAGGAATAAAAAGAAAAAAAGATGTAGGAAAATGCAACAATGAAGCAGTTTATCCTCGATCAAAGGGGGGGAACATCGTGTACCTGGGCATCGCGTAAATTTGAGCTAAACGTAATGAGCTGCCAATTTATCGCGATTAACTTCCGGAAGATTATAACCCGGAGTTTAGGTCTTCGCAGATCGGAATGAACGGAGCTAGCAGAAAAACCCTAGAAAGAAAGAGTGAGAAGCACGATGATAATTTATGTATGAGGGATTAGGGAAAGGTAGGGACGACGGATCAGAAAGTGGCATTTCTAACGGATTCGGAATTGAAATTGAAAAGGAAAAGTTAATTTTTTTTTTTTTAGGTTAAAATTGTATAGAAAAATAATTTGACTTTTTGTTATGATTCAGCCCTCTGAATTGTTTACCACTCACAACCGGTTTTCTAGCTCATAAATTAATGTTGGGGGTAGGATCCTCTGCAGTGCTGTGCGTAGTCTTCACGGCTGCGTTAGACGGACATACACACACACACTTGTGACATGCGGGTGTGTGTAATCTAACAGCTCTGATCTGTGCCATGCTTGTCTGTGTAGAGTAAGTGACTCGATTCCATTCGGTTCGGTTTAGTCGAAACAGAACCGAACTAAATATTCGGTTTCGGTTTGGTTCGGTTCTTTTTGAAGTTCGGTTCGGTTAAGTTCGGTTTTTAAATATTCGGTTCGGTTTGATTTGGTTTGATGTTTTTTGGTTCATTTTTAACTTTCAAGAAATCCATGAGTAGTCATACATTCAAACATTTCATTACATATTTTCGATATTTTAATTCAAGTCTCAGAAGAGCCTATAATAATTATAATAAAAAATATTTTATATGTATAAAATTATCAATATCCTTTATAAAACGCTCAGAAGATGACAGTACTGTTAAGTCTTAAGTTCCCTACAGTAAGTTTAAGATCAGAAATATCAACCAAATTAAACATGTTTAAAGATGAGTTGGTTGGCCCCTGAATCAATTATCCAACCAAGATGATAATTAATCCCATTAACTTTCAAATTAGCACAGAAAAAATGATAAAAATGCTGATTAAAGAACACACTTCCATTGAAAAAAGAACAATGTCCACTACCTGCCATATTGGCCTGAGCAGATGAACCAGGTTTCTCATTTAAGAGACTCATCAACTTCATAACCTGTTCATTACTAAAAGACACATTCCCAACAGCAGTTTTACCATTATTATTCAACACAGAGGTAGTTTTAGAATCATTGGTTTCCTTTAAACACAACAGAACCATCAATTCTATCATAAGTATCCTTCAAATCTTTCCAAACAACAGAAGCATTATCAGAAAAAACATGACCAAGATATACATCTTGGGACAGAGATGACAAAATCCAATTCAAAACAATAGCATTACACCTATCCCATTGAGCTTCCAACAAAAGACTAGCAGCATAAGCAGTTCTAATACAAGAACCATCTAAAAAACATAAAAACACAACAGTGCAACACAGACACAACAATATGGCACGTACTGCCACTCCTAAGTTAAAGCATTTCTGGACTTCCTTCGGCACGATGAAATACACATCCACACGATCACACACACAAATATGTGTGTGTGCCTACATTTCCCAATCTTGCCTCATAAATACAATAAGATTGTGAAGCCAGCTTCTACGCTAGAGAAAGCCATCAAAATCCAACAGTTGACATACGATCACACCATTAACGATACATAAAATCCATAACTGCACACACAAAACAAAAGTTCGTTTACAATCAGATTGACAGAAGATACCCATATGGATTTAAGAAGAAAATATATATGAAAGAGATCACTTTCACCACACAGTCAACAAATAGAAATCAGCAGCGAAAAGCCAACTATTCCTTACCAAGTAAATCTTGAATTATGGTAAGTAATTACGTATAACACATGGGTGGCGAAAAAACATAAGGAAAAATATTAAAGCTGTAACACCCCGAGATATTCGGAATAATTACAGCGCCGTAAACCCTTTAGATAAGGATTTACAAGGCTAATTTTAAAAGAAGTGTAAAAATAAACCACTCGAACACTGGAATTCACATACAGATTTGAATCAAACGATCAAATGTGCTGACTTATACAACCATATCGAAAAGACTTTATTAATACAGACATACTCGATTACTAAACGAACCAAGAAGACAAATCACAATAATAAGAACATCAACCACATCACTGAGCCATCTCATCGTCCTGTCGGTACTGTGGCTGCCTCCCCGCTCCTCGACTACCTGAACATCAAAAACAATGTCCACCCCAGAAGGGGTTAGCAAAACAATGCTAGTACAAGTATCGTCATACAATAAATCATTAATGCATCATAAAACATGCAAACGGACTTCCGCCACCGGAATCCAACGATGTGAATCCTCACGATTCCATCTACACAATACATGGTAATCCAGCGATCCAGCGCCCTCAGCATAGATCCCCATGATGATCCCGTCGGACCAACGCATGGTGGAAAACCCGTCCAGCGATCCAGCGCCCTCAGCATAGATCCCCATGATGATCCCGTCGGACCAACGCATGGTGGACATTCGATCCAGCGCCCTCAGCATAGATCCTCATGACCCCCTCGGATCATTTATACCGTAATCAATCAATTATGCATACACATATGCATTTCAATATGTTCATCAATACGAACAAACAACAACGAATATCACGCGAATTTCCAGAAATACATCTCATATACAAAAATATGAACAAAACCATAAGCATGATAAATCAAACTCGACATATGATACTTGCCTCGGAAATGGCAAGGATGAAACACTTCAAAGATCTCGACACACTCGAAGGCCGCCTCCTTCGATCAACGTAACAAGCTCGAACCTTAATAAAAAGAACGATATACAAATCATCTCAAGTCGAACGATGGCCTAACAATTCGGTCTATGGCCGAAAAGCTCAAAATAACCAATCTGCCTGGACTGCTTAGCGTGCGCTACGTACTCTACGTAACGTGCGCTAAGCGCTATTAGCGTACGCTATCGTGTAAGACTAGCGTGCGCTAGTTATGAACTGACAGTTTGAACCGGCCGATACATAACGTACGCTACGTACGTTTAATACGTTAACTGAACCCCGATAGCGCACGTTAACTCACATATGTTAGCGTGCGCTAACGCTGCATGGCAGAATACTGCTAACGGAAAAACTGGGTTGAACAGTGGTGAATTTATGAATTCTATGTTGATACAACAAATCATCCTCAAGTCTGACATGCTAATAAGGTTGTGGAAGTTCCATGATCATGAGGCACAAATATACGGATAATCCTCTCATCAACATATCTTTTCTAAGATCTTCACGAAATATACCAAGTTCCGATTATTCCAAGTCCCAAAACATATGATTCCTTACGTAAAACATACGAACTAGGTAATCTCCGATTACTAACCATAAATCGATTTGAAAACGCTTAGGAGTTCATACTACTAAGATGGTTCAAAGGTTCATACGATGAATAAGTGTCGAAACGTCGAAAATATCCTTCTAACATGTGATGACCGATTATAAACGAAATACCGACTATCCAAACATGATTCAAACTTCCTTAGGAACATTACTAACATTGGTGAAGAATCACCTACCTCAAGTAGTGAAGAACACGGAGGAAAATGAAGCAATCCGACACCGAAAGCTTGAACACCAATCTCCAATGATATACGATCTTAAATCACGAATCAGGATGTTGATATGAAGTGTTTGGGGTGAAGGAAGTTATGTTCTAAGTGTAGGAATTCGGGTAATGAGAGTAGAAAATCAAATCTCGAATAGGATCTTGTCCTATTTATAATAATTGGCTATTAGCGCGCTAGACCTGTCGTAGCGTGCGCTAACGCTCATGATCTAAATCAGACTCGGCACTTAGCGTGCGCTACGCATATACATGTAGCGTGCGGCTGAGGCGTTGACTCGGCTTTTCCCGAAGCCGTCAGTACATCCGACACAATCCGACAAGGGTCCCCCGGCCAGATCTCACCTACCGCACGTCTCAATCGATTTGACCATGCATAGCGTGCGCTAATGACCCTCTGTAGCGTGCGCTATGAATCCCCGTTAGCGTACGCTACACTCAGCCTGTAGCGTACGCTACATGTACAGAATTTCAATCTCTAAAACACATACACGAAATTATACACTCGACAACATCGGATTATGAAATACGGAGAATAGTACTCAGACAAAAGTACAATCATTACAATATCACAAGTTCTAATTACATAACAGAAATCTCGGGTATTACATCCTTCCTCCCTAAAGAGAAGTTTCGTCCCGAAACTTAGGATGAAAACAACTCCGGATATTTAGCCTTCATACCGTCCTCCGTTTCCCAAGTGGCCTCTTCGACTCCATGTCGTCACCATTGTACTTTAACCAAATGTATTGGTTTATTCCTCAATTGTTTGATCCGGCTCTCAAGTATCTTGATTGGTCTCTCTTCGAAGGTGCCATCATTAGCTATCTCGATCTCGTCGAAATCAATAACGTGACTGGGGTCCGGTACATACTTCCGCAGTTGGGATACGTGAAACACATTGTGAACATGACTCAGCGATGGCGGTAAGGCCAACCGGTATGCTAAATCCCCAACTCTCTCTAGGATCTCAAATGGTCCGATATATCTCGGACTAAGCTTGCCTCTTCTCCCAAAACGGAAAATCCCTCGTGTAGGAGACACCTTTAATAGTACGTGATCCCCAGCGTCGAACTCTAGAGGGCGACGACGTACATCGGCATAAGACTTGCTCGACTCAGGGCGCCAGCAGTCTCTCTCGAATCAAGGCTATCTTCTCTTGAGTCCGAATAATCAATTAGGTTCCGTCCGATCAAATCAGAAGAATCATCCCAAAGACAGGGGCGATCGGCATCTTCTCCGTATAAAGCTTCAAATGGGTCCATCTTAATAGAAGCATGCCAATCGTTATTATAGGTGAACTCGATCAAGGGCAAGTGAACTTCCCAATCGACCAATCTAATGCACAAGCTCTAAGCATGTCTTCTACATGTCTGTATAGTTCTTTCAGATGACCATCCGTTTGGGGGTGATAAGTCGTGCTAAAGTTGAGCTCGATCCCAAAGCCACGTGGAATTGCTTTCGGAAGTGTGACACGAAATGACCATCTCGATCCGAAATAATGGTCTTCGGCGTCCTGCAATCCGACTATCTCCGCAATAAATATTCGTGCCAATCTCTCGGGTCCCCATGTATCTTTAATTCCCAGAAATGAGCCGACTTGGTTAGTCGATCAACTACAACCCAAATCATGTTCATTCCCGTTCTAGTCCTTGGCATACTAGTAATGAAGTCCATCGAGATATCCTCCCACTTCCACTCGTGGATCTAAGCGGTCTTAACATTCCTACAGTCGTTGATGTTCAATCTTAACCTGCCGACAAGTCAAACACTTTGAAACGTACTCCGCTACGTCCTTCTTCATATTCCCCACCGAAGTTTTGCTTTAAATCTTTATTCATCTTACTAGTTACTGTGTGAATATAATAGTGCGCGCTATGAGCTTCCTTCAAAATTGTCCGTCTCAAATCATCGTCCTCGGGAACGCAAAGTCGACTCACGAAATCTCAGAATTCCATCGTCTTGTATCACGAATCCTGGGGCTTTTCCTTTCTTGACTTCGTCATATAATCTAAGAATCAGAGAATATTTCAGTTGTTTAGACTTTATCTCCTCTAATATTGATTAAGTCAGTTCCATAAAATAAAGTTGGCCTTGGATTACTTGTGCAAATACTTCAATCCTCGCGGATCGCCTCGTTGAATACCGGTTTGGGATGTAAGTGCTTCCAACACCCGAAGAGAAACGGGTTTTCGGCTCAAAGCATCGGCTACTACATTTGCTTTCCCGGATGATAGAGAATCTCCAAGTCGTAATCCTTGATCAATTCCACCTTCTCTCGCCTCATGTTTAATTCTTTACGATCAAAATGTATTTGAGGCTCTTATGATCTGTAAAGATCCGACAATGAGTGCCGTACAAATAATGTCGCGATTTTCAAGGCAAAGACCACAGTGCTAGCTCCAGATCATGAGTCGGATAATTAACTTCGTACGGTTTCAATTGCCGAGAAGCATAAGCAATCACTTTATCCTTCGCATCAACACACAACCCAAACCCCGATTTGAAGCATCGGCGTATACCATGAATCCACCGGTTCCCTGCGGCAAGCTAATATAGGTGATGTCGTCGTCTCCTCTTAAGTTCACAAACCACCTGACATTTCTCATTCCACGTGAACTTTTGGGTTTTCCAGAATAAATTGAGTGAGCGGACGAGCAATTTTGGAAAATCCCTCTACAAAGCGGCGATAATATCCGGCAAGTCCTAAGAAGCTTCGGACTTCTTTCACGTTTTTAGGAGCTTCCCACTCCAAGATTGCTTCGACTTTCTTCGGGTCCACTGAACTCCGTCGGATGATATCACATGCCCAAGGAAGGTTACTTCCTTAAGCCAAAATTCACATTTAGAAAGCTTAGCATACAGCTGTTCCTTTCTCAAGATGCTCAAAACCACACGTAAATGTTCAGCATGTTCCTCTGCGTCCCTCGAATATATCAAGATATCGTCAATGAAAACGACCACAAATTTATCCAAGTACTCCAAGAATACCCGATTCATCAATTGCATGAATACCGCAGGAGCATTGGTAAGTCCAAATGGCATCACTACAAATTCATAATGCGTGATCGATCTCAAAGCGATTTCGGTATATCCGATTCCTTAATTCTCAATCGATGGTATCCCGATCGCAAGTCAATCTTCGAGAATACCCTTGCCCTTGCGCTTGATCAAACAAGTCGTCGATCCGAGGTATAGGATACTTATTCTAGATCGTCAACTTGTTAAGCTCCCTGTAATCAATACACAGTCGGAGGGATCCGTCTTTCTTCCGGACAAAGAGAACGGGCGCTCCCCAAGGAGAAACGCTAGGTTGAATATAGCCCTTCTGCAACAATTCCTCCAGTTGTTTCTTGAGTTCATATATCTCGGTTGGCGCCATGCGGTATGGTGCTCTGGAAATAGGAGCTGCTCCAGGCTTTAACTCGATGGTGAATTCCACTTCTCTTTGCGGAGGTAACCCTGGTAGCTCGTCGGGAAATACATCTGAGAACTCATTCATAATTGAAATAGACGAGAGCTCTACTCCTTCCTCTTTCCTCATGGCATAACACCAAAGTCCATGACATCCCTGTTTCAGCAATTTCACGGCTCTCATTGCCTTGATCAATTTTCCCGAGCTTCCCGGTCTCCATCCTCGGAATAAGTGTTCAGATCCGTCATCAGCAATGATGGAAATGACTCTCTCTCGTAATTCAAAGACACCTCCATAACGGTTGAGCCAATCATCTCCGAGAATTAAATCGTCACCGTAGATGTCAACTACAATGAGATGCGATGGCCACTCTCTTCCTTCTATAGATCTGGGAAATCCCTAGCTTCTAGTGTTCCCACAATTTTCTCTCCGCTCGGTAATCCCACAACATAAGGTTCACAATTATACAAGCACGAGATGTTCAAACGATTAACACGGTTCAAAGATATAAAAGAATGCGTAGCTCTAATCGAACAAGACACTAATCGGTTGCAAAAGGATCTCGAATCGCACTGATGCAACGTGTTCTCGATCATCGATTTCCTCATTTCATACGGCGTGGAGGAACGGACCCAAAGACTGGATGCCTCTCTCTTCCCAACGTTCTGCTGCCGCAATCCACTCTGTGCGTCTGGTTCACACTTGTTTCCTTCGAATCGGCGCCGGAGTGCGAGTACCAAAAGATCGGGTCGCATTCCCACAAAATGTTGCGCGATGTCCTTCCCGCCACACTCGAAACAGTCACAAGGCGCGAAACAATCCGTCCGAACATGTCCCGCCTTGCCACGGTTGTAACACTTCTTCCCGTGTCGAAGCATCGGTCGCCCGGAACTTCTTTCCTCCTCGACTAGGATGCGGAGGTCTCTGGATGAGTGAAAAGAGGACCGACCCGGCGGCCCGCTATTCTTATTCTCCGCGAAGTTGCCCGACACCTTCGTTTCTTTGCTTCCGTCGATTTCTCTCTGCCGCTTCCTTCATATCGTAGCCAACGCCTTGTCCTGAGCATCGCCTCAAGGTGGTACAATCAAATCCGGACATATATTGTGAATTTCCGGCTTCATTCGCATGTCAAAATGGAAAATCCTTTCCGCCTGGCCCTGACTGTGGCGCACATAAGTCACCGGTGATTAAAAGTCTTAATCACTTCCGTCACAGATGCTTCCGAATTTTGTGGTGAGAAAACTCCCGAACTCGGGCCTCTCTAATCGGGCGAGGACAATATCGTGCCTCCATCATCAACTTGAATTGTCCAGTCGCATTATGCTCCTCGGTCGAATGGCCTCCCACCGGTCGAAAGCCTCCTGGCCAAAAGATACCGGGCGACGGAACCTTCCTATCGTTGGGACGCTTAATCCTGCAAAAATCTTCTCTAATTCCTTCACCAATGATCCCACGAAAGCGTCTCGGTGGAACCGTCAAATTTCGGAGGATGCAATTTGACCACCTCGGTAAGCCATTTATCTCCCGATTATCCACGTTATTCTCTTTGTCCCATCGCCGTCCGCATGCGATCCACAACTTGAGCAACCGGTTTATCCGGGCAACCACCTTTGAAGCACTCGACGCGTTAGGATCTCGCATTATTATTTGCCGATCCTCGCCGCCCCTAATGTGAATCCGTTTGACTAGCGGCTATCTCTGGGGTAGATACCGACTCTTCTTGTCTCGCATTACCACGTCCGCGTCCACGACCGCGTCCGCGTCCACGACCTCCCTCAACATACGTAAACATAAATACTCAATATCCGGACAAACTTTCTCAAAGTACATTCATTAATGTTTACAAGACGTGAATTAAATAAAACAGTAGTATTCGAGATTAGAAACTTACAACCACACCACACGACGATCTTTGGCTCAAGTTGATGTTACGAACGACCAATAATCAATAACGTAAACAGACCCAACTAACCCGATTGCCAAGATATCCATAAATCTTAGCTCCGATACCATATTCTGTAACACCCCGAGATATTCGGAATAATTACAGCGCCGTAAACCCTTTAGATAAGGATTTACAAGGCTAATTTTAAAAGAAGTGTAAAAATAAACCCCTCGAACACTGGACTTCACATACCGATTTGACTCAAACGATCAAATGTCCGACTTATACAACCATATCGAAAAGACTTTATTAATACGGACATACTCGATTACTAAACGAACCAAGAAGACAAATCACAATAATAAGAACATCAACCACATCACCGAGCCATCTCATCGTCACCTGCATCTGTGGCGCCTCCCCGCTCCTCGACTACCCGAACATCAAAAACAATGTCCACCCCGAAGGGGTTAGCAAAACAATGCTAGTACAAGTATCGTCATACAATAAATCATTAATGCATCATAAAACATGCAAACGGACTTCCGCCACCGGAATCCAACGATGCGAATCCTCACGATTCCATCTACACAATACATGGTAATCCAAATGATCCAGCGCCTCGGATAGATCCCCATGATGATCCCGGACCAACGCATGGTGGAAAACCCGTCCACGATCCGGGCCTTCTCAAAGATAGATCCCCATGATGATCCCGTCGGACCAACGCATGGTGGACATTCGATCCAGCGCCCTCAGCATAGATCCTCATGACCCCCTCGGATCATTTATACCGTAATCAATCAATTATGCATACACATATGCATTTCAATATGTTCATCAATACGGACAAACAACAACGAATATCACGCGAATTTCCAGAAATACATCTCATATACAAAAATATGAACAAAACCATAAGCATGATAAATCAAACTCGACATATGATACTTGCCTCGGAAATGGCAAGGACGAAACACTTCAAAGATCTCGACACACTCGAAGGCCGCTTCCTTCGATCAACGTAACAAGCTCGAACCTTAACAAAAGGAACGATATACAAATCATCTCAAGTCGAACGATGGCCTAACAATTCGGTCTATGGCCGAAAAGCACAAAATAACCAATCGCTCGATCATGCAGCGTGCGCTACGTGCTTCACGTAACGCGGCGCTAAGCGGCCGTTAGCGACGCTATCGTAAGACTAGCGCGGCGCTAGTTATGAATCGGCGCTTGAACGGCCGATACATAACGTACGCTACGACGTTTAATACGTTAATCGAACCCCGATAGCGCACGTTAACTCACATATGTTAGCGTGCGCTAACGCCGCATGGCGAATCGCTAACGGAAAAACTGGGTTGAACAGTGGTGAGTTTATGAATTCTATGTTGATACAACAAATCATCCTCAAGTCTGACATGCTAATAAGGTTGTGGAAGTTCCATGATCATGAGGCACAAATATACGGATAATCCTCTCATCAACATATCTTTTCTAAGATCTTCACGAAATATACCAAGTTCCGATTATTCCAAGTCCCAAAACATATGATTCCTTACGTAAAACATACGAACTAGGTAATCTCCGATTACTAACCATAAATCGATTTGAAAACGCTTAGGAGTTCATACTACTAAGATGGTTCAAAGGTTCATACGATGAATAAGTGTCGAAACGTCGAAAATATCCTTCTAACATGTGATGACCGATTATAAACGAAATACCAGCTATCCAAACATGATTCAAACTTCTTTAGGAACATTACTAACATTGGTGAAGAATCACCTACCTCAAGTAGTGAAGAACACGGAGGAAAATGAAGCAATCCGACACCGAAAGCTTGAACACCAATCTCCAATGATATACGATCTTAAATCACGAATCAGGATGTTGATATGAAGTGTTTGGGGTGAAGGAAGTTATGTTCTAAGTGTAGGAATTCGGGTAATGAGAGTAGAAAAGCGAAATCTCGAATAGGATCTTTGTCTATTTATAATAATTGGCTATTAGCGCTAGACCACATTCGTAGCGTGCGCTAACGGCTCACGATCTAAGCGTACTCGGCACTTAGCGTGCGCTACGCATATACCTGTAGCGTGCGCTAAGGCGTTGACTCGGCTTTTCCCGAAAGCCGTCCAGGTACATCCGACACAATCCGACAAGGGTCCCCCGGCCAGATCTCACCTACCGCACGTCTCAATCGATTTGACCATGCATAGCGTACGCTAATGACCCTCTGTAGCGTGCGCTATGAATCCCCGTTAGCGTACGCTACACTCAGCCTGTAGCGTGCGCTACATGTACAGAATTTCAATCTCTAAAACACATACACGAAATTATACACTCGACAACATCGGATTATGAAATACGGAGAATAGTACTCAGACAAAAGTACAATCATTACAATATCACACGTTCTAATTATATAACAGAAATCTCGGGTATTACAAAAGCCAAGATCATCCAAAAGACCGTTCGCACAGTACAGCATGCCTTATTACTTTCATACTACATGACTAAACCGTTTAGTCAAACACACAAAGGAAAGAAATCCTTAAAAATTGAATGAAAAACCCACACATTAGCATAATAGGCAGTAAGCACTTACACTTAGACAGTATATGAAAAACCCACACATTAGCATAATAGCAGTATTTTCTTATCCTACTCTATCACCTTTAAAATAGATCAATTATAACTACTAACATATTAGCATAATAGCAGACCAGTATATGAAAAACCTACCTATAGTACAGTGGCGGCGAGACGGAGTTGAGTGGCGGCGAGACGGAGACGGAGGCAGAGATGACACACGGCGGATAGATGGAGATGAGATGTCTGACAGGGAGAAGGGAGATGTGAGGCGAAGCGATTTGTTTGTGAGGGAGAACCGGAGAGGCTGCGCGGTGAGAAAGAACTGAGAAAAGAACTGAGCAACGTTCAGTGGCTTTAGTCGATGAGAATAGAAGAAACCTAATTCCTAACACATTTGTTCCTAACACAGTGTCCAGTGGCTTTAGTCGATTTTAAGTTTTTTTTTTCTTACTTAACAAAACGACGTCGTTTTACTATACATGACAAAACGACGTCGTTTTAATATGCCTGGGTTTGATTTCGGTCCATATTGGTCTGGTTCGGTTCGGTCCGTCCCGGAACCGAGAACGAATCAAGCTATTCGGTCGATTCATTTTCTATTTTTCGGTTCGGTTTTCTTCGGTTTCGGTTTTCCGGTTCTTTTTTCGGGTTTTCTCGGTTCGGTTTTCGGTTTTCGGTTCTGAAATGCCACCCCTACTGTAGAGGATCCTGCCCCATAATGTTGACACTCGAACTAATTTAAAATTTATGTATTCATACTCGTCCTAAACTCGATTGAAAATTAATTTTAATACTTATTCTGGCTCGAAACTTGTATAGTAACACATAAAATAATGGGAGTATGGTTCAACCACTCAGACTCGTTTAAAAATTATATTTGAATAATACATAAATAGAATTGCGAAATCATGTGTTATTTTTTATTTTTTTTATTTTTTTAATAAGATAGTTCATATATATATATAGAGATGTCTTCTTAAATTTTTAGAAAAAGAAAAGAAAAAATTTATGGATGGGAATTTTATTCTACAATTGCACTAATCTATCAATTAAAAAAATCATTCTTTATTTTAGTTAAAGTTCTAAATATTTATAAATTTTCCGTATCACGTTCATTCTTAATGAAAAATATATCAATTTAATTTTTATTTCACGATCTTCAATTAGACATCCATATTAAATATAATAAATTTGTCAAATTTATATGAATAGCCGATTGCACAAAATAAAAGTTATATTAAAAAATATGGATATCCCATAAAATTCCATTATTTATTTTTAGCCAAATAACTGCTAATTTTTTTTCGATCCCAAAATTCAACTATACTAATTCTCGTTGGAAAAAATAAATATATTAGCTGGGCTTTGGCTTCATAGAATTCTTAGAGTTCCGAGTTTTCAGAATATGTGGGATCAAATTGTATATTGCATCGATGTTCAATTTGTTGGTTCTGTATATTTTTAATAATACAATTAAAATAAAAATGTACTTTGCTACAGTAAATTCTAGTGAAAATAAAATTCCGGATAAGAAACACAGAAAAAATAAATAAACTAGAAGTAGAGACGAGACTCTCTTTTCATAAAACTATTTTGCCTCTTATGAGAGCATAAGACTCAGAAAATTTATCCGAAAGATACAATTGATTTTCATCTCTCAGTTAAGTGTTCTTCAAAATATAGAATTCCGACGAACCGAATGTTGTTGGAATTTGGGTACAAAAAAATATCAAGAAAATATATGAGCTCAATATGCTTTGTTATGTGTTTGCACGTAAGAAATGAAATGATGCAGGAGACTCCCCGTTATACGGCTCACATCAACCTCCATCAAGTGAGGGGTTACGACAGATTTACAGACTATTTTATTTTCTATAACCCTTCAACTCAAGAATGACCTCCACAAGTAGCTCTTAACGCATCACTTAATTCCGTGTGTTACAACTTTGAAGTATGAATGGTCATGTTATAGAATCACCTCTTCAAGGTCAATACAAGATCGATCTTTAATATTCCGTTGAGCATGGCTGCAAGGGCGAAGGACGAGCCCGAACCCGTACCCTAGTCGGTTGGCAGGCAGCGGCGACGTGAGCACCCATATATGGGCTTCACATTGCTAGTTCTCTAATGTGAACTACGAGCTACGTCTTCTTACTAATAAGCTGGCCCAAAATCTGATTCTTTTTTTTAAGTATTAAATTTGATTTAGTGACCAAATCAAATCATTACTTTTCATTCACTAGAAACTGGATTTGAGAAAATAAAATAAAATTGTCATATCCCAAGACCCCTCCGTCAGAAGATGATATTGTCAGGTCTGGCACTCTCTCTCGAGCCCTCACGGTTTGTTTTGAACCCAACGAGCAGCCTTCCTGTGAGGTCACCCATCCCGAGATCGCTCGCACCAAAGACACTTAACTTCGGACTTCTCATCACCCCGAAGTCACTGGGCTCCCAAAAGGCCTCATGCTATTAGGTGTTCGGCACGCACATATAAGGCACTTCGCCCGCTCTCTGCTAGTCGGTGTGGGATATCACAATAATCCTGAATTTATCTTCTCAGACTGTAGATCCATAATTTATAATACCAAAACACTCCAGTGGTAGGACGCCCACTCCCAAGACACTCCTTTGGGAGAGGTCTTGGGTTCGAAAGAGGAAGTTTTTCTCTTTATGATCCTCTAGCTCCCCGGGGCTAGCTCGAGCGACCGCTAATCAATGTTTAATCTCGCATCAAGCGGCAGTGTGGGAGTATTTTCTTCTTTGGGAACCGGAGTCGACCAATCGGTGGTCATTCTCAGAAGCTGTCTTTGGGAACTGAGGCACATTAATCGATTAGAAACTTCTCGTGCGCGAAGTGTACGAGAAAAGGCATTGGGACGCGGAATTTCTCGAACGACTCGCGATTTACTTCTCTCAATGAGTTAAGAGTGAGTTCATTGAGGGACTAGGATTAGTCCGGCTAAACTGGGATCACCTAATTATCAAAAAAAATAAAAATAAAAATAAAGAAAAGTTACAATTATTATATGTATTTAAAATTAAATCAAAGCTATTTTTGTTAAACCAATTTGCAGGGCATTCAACTGGGCCTTGGCTTTCTAATATCGGCCACAATAAATCTCAGCCCGGCCCGAGCATGGGATGTCACAATTCACAAGAATGTCTTGTTTGAAAGAAGAAAGGGCCGCCAGGCCAAGACAGAAATATTAGAAACTCGGGCCAAGTGGGGGTAATTCCGTCAATACCGGAGGAACTCTTAAAACCGTTCTTTAGTACACACCCGAATCAGTCGAATCCCATTACACCAGTCCCTCGCCGCTCTTACCTATTTTCCTTTTTTTCGTCGAAAACCGTTGAACAGCATAAACTGATAACAGTGGCAAAATCCGTAAATACCACCAAAACACAAGGCCAGTTATTCCCCATTTCAGTTCCATTACAAAAATTTCACAGTAAATTCCCAAATTTGCCATCTTGGAAAATCCCAATTCCCTTCGTTAGAAGCAAAAGACCCGGCGAAGATTGAAGGAGCAGAAAAATCATTTCAGGTCATCATCGAGCATTCCGTCAAACGGTTGGAGAAAATTTCGAGGTGGAGGTAGGAAAATTAACTGTAGAGAGAGAAAGTAAGTTTTCCACGGTAATGGCGGAAGGAGAGAGGGTGAAGCTGTTCGTAGGCCAAGTGCCGAAGCACATGACGGAGTCGCAGCTTCTCGCAATGTTCAAAGAGTTCGCGCTTGTGGACGAAGTCGACATAATCAAAGACAAGGCGACGCGGGCGTCTCGAGGTTTGATTTCCGGCCTCGTTGCATGTTTTGTTCGGATATTTGTTGCGATTGATCACAATGTGCGATTGGGAGGATCTTATGAGCTAAACTCTTGAGATTTGTCATTTCGAAATTCCTAATTTGGTGGTAGTGCCTTTTCTTCCAGGTTGTGGTTTCGTGATTTGTCCGTCGAGGGAGGAAGCGGACAAGGCAGTAAATGCTTGTCATAACAAGAAGACGCTGCCTGGGGTTAGTATAATCGTGTCTGGTTAACTTATTTGCTTTATAAATTAGGCAATGAATTCTCTCGGTTGAGAATGTCGGCATTGCTTGATTTGAATCTGGACAAAGATAGGAAGAGAAAAATGAGAATCTTATCCGGGAAGTTGCTTGTCTTGCACTAGTTTAGTAATAGTCGTTATTATAGTAACGTGATGTTTTTCCATCAATAACTGGATTTTGCTTACGCAATCTATAATTTGTGGCGTTTATGGCTTTATAAAATGTACGGCAGTTTTTTAAGTGCCGGGATTGCAATGTCTAACTTGCAAAACAGTAATATATGTCAGTGTCGGGTACGTGTGTTGAGAATAAAGGCATTTCGGGTTATGACACTGTTTCATGAATGCTATAAAATTGCACTTCTATAGTAGTGCTAGGGTTAAGTTTGCATGCAGTGAGGGCGTGATTTGGATTTATGATGCTTTGTGACTGATTTGATTGCTTACTTAGATGTAAGTGTGTAGAAAGCTATATAATTTTAAATCCCATTGTATGTGTGTTCGTCGGAGTTTTGTAATCAAGTAAAGTACTCTTGAAGACGGCTAGAAGTTGAGTATTACATGTGGCAAACTCACCCTCTTTTAGATTTCTGCTTCATTTCTGTTATATCTTGATTTGTGTTATTTTGTCTTTTTAATATAGATTTGATTCGTTTTCTGTGTCCAATTCAGGCATCTAGTCCGTTGCAAGTGAAATATGCTGATGGAGAGTTGGAAAGGCTAGGTGCAATAAAATCTTCACACTTAATTTTAAATGTTCTTCCTTGCAATGGATGGTTCCTGTTATATATGACTGTGCTAGTCCTAGTTCCCTATGTATAATCCTAAGTTTCTTGTTCGTGGTTCCTTTTTTTTTGGTTAAAAATAAAAATAAAATTTTATTAATGATTCTCGTTTCTTGTTTATTTCGGTTCATTGTTCTTCTATAAATGTCAGAGTACAAACTGTTTGTTGGCATGCTCCCGAAAAATGTTTCTGATGCTGAGGTGTCAGATCTATTTTCGGAATATGGCACCATTAAAGACCTGCAAATTCTCAGAGGTGCCCTGCAAACTAGCAAAGGTGAATGATTCATCATCTTATTATTCTATATCTATATACCATTAGGCTTGGTTTATCTGAGCTTGATTTTACAGAACGTATCGAGTTGATGAATCTGCTAATATCCACTCAAAGTCATATTTAATGAACAGCTTCATAATTGCAGGTTGTGCTTTTTTGAAATTTGAGAAAAAAGAACAAGCACTTGCAGCAATAGAAGCCCTCAATGGAAAGCATAAGATGGAGGTGCGTCTCAGTTTAGCAGTTCATACTTTGTATCTTGTAATATTGAACTGTGTACCATGATTTTTTCGAAGGTCCTTTGAATTGTTGAAATTTTAATCTTATTAGCTATTGTAATAGGGTTCAACTATTCCTTTAGTGGTCAAGTGGGCAGATACGGAAAAGGAAAGACAGGCTCGGAAGGCTCAAAAAGCTCTCTCACAGGCTTCCAGTGTGCCAACTGCCGACTCCAGCCAGCATCCATCTATATTTGGTGCTCTACCAATGGGTTATATGCCTGCATATAATGGATATGGTTATCAGGTTTCTGGTTTTTACTCGGTATTTGGAAGTCTTTAAATTATATAGGGATAGTTAGAAAAACTACACTTGAGGTTTGGCCTAATTACAAGAAAAACCCAGCTAATATTTGAAATTAGAAAAACTTGTTCTTGAGATTACACCCGTATTACATTTCTCACCTGTCGCCAGTGGAGCTAACTTAAACTGCTGGCATTGTCAAATATTTTTACGATTACATTCTTCAACTTTTCTAAATAGTACATATAACCCCAAATGTCCGTCTTACACTTTACAATTGCATCCCTCAATTTTCCTAACTACTACAATGGCAGACGGAAATGTGTGGTTATTTGTAACATATTGAGAAAATGTAAGTGGAATCAAACTTTAAGGGTTGGGCTTGTGATGTTCAATGTTAATTGAGCTTTTTCTACACACCACAAACCATGGATAGTTTTTGTAATTATTTGCAATAATTAATTATATAGCATTTTTTTACTAAATAGAGTAGTTTTCTCCTTTAGTACTGCTAATTGATGCTGAAGGTACAATTTATATCAATTTCTGCTCACCTTTGTAGACTCCGGGGACTTATGGACTCATGCAGTATCGCCTGCCACCACTACAGAATCAGCACGCCTTTCCAAATTTGATGATTCCACCTTTTAACCAAGGAAGTTCTGGACGTGGAACCACTCCTGATCTTCCGTCTGGAATAGCACCAAGAAATTTTGTGGGTTATCCAAGGCCTTTTCCAGCTCTGCGTAGGGTTCATTATACCATGGCATATCCTGGAGGAATTATGAGTAGTCGGCAATTGGGTGGTTCTTCTGGTTCTCTATCACCTTCTACTGCAAGGAGCCAATCTGCAGCATCTTCAAGTGTCAGTATGACTTCCAGGGGTCAAATTGAAGGTGGTTGATTATTTTAGTCCAGTAACTTTTTTCCAATTTTTTTTTTTTTGTCATTTAGTAAAGAAATAATTAGAAGGGGAGCCTTGGCGCAGCGGTAAGAGCTGTTGCCGTGTGACCTGTGGTCACGGGTTCGAGTCCTAGGAGCGGCCTCTTGCCAAGGCTTGCCCCCTATACACCCTTGTGGTGGGACCCTTCCCCGGACCCTCGCCTTGCGGGGACGCTTCGTGCACCGGGCTGCCCTTTTTTAGTAAAGAAATAATTACAAGAACCACCCTTGAGGTCTGATCAATAGGAGAAATTTATCCAATCATCTTCCAATTCCCCCCCCCCCCCCCCCCCCGGTATTACAATTTACAAATATCCTCTTGAGTTTTTCAACAAATAAAGTAGAAGCAAATATCTAGGGGCTATATGTAAATTTGAAAGATATTTTTCTTTTCTTTTTTTAAACACATTGCAATGTTATATCTTCTAGATGGGCTAAATTGTGATTTTAGTTTTGTACTGTTTGGGGTTTAGCAGTTTTAGTCCTTTAAATAATTGATGTCGCAGATTTGTTCTTTGATGATTTTATCCTTCAGTCAAGATAGGTCCTTTAACTTTAATAAGCATTTTTTGATATTTTGGCATTAAGGGCATTTTGTGAACAAGTAAAATACGAACAACCATTCGAGATCAGAATTGCGCCAGCCTGGAACTTATAGGACCAAAAATGCACGGCTTGAAACTTACTTGGAGCAAATTTACAAAAATCCAAAACTTAAGGGACCAAGACTGCTACCTACTTTGTAGTTGGGGGGCCATTTTGCAATTGAGCCCCTTTTGCATGTGTATGTGGGTGTAGGTTTTTAATAATCTTTATGTGTTGGCAAATATTTGGGAAGCAGGTCCACCCGGGGCTAATTTGTTTATTTACCACATCCCTCAAGAATTCGGAGACGATGAACTTGCAAATGCCTTTCAGTGTTTTGGTAGGGTATTGAGTGCCAAGGTTTTTGTTGACAAAGCAACTGGTGTCAGCAAATGTTTTGGTAACTACACACTCTTTTAGTTACTGTGGTCTAATTTAATTTCTGCTTGTGTCCTCTCTCTCTCTCTCTCTCTCTCTCTCTCTCTCTTCTAATTAGCGGCTATTTCCAGGTTTTGTCAGTTACGACTCGCCTGCAGCAGCACATAATGCAATTGACGCGATGAATGGCTTTCAGTTGGGCGGTAAAAAATTGAAGGTCCAACTTAAAAGAGACCATAAGCAAAACAAATCTTGTTACAACTTTTAAGGTAAATTAATGGACGAGAGGTAATCTGGACCGCGAATGATGAATGTTTACACACGAGATCGCAAATGTGGAATATGCTGCAGTTTGAGCCAGCGGGGTGTGTGTGGATATACAAGTTTGTGCTTGGTTACCATCCTCGTGCGATAATATCCCAGAAACTTGTAATTTATTAAATGACTTGTGCCACTGTACTTGATAATTTGTAAAAATGGTACCAAATTAGATACTGATTTTATTGATTGATTTATTCAGATGTTTTTGTTAGCATAATTCTCTGATCCATATACGAGATAAATCTTCAAAACCTTGTTGTAGAAGAAAATCAATTCCATTTTCTTTTCTACAGCAAACATATACTATGTATCAACTAAAATTTCTTTTTTCTTTTAGGATATGTTAGCTGTCATTTTTTGGGGAATTGTCGGCTGTTAATTACTCTCTCCGTTCCATGATAATTTGTCCATTTGTGTTCTGTGCAGTTTTAAAGAAACATGTTTGGTCATTAATATATTTAATTACATACTAAATTAAAAATTATGAAAAGTTAATATCCACCCTGCTAAATAAATGGCCGACCAAAAGACATTTTTTCCGATCCCGACTTAAGTACCAAACGTAAATTAATAATTTTCGATAAATTGATAAGATAATAATTTTTTTGAGAACCCTTTATAAGTCAAGGGTCCCATCAACATCATAAATTAATAATCTCAGAGTATTACAAAAATAACTAAGACAACTTAGTAAAATATGACTCTAATGTTGATTGTTTTCTATTGAAATTCAAATCAAAATGAATCGCATCTCTCATTTTTTTCACGGCACTTAAAAGCTCTGGTGTGGTATACTCCGACTGCATGAAAAATTATGAAGGATTTCCGACGCTTCTATTGCTTCTTTTCGCGTAACCGGCTTTAATGGTATCGTATCATCTTGTGCTTCATCCTCAATTGGATTTTTAATTATAGTATCAACAATTTCTTCTAAGCTTTAGATTTGTGAACATCCTTCATTTTCACCCAGATAATTCAATAGATGATTGACATCCATTTGATTCTGATGATGAAAATTTTTAATCAATGCAGCGAGTTCATGAGTACCTGCTTCAGTATCTGCATGTAAATTTGTTGAATCTTCTTCATTCACTGAGATGGTTAGGGAAGGGAGATTGAGATGGTTTGGCCACGTTCGCAGGAGGCAGGCCTCTGCTTCGGTGAGGAGGGTCGAGAGCTTATTGGTTGTAGGGGGAGGAGGAGAGGCAGACGAGGAGGACGTGGGAGGAGCAGTTGAGATTAGATTTGAAGGCCTTAAACTTATTGGAGACCATGGCTGTTGATAGGTGCTCTTGGAGGCGCCAGATCAGAGTTGTGGATTCTTTTTTTGGGAGCGGTTCGGTAGTAGAGAGTCTCAGAGTTGGGTTGTCTCGGTTAGCTTTGACTTAGAACATTGCATTTTTATTTTTATTTTATTTTATATTTTATCCTACTGCCTTTTGCGTGTGGTGTATTTTGGACAGGAAGCTGTGCGCGGAGTCAATCCCCCTTCTGTTAGAGCGGAGTTCATCGGGAGTGAGGTAGCCAAATTCCTCTTAGGTAAGTCCCATGTGGATTAAGCCATGGGTTCAGGTATGGTATTGAGCTTTTTCGAATCATATGCTCCCCTTTATTTATATCACTCTATATTTCTTTGTCACGGCACTGTTCTTAATCTTCACTAAATGACCTCCCTACCGTAATAATAAGTAGGGGCATGGTCTCACAGACATCTTACTCCTCTCACTCGGCCTCCGAGCGGGATATACTGGGTATGCTTTGTTTGGTTTGGTTTTTCAGTTGAGGAATTGGGGTAATGTCGTTGTAATAATATAAAAAATAAGTTAGGAGTTACAAGGCAGTGTGAGAATGAAGTGTGTGACACTATGAGTGTTTGGTTAGGTATAGAAATAATTCGCAAACCAACAAACAATAATGTATATATTCATGTTCAATTCATGTACGACGAACATGTTCGAAAACTGTTCAATTTGATCGAACTCGAACAAAACCGAACGTGGATCCAATTTTTTTCGCAAACTTTTCAGGAAACGTTCATTTCAATTACACCCATGCTCAAAATTCTAAGAGGGGTGTATTCAATTCAGATTTTGGTGGATTGATAATAATTCATGGATTTTTAAAGATTTTGGCGGATTAGAAATAATGCATGGATTAATAATAATCATCGTAGAATCTTATAAAGTTGATGGAGAGTCTTTCGAATTTACAAATAGATTTTTAGAAATCCTTCAAAATCTCATTGATTTTGGTGAGATTTAAAACTTACAAAAAAACACTAACAAATCCATCAAAATCCACCATTTTAATGAATCCGGATTTTTGAATACCCTCAGATTTTAATATTGTTTTAAATCCAAATTACACCAAGATTTTAAAAAACATTTTGAAATCCTAATTGAACACATCAAGATTTTAAATGACATTCTGAAATTCAAATTGAATACCTCAAAATTTTAATGGATTCAAAATAATTCAAATTGAATACCCTTCTAAAATGAATCCCAATTGAATACTACTATGAGGCTGCTCCAATAATTCAAATTGAATACCCTTTTCTTGTAAGATATATTAATATTTACTATTTATTCAAAAATAATTCGCAAAAGCAACAAACAATAATGTATATATTCTTGTTCAATTCATGTAACTGTTCAATTTGATCGAACTCGAACAAAACCGAACGTGGATCCAATTTTTTTCGCAAACTTTTCAGGAAACGTTCATTTCAATTACACCCATACTCAAAATTCTAAGAGGGGTGTATTCAATTCAGATTTTGGTGGATTGATAATAATTCATGGATTTTTAAAGATTTTGGCGGATTAGAAATAATGCATGGATTAATAATAATCATCGTAGAATCTTATAAAGTTGATGGAGAGTCTTTCGAATTTACAAATAGATTTTTAGAAATCCTTCAAAATCTCATTGATTTTGGTGAGATTTTAAAACTTACAAAAAAACACTAACAAATCCATCAAAATCCACCATTTTAATGAATCCGGGTTTTTGAATACCCTCAGATTTTAATATTGTTTTAAATCCAAATTACACCAAGATTTTAAAAAACATTTTGAAATCCTAATTGAACACATCAAGATTTTAAATGACATTCTGAAATTCAAATTGAATACCTCAAAATTTTAATGGATTCAAAATAATTCAAATTGAATACCCTTCTAAAATGAATCCCAATTGAATACTACTATGAGGCTGCTCCAATAATTCAAATTGAATACCCTTTTCTTGTAAGATATATTAATATTTACTATTTATTCAAAAATAATTCGCAAAAGCAACAAACAATAATGTATATATTCTTGTTCAATTCATGTAACTGTTCAATTTGATCGAACTCGAACAAAACCGAACGTGGATCCAATTTTTTTCGCAAACTTTTCAGGAAACGTTCATTTCAATTACACCCATGCTCAAAATTCTAAGAGGGGTGTATTCAATTCAGATTTTGGTGGATTGATAATAATTCATGGATTTTTAAAGATTTTGGCGGATTAGAAATAATGCATGGATTAATAATAATCATCGTAGAATCTTATAAAGTTGATGGAGAGTCTTTCGAATTTACAAATAGATTTTTAGAAATCCTTCAAAATCTCATTGATTTTGGTGAGATTTTAAAACTTACAAAAAAACACTAACAAATCCATCAAAATCCACCATTTTAATGAATCCGGATTTTTGAATACCCTCAGATTTTAATATTGTTTTAAATCCAAATTACACCAAGATTTTAAAAAACATTTTGAAATCCTAATTGAACACATCAAGATTTTAAATGACATTCTGAAATTCAAATTGAATACCTCAAAATTTTAATGGATTCAAAATAATTCAAATTGAATACCCTTCTAAAATGAATCCCAATTGAATACTACTATGAGGCTGCTCCAATAATTCAAATTGAATACCCTTTTCTTGTAAGATATATTAATATTTACTATTTATTCAAAAATAATTCGCAAAAGCAACAAACAATAATGTATATATTCTTGTTCAATTCATGTAACTGTTCAATTTGATCGAACTCGAACAAAACCGAACGTGGATCCAATTTTTTTCGCAAACTTTTCAGGAAACGTTCATTTCAATTACACCCATGCTCAAAATTCTAAGAGGGTGTATTCAATTCAGATTTTGGTGGATTGATAATAATTCATGGATTTTTAAAGATTTTGGCGGATTAGAAATAATGCATGGATTAATAATAATCATCGTAGAATCTTATAAAGTTGATGGAGAGTCTTTCGAATTTACAAATAGATTTTTAGAAATCCTTCAAAATCTCATTGATTTTGGTGAGATTTTAAAACTTACAAAAAAACACTAACAAATCCATCAAAATCCACCATTTTAATGAATCCGGGTTTTTGAATACCCTCAGATTTTAATATTGTTTTAAATCCAAATTACACCAAGATTTTAAAAAACATTTTGAAATCCTAATTGAACACATCAAGATTTTAAATGACATTCTGAAATTCAAATTGAATACCTCAAAATTTTAATGGATTCAAAATAATTCAAATTGAATACCCTTCTAAAATGAATCCCAATTGAATACTACTATGAGGCTGCTCCAATAATTCAAATTGAATACCCTTTTCTTGTAAGATATATTAATATTTACTATTTATTCAAAAATAATTCGCAAAAGCAACAAACAATAATGTATATATTCTTGTTCAATTCATGTAACTGCTCAATTTGATCGAACTCGAACAAAACCGAACGTGGATCCAATTTTTTCGCAAACTTTTCAGAAACGTTCATTTCAATTACACCCATGCTCAAAATTCTAAGAGGGTGTATTCAATTGATTTTGGTGGATTGATAATAATTCATGGATTTTTAAAGATTTTGGCGGATTAGAAATAATGCATGGATTAATAATAATCATCGTAGAATCTTATAAAGTTGATGGAGAGTCTTTCAATTTACAAATAGATTTTAGAAATCCTTCAAAATCTCATTGATTTTGGTGAGATTTAAAACTTACAAAAAAACACTAACAAATTCATCAAAATCCACCATTTTAATGAATCCGGATTTTTGAATACCCTCAGATTTTAATATTGTTTTAAATCCAAATTACACCAAGATTTTAAAAAACATTTTGAAATCCTAATTGAACACATCAAGATTTTAAATGACATTCTGAAATTCAAATTGAATACCTCAAAATTTTAATGGATTCAAAATAATTCAAATTGAATACCCTTCTAAAATGAATCCCAATTGAATACTACTATGAGGCTGCTCCAATAATTCAAATTGAATACCCTTTTCTTGTAAGATATATTAATATTTACTATTTATTCAAAAATAATTCGCAAAAGCAACAAACAATAATGTATATATTCTTGTTCAATTAATGTAACTGTTCAATTTGATCGAACTCGAACAAAACAGAACGTGGATCCAATTTTTTTCGCAAACTTTTCAGGAAACGTTCATTTCAATTACACCCCTGCTCAAAACTCTAGACGTGCTCCAATAATCAAAGCACCGACGCCTCTTTGCTATTCGCGCTCCCGAGATTTATTTGAGCATTTGAAGGTAAAACCCATAACGAGCATACGCAAAATCAGAAGATGATGAAGGCATCATCAGAACCTCCGATGAAACCCAACGATGGCGATAGAGAAGAATTAAAGAGAGAAGAAACTCATAAACCCTTCTTCAGACCCGCCGAAGACGACACCAAACCACTGCTCCAAGACCCTGTAAGAAAATGCTATCCACTCAATTATTTTCGCGTCTCCGTGTAATTACTTGTATACCACCAGTTTCTTCAATCCCCCCCCCCCCCCCCCCCCAAAAAAAAAAAAACTAATTAAATTAATTTCGGTTTTATTTTTTTCCCGAAGATATCGAGATCCGACCCGATCGAGACAGAGGAGGCTGTGCTGCGGTTGCCTCCTTTACCAGATTGCATTAAACCGAAATTCCGACCCGAATGATTATTGTGCGTCTTCTTCTTCTCTTATTGGGGGGGGGGGGGGGGGTAGCTGAGACTAAGGTGTTTCCGGCATGATAATTTCTGTTTTTCCTGCTTCTAGGTTATGTGTCTCTTTTGAAGTTGTGACCACCTGCAATTCTCTCAAGTTAGAACCATTTAAATAAAGTTGTGACACTCACATTCCTTTGTACTTATCGGATTTTTGGGTTATTAATATATTTTACGGGGGTCTTGTCCCCTTTACCAAAAAAAAAAAATAAAGTTGAACATATCATAATCGTAATAGTCACAAATTACAGAGTTACTAATCTATGTGGATACGATTACCATATTCTTTTACCGATTGATATTTTTACAAATATATAACGACAAGCCTCGGCATATTCGTCGAAGACATAATAACGTTAGACAATTGCTCTCAAGTAGTCCAATATCTATCAATTGTACCAAGTGAAGAGAAACTTGCGAGTCCGTTCACTAAAGGGCTCAATCAAGATCAATTGAGAATTTTGCTAGAAAGAACGAATGTAAATGATGATTAGAGTGGTAATCCAAACATGTAGAATATAGGTCTCGTGAACTTGGTTCAAAATAATAAATAAGCTCTCAGAGTTTAGTTGAGCACTTGAAACAATATGAATGTTCAAAGCTACATAGTTAGTCCCAAACGACCCAATTCACTTGAGGGGCTCCATCGGACTAAAAGAGTCAACACGACCCCAATGAATATGATGGTAGACTAGGTCCACTCAGCCGAGCCCCCCCAATCCACGTGATGAATGCACCTGCCACTATCCCAAAACTCACGTTTACAGGAAGTGAATCTCTCAACAGAATTAACATCTTATTTTCTTCAACATGCCCGTTGAGATAAGGTAGACCGAGTCCACAATCTTTTCAAAAGCCTCCAACAACCCCCGAATAGGGGAAGGGGCTACAGGATACACTCTAACAGAACTCGTGTCACCTTACCTATAAGTATGAGGAGTCCAAGCTCCAGGGGCATCAAGCAATTGAACTGATAACCCTCCCTTTCTCATCTCTGCTCCTGTATCCATTTACTCTCTCTCTCTCTCTCTCTCTCTCTCTCTCTCTCTCTCTCTCTCTCTCTCTCTCTCTCTCTCTCTCTCTCTCTCTCTCCCTCTCCCTCTATCGGGCTCTCTATTCCGGCTAACTCTACTATTCACCGACGCTCACAGAAGATCATTAGACCTCTCCAAGCCCAATGACTCGTGGTTTCGAGGTGATCAAATCAGGCACACAATTCTCCAATTCTCCATTGTCAATCCCCGTGAAAAGGATAAGTACATTTCATTTATTTGATTTCGTGTACCTTATTTTTCTACGAATTTACTGACAAGTGAGAGTCCATATGGTGGGCACCACATCGGTGCCCTCTTAGAATCTTACGTTTTAGACTTTGCTCTTGTATCGTCTTGCAGGTCGTTGGTGCCCTTACTTCACTCAAAAATCAATTGTAGATTTCTGAGCGTCCATAGTCCTAGATCAAAAATAACTTAAAAGATTATTCACAAAATAATTGAATTATTCAATAATGGATGATTCTTCTCGTGCCTAAAACAACTATTCTCCTTTTTACCCCCGAAATTTTTCCTGTCAACTAATTGGCCACAGGTGTCGAAATAGTCGGGCCAAGCCAGATTGAGCTTTCCGGGCTGTCGAAAAAATAGCAAAAAGTCATTAAAAACACGGCCGGGATGCTTATTTTTCCGAACCGTGCTGACCCTAAAGAAAATGATAAGTAAAGACATTGAGTTGAGAAAAATATAATTCTGGTATTTTTCTTGATGTTTTACTACTACGATGCAATAGATACAATAGGAGAAAAGGTCATAAGTGCCCTTTTCTTACAATTCCAACAGATCCTGTCCGAAGCCATCGGGCCATATCATTTTTGATATGGCTGTGCCGATTTTTCAGGCCTATAAAATACATATCCCGGCCCAGCTTATTTCCCAGAGCCAAATTTTTTGTAATTTATCAGAAATGAGGTGAAGCATTGAACACAACTAGTTACATTTAGGCTACGAGTGTATTTGTTTTCTGTTTCAAAAAAGGGGTTTATTACAAAAACAACCCCTCATGTTCACCCAAACTACGAAAAAAACCCACTTGTGTAGTTGTGTATGACTTTGAAGTTTGCAATTACCTTATAAATACCCCCTCTTAATCAGACTTGCATTTTTCTTAGACGAGTATTTGTATTTTTAAAAGATAAGTGGGTCTTTACATAATTAGGCCAAACCTCAGGTGTGGTTTTCGTAAAAAGACCCCCCAAAAAAGTAAATTGGTAAAAGGTTAGAATCTACTGATCAGAATGACTTACAAAATGCTTAAAACCTTACTACAGCAACATTCAGGTGCAACAATATGGACAAAAATCCTAACTCAATTGAATTTATGTCCTAAACAGGAGAATACTGACTAAAAACATTATTAGTCAGTAAATACTGGTCCCTACTACCGTACCGCGTCCTCTTTCGACGTCCGTCTTTCGACCGAAAAGCAATCGAACTCAATCCCGACTCATCATCATCGCTCGTGCTAATGCAAGAACTCCCGACTCTACTGTCCGAAAACGAAACACATGAATCCGCATGGAGAGTCGGACCAAAATTATTTCTCGGACTCGCATCGTCCTCCTTGCCGCACAATATTCTTTCTAGTTTTCTTCGAAATCCATCTTCTAGGTTTTCGTTCCTGTTGACCGGTCTCAAGAAACAATCTTCGGTTTCGCTCACAAGGGACTCGATTTCTTCTCCATCTTCGCCGTCGTCGTTGTTATCCGAGGGTTGACCGGCCGACTCGCAGCTTCTGTCGGTCTCGTGTTGACTGTAACATTTCTCGATTTTTGGTGCGTTGGTGAAATGGGCTGCCTCATTACGTTCTCGTAGTTTTTTCAAGATTAGTGTCTTTAACAGGTTCGTTACTTGAACGGCGTGCATGAGAGCTGTAAGCGGGTCCGACATCTGGCACAAACAGAGAGAGTGATTGTGCTGGGGTGGGGTGAAGAAGGAAATGAAGGCAAAGGAGAAGAAGGCAAAATTGGTCTGTATTTATATCCTGTAACTTTTGAAGTTGTAATTTCAATCGTGACAATTTTGTCCCTCGGCAACATCAACAATTTTGTATCCTGCAACTGGCTACCAAGGGCATTTTGGGAAATTCGCATTTTTGAAATCTACCGCGTATGTCCAAATTTACGGGATCAAAATTACAAAAAAATAAAAAAAAAAAGGAAAAAACTGAACCTATAAAGCTAAATTTGTAACTTCAAAAGTTACGGGACTAATATTACAAAATCCCAACTATTTATTTTAATATTCCTTTTCAACCCCACCCTCATTCAAAATGCCAACTTCTGGCTTTTGATTCCACCTAATGGAAAATTGTAAGGTATCCACACGGGTACCATACTTGTATGTATATTTATCATTTAATTATATATTATCATCGAATTTGTGCCAAATAATATTCAATCATGAATTTAGTGAAATATACATAGAAGTATGGTACCCATGTGGATACCTTGCAACTTCTCCTATATAATTACATCAAAATCTAGAAGCAAAAGAAGGGATGCTTTAGATTTTCGACTCTACTTCAAACTTTATTTTAGAATATGTAAAAGTTCTTTTTACACACAAATTAACATATTTTTACAACTTTTTCACCAAATAATATATTTTAACTAAATCGACTTTTAGCTTGTATTTGCAAATACTATCAATTTCTGATCCTTAACTACTTTTCTCTTCAACTATAATAGATCACTTCCCAAAAAAAAAAAAAAAAACTACAATAAGTCACGAGTAAGTGTCCTGTGAGATCTTACTAGATTGGTCTTACGGTGAGAACAATCCCCTAAGACTAAAAAAGGGCAGCCCGGTGCATGAAACGTCCCTGCAAGGCGAGGGTCCGGAGAAGGGTCTCACCACAAGCGTGTATAGGGGGCGAGCCTTCCCTTGCCAATTAAACTGACAAGGCCGCTCCTAGGACTCGAACCCGTGACCACAGGTCACACTAAGGATGTCTAAATGGTTCCCGGGTCTCGGTTAGAACCGGAACCGAACCGGAACCGAGCCGGTTCCGGTTAACCAGAACCGTATAATCGGTTTTCGGTTCGGTTTTCGGTTCCTTATTACATAATTTTTCGGTTTTCGGTTCGTAACCGGAACCGAACGGTTCCGAACCGAAAACCGATTTTATAATATATTTATTAAATATTATTTTTATATTTTATACTTATATATTTTATTATTTTAATTTTTGTAAATTAAAATTTTAAAACCCTAATATTGTTAAATAAATATTTTATATTTTGTTAAAAATTTATAATAATATATTATATATGTATTAAATATTAATATTATATTTTATAATTTTTAATTTATAATTTAACTCGTATAAAAAAAAAACGGTTCTGTTAACCGGACCGGAACCGAAAATAACCGGTTCGGTTCCGGTTAACCGAAATTTTATATGGTTCGGTTTTCGGTTCTCATTTTTGGGCAATTGTGGTTCCGGTTAACCGAAAATTTCGGTTCGGTTAACCGGAACCGAACCGTTCGACACCCCTAGGTCACACGGCAATAGTTCTTACTGCCGTGCCAAGGGTCCCATAAAACTAAATTTTCAAATAAAAATAAAATACCAAAGAAATAGAAAACTTTTTGCAAGCACTCCCTCCCTTAGTGAATGTCTAATAAATTTGAACACCCGACTAACTTTGGGTCGTTCGTTCGAAAATCACCTGAGTCATGTTGGGGGCGAAAACCATAGCAACATTTCTTGCATTCATTTTGTTGAATTCTTCTTGCTCGACAACATCAGCCATGAGATCAATAGCCCACCCGAGCAGATGACTCTCGGTAGGTTTTAGCTGCTTAATGAGCTCAACAAATTCCTCTTCGCTGCTGCACTTCAATACTTGTTCAGGGGAGAGCCCATCAAGAACGCCCGATGGTAGCTCACGAAACCAAGCTTTAGTCAAACCAGCCAAACAGTGGACGTCGACGTTTTCAGGCACAATGCCTCGGTTGAGCTGCTCCCTAATGTGTTCCTCTTTGCCATTCTCCGGATTTATCCGAAAAATTCCTTCTGCCTAATGAAGTATTGCAAAGAATTAGATAAGAGGCTGTTAGGTCCTTGACAAAAAAAAAAAATATAATCAAAGAGAAAATTATTTATGTTTATGTAAGTAGCTGTTACTTTTGGGTTAATTACAAAAAAGGCCCTGAAATTTGGTTTAATTACAATGACATCCCAAAAAATGTTGAAATTCCAAAAAAAATAAAAAAGCAATGTTTGATTTAGGGGTAACTAAGATCTTTACAAATATAAGCTGAGTTTTTGAAATATTTTTCCTTCTGGAATTTTTTTTTTTTTTTTTTTGTAAAAATCGTGATTTTTGCACTAATCGGACATATTTGCAATTTAGACCATATTATCAGAGGAAAAAAAGTAAATTTGCAATTCAACCCAATTTTACTATTAAGCACCAGGGGCGGATCTACCCTAAGCCTGGTGGTGCACGTGCACCACCAAAAATTTCTCGAACCAAAAAAAAAAAAAAAAATTGTACCAAAACGACGTCGTTTTGCCTTTTTTATATTAAAAAAAGTGGAAAATTCAAAAAAAAAAAATGCCCGTCCGTTATTTTTTTTTATGGTATACCAGTAATTTTCGAATGCTCGATCCGCCTATGTTAAGCACTAGTATTGTTGTTCACCTTTAAACCACCTAGTGCATATAATCTCTCCTGCATTAGTAATAGGATAGTTGGGACACTGTTGCATCTTGAGTCATAAGACCACTGCAATGTATTGGCTGAGACACCACACACACTTGCACTGCAATAATTAATTACGCATTCAGTGATTATAAAAAATGTTAGTTTCTAATTAAATTATCGAAAAACCGTCGAGAATCCAAGAAATATATAAAATATATATAAATATATTAAAAATATAAACAAAAACACTGTTGTCATTATCCATATTAAATCAAATTTACTGACCTAAAATACAGCATTTGCCTTCTGACAAATCCAATGCTCGAAAACTGCTATAAAATAATACTCACTCCGTCCCATAATATATAGATATATGACATTTTTATTTGACAAATGACATTTTAAAATAACGCAGAATCAATAAATAAATGGTGATACAAAAGTTTATTTTAGAGTTGCACCTTACAATAAATAAAAAATTGTGCCTTAATCAAAGTATACCCTTTTTTTTTAGTACTATTAAATGATTTATTTATTTTTTGGTCCCCCTATTTTTTTCAAGACTACAAATTGGTCGACATATAGCAATATTTGATACTGCATTATTTATTTTCTGGGACCCCTATTTCTTCAAGATTACAAATTCGTCGACATATATAAATATTTGATAATGCATCAGATCTAAACAGAATCAACAAAAATAATCAATTTCAACAAATATCAAATACGAAAAAAAAAAACCAAGAAAAGTCTTCTTTTTATTAATTTATTTATTTTATTTTTATTTGTGTGTGTGTGTGGGGGATGGGGGTGGGGGCATACCTAGCGCTGGGAGCTTGACCAGGAATTTCAACCTCAAACTCAACGGGGAGACCCAAAAACCCATGGAATCTATCAAAAGTGACGTGAGTTACGTGCTGGACATTTGTGGGCCATCCGATTTCCATCTGATCGGCGGGGGTTATCGCCTCCTGATCTCGCCGGCGGCATGTTGGCACCATTGATTTCCTTAAAGCAGATAAAACAAAATCCAGCGGAGAAAGATGCCTATCCTGATTGTTATTACCCTCAGATTTTGACCGCTTTGCTCCACAACCACCGCCTTTTGTCACCATAAACATACCAGCCATGATTTTTCCTCTCTCTCAAGAAGAAGAAGAAGAACTTTGGAGTGAGAGAGCCTATTCAATGAAGAAATGGAAGACTGTAATCTGTTGCATTTAAGAAGAGGGAAGGGAAGTGGGTTGTGGCGTTTTGACTCTTTTCAAGTCCCAAATCCGATCCATGTTAAAAAGGACGATTAATTTTAAAAATATCAAGGAATAAATGCATTATTGTCCCTACTTTTTTATATTTTCTGTGATTTGGTCCTTGTACTTTGTTTTCTAACATCCCACCCCCCACCCCCTTCTGATTTCCGTTATTCTTGCTAGGGCTGTAAACGAGCCGAACTGTACCGAACCATCACAGGGTTCGGCTCGGCTCGAACTTATTCGAACCTTAGGTTCGATTCGGCTCGAAACTTTTGAATCTCAGAATTTGAGGTTCGATTCGGCTCGAAGGCTATTTTTTTTTATAGTTCGATTCGATTCGGCTCGAATTTTCGAACCGTTCGAATATAGATTCGGCTCGAGTTAAAGTCTGATATAACTCCATAAGTCCAGTATAGTTCGAATATAGTTCGGTCCGATTCGCCGAAGTCGAATGGTTCGGCCTGGGATGGGAGGGGTTTATGTCTTGGGCCAAAGCCCCTCGAATCGAGCCGAACCGTTCGGTCCGATTCGCCGAATCCTATTTTATAGGGTTCGGCACTACGTTTGGTGTCCCGAATCGAGCCACGAACCGAGCTTTTTCGTGTCGAATTCTCCGAATCGAATCGAACTTTTAGGTTTGTTCACCGTCCTAATTCTTGCCCTTCTCTTCTATGATGGTTCATGTAAACGGCCTCGCACTTTTCATTTTGATTTGTCCCCTGCGCTTTTTATATTATTACTACAAATAATCCGTGATATTGGCGGTGTTATAATTGAAACGAGCTTTATATCTAATTTTATAAATAATAAATTAAATTATATTTATTATTATCAACGTTCATAAAAAATATACAACTCATATTCTTACTAATATAATTTTTATATGATTTGCATTAATGGAATTATTTTACTATTTTATAATCAGAACAAAATAATTCTGGAAAATCAAATAATTGTTAAAGTACAAAACTCTGAAAAAAACTAAAAATATATTTTTCTTCGATACTCTTATATTTTTATATGAAAATATTTTAATCATCTAAATATATCATAATTATATTTAAATTACTTTATATATATACTATATGGATGTTAAAGAGCACGAAGTAAGAATTAATTTGATATACGAAAAAGTTATAATTGTTTAAACTATTAGGTTAAAAATAAAAAGAATAAAATGAGAGGATATTTTTAATTAGTAGATAGTATATAATGGAACAACCCTCTAACCTCCCTCCCAGATCAAATATCCATATTTTTAAGATTTTTAAAATGACAAATAATATGGAGATGACACATGTTTCTCTAGATTTTTTTTGCGATTCTCTTTTAGTACGGGCAATTTTTGTTCTTTTTAGGCCATTCTGTCGTCTGCTTTCCGATGGGCCACCACAACCAGCGAACCTCCAGGACCGACCAACTTTTTTATACCAAGCCGCCAACCTGCTTCCCGGCGGGCCACCACGGACCTTCGGGGGCGGGCCAATCTTTTTTTCTTTTAAAACGCCAGGCCGACGGACCTCCGGCGGCCGGCCATTTTTTTTACGCAAGGTCACCGGCCTGCTTCTCGGTGGGCCAATGTCGGCGGCCGACCATTTCTTTTTTATGCCAGACCGTCGTTCATTTCTTTTTTATGATTTTTTTACGACAGACCCGTCTGTCGCTAATAGAACTTTTGGAACCAATATTTTTTTATAGCAAGTAATCTGGTAATTTAATTATTTCCATTCAACTATATCACCGCCACCATGCCATTATAGCACGAGTATTCTCTAGTAACTTTATAAAGTAGAGGAAGGTCATTTTTTTGGACAGAGGACGAATCGAAGATAGACGGAGGACTGATTTGATAAACGCCACAATACTGTGGAGCTGTAAACGAACCTGAAAGCTCGATCCGGTTCGAGATATTCGACTCGAAAAAGCCCGATCCGAGGCTCGCTTCGGCCCCTCAAACTTAGAGTCAAACCATAATATTTGGGGTTCGGCTCGGTCCGAGGTGTTCAAACGTATACCCAAACATTAAACTCTAAGATTTGACACTTTCAAATGTGTCCAAACCTAAAGTTCGACATTTTCAAGCATATACTCAAATATACCATATGTAATATCCGTAAATTTTATTATTATTATTATTATTTTTTTGTTGTTGTTCAATTATTTATAGATTTAATTTTAATTTAGAACACATTTATTAATCCAACCCAATTATACATATTAATTGGTCTATTAGATTTCAACCCAATTATATCTTTACTTTGGGCCAGCCCAACACCACCAATTCCTTTCTAATTATGTGAAAGGATGATACGTTTTCAGTTTTTTTTTTTTTCAGACTTCAGTTACCATCTTTAAATCCAAAATAACTCTGAGAACTTATGGCACAAATAATTAACACAAATAAATGAGTGCCCTTTCCAATCATCCCAGTACAATATAAAAAAAAAAAAGAAAATCATTCATACGATTCACTCTGCATATCAATCACACTCCAGTAGAAGGTAAAAAAAAAATCAAAACCTTTAATTTTCTTTTCTGTCAAATTCATCATTCACATCTTTGATTTTGTTCATAGTATCAAAAAAAAAAGATAAACAGCAACGGCGATTCACTGTCGCCGCCGCATCGTCGCAAATCCGCGGCCAACAACCCATCAAACCCGAGCTGGCTTCAATTTCTCCAGGCGACGAACAATCGTCGAAAACCACCACCATCCATTGCCCTTGCCACCGCTCGAGGTCCGTCCGTCCGCGGTCGCGACTCTCCGTGATTATGTGTTATTATGTGTTTTCATAATATATAAATTCAAATATTTTAATTTAGTTTGTGTTATTATGTGTTTTCATACATTAATAATAATATTAAATTATTTTATTGTAGATAACGACGAGAATTTTCGGGCCTAAGATTTCACGAGTCAAGCATCCATACTTAGTCAAGCGCTGCATTTGAGGTGGGGTTTTTATTTTCACTTATTTTCTACAAAATTACATGTCTCATATGTATATTACATGTTATTTGGCATATATTATTATGATGTGATTTATCATGTCATACAGACAGAACAGAAAAATTGTACTCTCAGTACACAGAACATTTAGCCTTCGGGCTCAGTTAGCCTTCGGGCTCAGATCGCCTCCGGGCTCCGAGTACTCCGTGTAGAAATACACGTAAAAACAGAACAGAAATATTTATATGTTCAATTATTCGTGATATATTCATATGTGACATGTATAGCCTCACTAAGCTCAAGCTTACCCCGAATTTTTAAAATGTTTTCAGGTTAAAGGAGCGGGCGTGGTACTGGTGGAAGATGGTATCAATATAAGCATCAACTCTTAATATTATTAATTATATTTTAATTTACGAAGAATCTTTCAATTTGTAATTTGAATACTTTGCGAACGTTAACAATTGCCTTATTTTCATTAAATGATTAATGTTTGGTATAATTTTACGTAATTAGACGTAGTATAAATTCTGTACTTAATATTTTGGTTGCATTTTAAATTAGAGTCTTCGTTAATTCCTTACATTTATTTAATCACTAAAGTTTACTTTGAAATTTTAAAAGTAAAAAAAAATATAGTTCTTCTTCTAATTGATATTTATGTGACACTATATTATTATTTAGCTTCCGCACGTTATTATTTTATTTAAAGGAAAATTTTAAATTAAGATAATTAAAGTTGTAAAAAAATATATATAGATGTAAGACTTAACTATAAATTAATATTAGGATGTTACATTGTGGTATCAGAGAAGTTTATGATTCTGCATACTCTTCTATATGAAAATATTATTCAGTAATATCATTCCATGGTACTTCGCCAGCTTCAACAGGTACATATTTTAATTCAGAAATTCAAGTATGCATATATCTTGAATTATTCTCATTTCTGTAAATTGTGGATATGCTTGATTACACAGTTAATATTATTGTTCGATATTATTTGTATATTGGTCAATACATTTATACATTATAGAATAATCCATGTGAGTAGATGGCTCGCACGAGATTAACCGCTAGGAAATCAACTTCATGTTCATTGATATTGAGAAGCACAAGAGTTCGGACTTTTCGAGAATACCAGAGGCCAGACCATCACGACGTAGGCGATCACATTAACACTATGGCGAGAAAGTTCGTACGTGTTAGGCGGGATGGAGTTTTCGACTACCTTGCCGTTGTGAAACTTATGGAGACTCTTCCCCCTGCCTGGAGTCTCCGAGCTAGGACGCTACTCTTAAATTTGGTGGACTTTACCTCGACCTTTGATACACCAGTGATCGACTTTGTGGAGTTCTCGGTCGAGCTACATCGAATGTGGCTCCGAGAACGCTGTGGTCTGGATGATGTTACGGACAGTGATGAAGAGGAAGAAGAAGATCCAAGTGAAGATGCCAGTGTGGCTTCGGCATCTTCCGCATGAATTCAAACTAAGTTATAATCCATATTGGAGAATAAAATACGACTATTTAGTATTAATTGTCGTAGATTGGGCATCCCGGTATTTTTAATAATCTTATTTATGAGTACAACATTGTACTTTATTTTCCATTTAAAATGATTATACAAATAATAGTGGGATTATATTTCACATGTATTTTTTTTTCAGTCACGAATATGGCCTATATTCATAAAAAAAAAAATTACAATAATATATAGACGTAGAATCTTACCAGTAATCGCAATTTTGAACATTAGGAAAATGTTTCTAAGGCGACCACACACTGGGAGAGGAGGAAACGAAGGTGCTATGAATGGAAGGCGTAGAGAACGAGAAAACAACGCTGAGATACCTGCTGTAAACCAATACCAAGTGGTGGAACAATTCCGTCGCTTCGGACCCTCAGCATTCACTCGAAAGGAAGAACCTACTTTCGTGGAAGAATGGATTCGATCGTTAGAACGAACTTTTAGGCTGATCGGATGCACAGATGCACAACGAGTAATCTGTGCTGAATATCAGCTTACGGAAGGAGCCGACCGTTGGTATGAGAGCTACTGGAGGACTCGGCCAGAAGAGGAGCGTGCGGCCCTAACTTGGAACGAGTTCAAGGTTATAATCAGAGAACAGTATTACCCGAGGCATTATCGTGAACAAAAACAGCGGGAATTTTGGGATCTCAAGCAAGAAGGAATGTCTGTGACTGAATACGAACGGAAATTTACCGACATGATCCAATTTGCGACACGTTTTGTGTCCACTGACATGGAAAAATCTCGCAAGTTCCTGGATGGTCTCCGACCAGGAATAAGGCATATTCTCAAGAGCCACGATGATCTATCTTATGCAGAGACTGTCAAGAGAGCTCAAGAGATTTCCTCGAGTCATGATATGGACCGTAAACAAGTTGAGAGCTCTAGTAAGAGGAAGTGGCAAGGCCATAACCAAGGTAAGACTGGAAGTCAGAATGCCATTCAAGGTCAGAGTAAGCAAGGCAGAATTGAAGGAAAAGTGAAGCCCAGCGTCAAGGCCAAGAAACCTTCATGTACAAATTGTGGAAAGAACCATGGAGGAGTATGCGTGGCGGGTCAGGGAAAATGCTATCGATGCAAGAAATCAGGGCATACATCTTATGATTGCCCAGTCGGAAAAGAAGGTCAGACTTCCGGGGGTAGGGCACGAGTGTTTGCCATGAGCCTCAAAGATGCTCAAGGAAACCCAGATACAATGACAGGTATGTTGACAGTATTTAATATACCTGCATTAGTACTTTTTTGATACTGGCGCTACCCATTCATTCATGTCTAAGAAGTTCCATGCTCTAACTGGAAGTAAAGACATTAGAGTAAAAGAACCATTAGAGGTTAGCGTATCATCCGGTAAAATAATATGTGCTGATTCTATGGTTAGAAATACACCTATAGATTTGAATGAGAATAACTTGGATGCGGATCTATACGTGATTAATATGAAAGACTTCGACATAATCCTAGGGATGGATTGGTTGAAAAAGTATCGAGCTATCATTAAATGTTATGAGAGAGAAATAACCCTAGTCTTGCTTGGGGATAAGGAGACTACATTTTTCGGAGCAAAGACTTGTACCTCACATAGGTTTATATCGGCCATGAAAGCAATTAAATTGCTTAAAAGAGGCAAATGTCAAGGATACCCGGTGAACATAGTTGGTACAGAAAGACAAGAATTGTCAGTCTCAGATGTATCAATTGTGAAGGAATTTCCAGATGTGTTTCCTGAAGATTTACCAGGGATTCCACCTGATAGACAAGTAGAGTTCACAATTGACTTGAGCAAAGACTAGGTATCAAAGGCTCCTTATCGGATGGCGCCAAAAGAATTGCAGGAATTGAAGGTTCAACTGCAAGAGTTGCTGGACTTAAATTTCATTCGTCCAAGTGTTTCCCCATGGGGAGCACCGGTTCTTTTTGTCAAGAAGAAAGACGGTACATTAAGGATGTGTATCGATTATCTTGAGTTAAATCGACTCACAATTAAAAATAAGTATCTGTTGCCAAGGATTGAGGATTTATTTGACCAACTTAGAGGAGCAGGAATTTTCTCTAAGATCGACCTGAGATCGGGATATCATTAATTGAAAATAAAGAAGGATGATATTTCTAAGACGGCCTTTTGGACAAGATTTGGGCACTACGAATTTGTAGTAATGCCCTTTGGACTAAGTAATGCCCCAGCCGTATTTATGGATTTGATGAATCGAGTATTTCACCAATACTTGGATAAATTTGTTATTGTATTCATTGATGATATTTTGGTGTATTCTAAAGATGAGAAACAGCATGAGGAACATTTAAGAATAGTATTGGAGACTCTTCGCAGTGAGGAATTATATGCGAAGTTTAAGAAATGTGAGTTTTGGATTGATCGAGTAGTATTTCTCGGTCATGTGGTGACCGCTCAGGGGATTGAAGTCGATCCAGTCAAGATCGAAGCAATAAACAGTTGGGAAGCACCTACGAATGCAAATGAAGTTCGAAGTTTCCTAGGTTTAGCCGGTTACTACCGGAGATTTATCGAGGGCTTCTCAAAGATAGCAGCACTTATGACGAAGTTGACTCGAAAAGGGGAGAAATTCTTATGGAATGATAAGTGTGAAGCGAGTCTCCAAGAATTAAAGAAAAGGTTGACGACAGCACCTGTGTTAACGATTCCAGACCCTACCAAGGATTTTGTAATATACAGTGATGCGTCGAAGCAAGGTCTTGGCTGTGTTCTGATGTAGCATGGAAAGGTGGTTGCATACGCCTCCAGACAGCTTAAACAACATGAGTTAAACTACCCTACTCATGATCTAGAATTAGCCGTTGTAGTTCATGCGCTAAAGATTTGGAGGCATTACTTGTACGGAGGAAGGTGTGAAATTTTGACCGATCATAAAAGTTTGAAGTATTTGTTTACTCAGAAGTAGCTAAACATGAGGCAAAGAAAGTGGCTTGAGTTGGTGAAATATTATGATTGCACGATCCAGTATCATCCAGGCAAGGCCAACGTAGTTGCAGATGCCTTAAGTCGCAAGACGAGAGGAGAATTGTGCAATATGCTCACTACTCAAGAGCAACTCATTCAAGATTTTTCGAAATTGAATATTGAAGTTGTTAGACCAAAGGGAACAACATCAATTTTATCAGCTCTAGTGGTTCAACCAACCTTACGGGAAAGAATTAGGAAAGCTCAATCCCAGGATGAGATATTAAGTAGAATGAAAGAGTTGGCCATGTATGTAGACAATAAGGGTTTTGGAATAGAAAGTGATGGTACCTTGATGTACGAAGGGAGAATTTGTGTGCCCAGAGATGAGAGTATGATAAAGGAGATTTTAATCGAGGCTCACAGTACGCCATATACTGCCCACCCAGGCAGTACGAAAATGTACCAAGATCTCAAGAAAATATTTTGGTGGAAAGGAATGAAGAATGATATAGGGAAATTTGTGGAGAGTTGTTTGACTTGTCAACAAGTCAAGGCCGAGCATCAACGACCATCAAGATTACTCAAACCACTTGAAATTCCAGAATGGAAGTGGGAACATATAGCCATGGATTTCGTAGTCGGTTTACCCACAACTATTAAAGGAAATACTGCGGTTTGGGTGATTGTCGACAGAATGACAAAATCTGCTCATTTTCTGCCAGTCAAGATGACGTTTAAGATGAATCAGTTCGCACAAATGTATATCAAGGAGATAGTGAGATTACATGGAGTTCCGGCATCAATAGTGTCAGATAGAGACCCTCGTTTTACTTCAAGATTTTGGAAAAGTTTGCATGAAACTATGGGAACAAAGTTAAATTTCAGCACTGCTTACCATCCTCAAACAGATGGTCAAACGGAGCGAACGAATCAAATCCTTGAAGATATGCTGAGAGCATGCATACTGGATGCAAATGGTGATTGGGAATCACTGCTACCTTTGGTTGAATTTGCCTACAATAATAGTTATCAAGCCACAATTGGGATGGCACCATACGAAGCTCTATATGGAAGAAAATGCAGATCTCCATTGTATTGGGATGAAGTTGGAGAAAGAAAAGTATTGGGACCTGAGTTAGTTGAGGAAACAATGAAAAATTAAGATGATCCGAGAGAGAATTAAAATTGCTCAGACCGGCGAAGTCATATGCTGATAAGCGTAGAAAGGAGTTACATTTTGATGTGGGAGATAAAGTATTTTTAAAGGTGGCTCCAATAAAAGGAATTTTTCGTTTTGGAAAGAGAGGAAAACTTCGACCGAGATTTGTCGGGCCATTCGAAGTTCTTGAACGAATTGGAGATTTAGCATATCGTCTCGCTTTACCACCCGAATTTGCTTCAGTACACAATGTATTCCATGTCTCTATGCTCAGAAAATATGCGCACGATCCGAGTCATGTAATCAGCTACGCGAATTTAAACGTTAACAGAGATTTAACGTATGAGGAGCTACCGAGTGCAATACTCGAGAAGAAAATTCAGAAATTGAGAAACAAAGATATCACATTGATTAAAGTGCAGTGGAATCGTCATGGAAAAGACGAAGCTACTTGGGAACGCGAGGAAGAATTTCGAGCTCGTTATCCTGATTTCTATAATCAAGGTATGATACTAATTTTCGAGGACGAAAATTTTTCAACGAGGGTAGAATGTAATATCCGTAAATTTTATTATTATTATTATTATTATTATTATTATTATTATTGTTGTTGTTGTTGTTAAATTATTTACTGATTTAATTTTAATTTAGAACTCATTTATTAGTCCAACTCAATTATACATATTAATTGGTCTATTAGATTTCAACCCAATTATATCTTTACTTTGGGCCAGCCCAACGCCACCATGTCATTTCTAATTATGTGAAAGGATGATATGTTTTCAGTTTTTTTTTCCAGACTTCAGTTACCATCTTTAAATCCAAAATAACTCTGAGAACTTATGACACAAATAATTAACACAAATAAATGAGTGCCCTTTCCAATCATCCCAGTACAGTATAAAAAAAAAAGAAAATCATTCATACGATTCACTCTGCATATCAATCACACTCTAGTAGAAGGTAAAAAAAAAATCAAAACCTTTAATTTTCTTTTCTGTCAAATTCATCATTCACATCTTTGATTTTGTTCATAGTATCAAAAAAAAAAAAAAAGATAAACAGCAGCGGCGATTCACTGTCGCCGCCGCATCGCCACAAATCCGTGGCCAACAACCCATCAAACCCGAGCTGGCTTCAATTTCTCCAGGCGACGAACAATCGCCGAAAACCACCACCATTCATCGCCCTTACCACCTCTCGAGGTCCGTCCGTCCGCGGTCGCGACTCTCCGCGATTATGTGTTATTATGTGTTTTCATAATGTAACACCCCTAATCCACTCAGGGATATTACACGCCGTAGACCCCTTTCCACAAGGAGCTACCAGGCGGGAGACTACAAATCAAAACCCACATGCGGTCAACTTGACCAAAACATAATACCGTAGACCGATTAGGTCTCTCAAAACATAGCATAACCGTACATCTGATGAAACTAAATTACAACTCGATCACATAGTACATAAAATGTCCATCCCCTCAAGGATGACAAGAACTCAAACTGACATATCACCGATGACGACGGACTACAAGCGTGACTAGTATGTTGCATTGCATCATCCTCCGAGCCAATCCCGTGGTTGCTCACTCTCGATAGAACACCGGAATAAATAACATAATCCCCAACGAAGGTTAGCGATGGAATCGCTAGCAAGTAACCAAGCTATACAATTATACATCAAGAATACAACCGTTATGAAAATAACATTTCGACAAGGTAGTAACACGATCCCCGAGTCTAAAGTCTTTTGAAAATTTATTCCTTTAAAACAAACCATGGGGATTACTCCGTAAATCATTGTAAGAGATTATTTAGAGACTTGGGGTCTCGGTGTAAAATCTGAAATATGAATGTTTTTCCTTTTCAAAAGGTTTTCTTTCAAAATCATACAAATGATTTTATTCTCAACTCAAACCTCAAGACCAAAACCATATTCACCAATATAATCGGGATTCAAGATTCAAACATAAACAATTCAGATATCAAATCAATAAATAAACGTCCCGTGGCCCCGAAGGGTCCCACGGATTAGTCATCAAGAATAAACTCGAACACACCCATAAGTTATCTTGACATCGCACTCGCAAGTGACGATTCTCGGAGCCCTCCCCAGACCTACCCGATTAGATAACCTTATGGTCAAATCGTAACATCTGGCCATACTCGCAAGCACGCGCCTCCGGAGGCCTCGACGGACCCTACCCGGATAAGATCATTCAAGTACGCCCATAAGTTATCATGACATCGCACTCGCAAGTGTTGATTCTCGGAGCCCTCCCCAGACCTACCCGAATTGATAACCTTATGGTCACAACGTACGTCTGGCCGTACTCGCAAGCACGCGCCTCCGGAGGCCTCGACGGGACCCCTACCCGGATAACATCTCAACTCTCTACTATACACAATAACAAAGGTATAATATTCACCACAACCGCAACCACGTAACACATAGGTTAACGCATCATAACTTCAACAAGGGCACAACATCCACAGCAAACCATCATTCAGGAAAAAGGCCAACGAGCAAATAATACAAGTATTACGCGATTCCACAATTCTTCAGTTAACTACTCATTTATAGTATTTATTTTAATCACAAAATAACATGAAGAGGTAGTTATCATTATTCTTGAAACTAAAGTTTACGTTGGTAATTACCTTCATAAAATCACATCTTCATTTAAAGTAAGTTACGGTTAAATATACCGTCACTAACGAGTCCACGTTAAATTCACGACACATCACATTCTCAAAGTATAAAGAATATAGACGAGATACTCGCCTCAAGTCCAACGCACGCGGAGCAACGGGAAAGCTCGACTTAATGACCGCTACCGAACACTCAGAAGAACACGATTCAACCGGGAAGCTCGGACCCGAAGAAGAAAATGAACGAAAGGGTTCCTACTCGAGTTCTTCACTAGAATTCGAACCAAAAACAAAAAAATCAATAAATCAGCAATCATACGAGGACGAATAAACGAAGAACGCCCTAAAACCCCTCTATGACATTTCTGGACACCTTCAAGGCGTCGATCAAGAACTCGACCAAAATAATGAATCGATACGATCCAACCATGGAATAACAAGGGAAATGATATAATACATCTAAATAATCATCAATCCATCACAATACTAAGTTAAATCGGATAAAACGGACGAAATCGAACAAAATACCCAAAATCCCCAAAATTAGATTATCAAGAAATCTAACCTTGATTCGGTAGATCGGAGGAGGTTATGGGGTGATGGATTGATGTTAGAAACTCAAGAACTTCGTGAATTGATATATAAACAACATCTAATCACGTACTCCAAGCCCCAGCCGCGGAAGGAAATGAGAGGGATGAGAAAAATGGGTGTAAACCCGACTGCTCGAACATATATATACTCCCCAGCATCCTGCAGGCCACCACTTACGGCCGTAAATCGGCCGACTTACGGCCGTAATCGCATTCGTCAAAATCCGCCCAGCGCATGCCGATCGCTTACGGCCAGAATCGACAGACCTTACGGCCGTAACTCGACTTACGGCCGTACACGGCAGTCCTTACAGTAATCGCAGATTCGTCGAAGTTGCACGCACCGTACGGCCAGAACTCTCGACTTACGGCCGTAATGCATTCGCCGTGCCATGCTCGCCGAACACTTACGGCCGTAACTGCACCTTACGGCCGTAACTCGGCCGTACCAAGCACTGCCGGCGTCTCGGTCGTGGCCACTCCGACGGTCCGAACGACCGAAACCCGAACCTGAATATGAATCGAAAATACGGTTACGAAGTACTCGCACGAATCCGAGCACTAAGAGAACACACGATTCCGACCACCCGAAGGCTCGAAATTCGACAACGGAAAGTAATTACCCCAAACTTTGGGAAATTACGAAAATGGCCCAAAACGCCCGAAAATCACGATACGTGATCGAAACACCAAGCCAAAGCTCGCAACATGAATAATAACATTAAATGAACTTACGAGAAAGTCGAAACAATAGCTTTGACGAGATTCGCAAGAATCGAACTCAAGTGCGGAAAAGTCGCCAAAAGTACGGAACTCGACAAAACGATACCGAAACGAACTCGGATGACCAAACACGAAGAACAGAACATTGTCAAAATGTCAAAGCGTCGCAAGCGAGTTCGAAACTATAAAAATGCCAAAACGAAAAATTACCGAAAAGAAAATCACGGGTATTACATTCTACCCCTCTAAAAAAGTTTCGTCCCGAAACTTAAACTAAAAAAAAGTGAAGTCACAAACAACAAAGCACGGCCGAAAAAATCTCAACGGTCCCGACGAACCGATCCCGATACCGATGCCGAAACACGATTCTGGGAAACTTCATGGAATAATTCACAATACTGAACTCTGTGGCCCTCGAGTCCACAATTATAACAAGTAATCCGTTGCGAAGGACAATTAGCTTGCACATGACCGACAACATTGCAGTTAAAGCACCTCCCAGTCTGACTAGGAGTCAAAGAAGACAACTTGGAACTCTTGGTTCCACCGAACGAAGAAATTGAAGGTTTCACCGTACGACTACGCGAAACTCGATGAGAAGAATTTCCATCTCTTGCACCGTCCGAAAAATCTCCAGACGTCCTCTGTCTCTTCGACTCATGCGAAGGCCCGGTGAATAACGATGCCATCTCGTACGCCATGGCTCGATTCGATACTCTCTCAAAGTAGCACAAGTGAAACCCGACATGTCTTGTCGAATCTCTCGGTCTCATCCGCATATCAAAATGACGGATCTTGTCCTCCTCGGTCCTCACCGATTCTTCACAAAGGCGAGCCATCGACTATAATCGACAATATCCTGTGACACGGGTACATCCCGTGGCTCGGCTAGGTAAAAATCTCGGATCCTCTGCTCTCGAATCGGCCTCGGGCAAAATTCCGCTTCCATCAACTTCTTGAACTCTTCCCAAGTAACGCATGATCTTGAGGCTCAACGGCCTCCCACCGATTAAGCGGCGTCATCAACGAGAAGGGCGAGCGATAGGAATCCTCCGCTCCTCGGGACAACCAATCGCCTTGAAAATCTTCTCCATTGGATAAGCCAACCGTCCCGGCCCAAAGTATCACCCGCTCCCGCAAAGCGAGGGGGACGCATCTGAACCACTTCTCTAAGCCACCGAGTCGATCCAACATCCTCATTCGCGGTATGGTTACGCCGAACCACCCGAGCTAAATGTGTCATCCGGTACGCCTGTTGGAGCACGGTAGCAACACCGATACTAATTCCATTCGGTAGTACGATCCTGGTCGCGCGGAGGGTTACCACGACCTCGACCTCTCGGCATCTTGAATGGGCAACCGATCGAACAACAAAACAACCACCACATAATCAATATAGAGCAACCAACAATAACACAATAAAATACTCGGTCAGAGTTGTAACACGAATACATGAACTATCACTGCAACGACAGAATTCAAATTCATAAATCATTCACTTAGCCATGTTAACATAACGTCGACCTTTACCAAGTTTATCACGGTCAAAACCACAAACATATCATCGAAATTCGAATATGGGTAATATTTTAAATTTTTTTTTTTTTAAGGTGCTTGTCCAATGATAGCATTTTAAAATTCTGAATTTGAAAAATTTGTTGAAGCGAATTTTAGAAAAGACAAGTTTGATCAAAACTACGAATCTATTATCATCTCTGTCTCGTTTTGAAAACCATGTACAAGACATTACGAATTACCACATCCGGATAACGTCAAAGAAACAACACAATTATACCGAACTATGAAATCATCGTATGCGGGCGTACACCCATAACTTGCTAACAAGAATTGTGACAATATATAATACGTCAATAATATCCACGGTGAAGCAACTAAGTGCAATCGATATCGCGATTAGGGTTCACGATCGTCATGACGGACCATATGATTAGGTCGATAGAGATTGAGCAACGAGAAAATGATCACCTATAGAATTGTAAACAAAAGGTCCGTAAAAATTTTCCGACGGCAAAACAACATAACAAACATATAACGAAATTTTTCAAAATTCTTTTGGTCTCAACCGAAGGTGACGGTAATATTTTGCGGTGCCGAAATACATTAAAATACATTTTTCCTCATACCTTTGATGGTGTCATTTGAAAATACAGGATTAACTCTGTTAAAACTCGACCGATTTCAAAATTCATACGGAATTCTTGGTTTAATCGAACCATAAAAATATTTTCAAAATCAACTTTCTCAAAAATGTTCCGACCCTTATGGCACCTCAAAAATATATTCTCAAATCTACCCGATGGAATAATTACGATAGTCCAAACAAACTGATCGAACTAAAAACCACCGCTCAAACGACAAACAAAATCACAAATTCAACCAAACACATTTCGGCGCATCAAGTTAAAACATATATCAAGACTATCATTTGAGCTTTTCACCGAATCAATGTCGGCACACTTTGAAACCCATCAAGGTTCACAAATTTCACAACATACCACCCCACACGGCGGTTCAAAGTCAAAACATCAATACGTTCAGTCATATCCGTATACCGTGCGTCACAAGCATCGATTACAACTCCCTTACACAACACCGTGTAAATAAGGACACACATCACATTTAATTCGCACACGTAAAAACATGAAATACAGGTACCTCACATAAAGGAGGAGACTTACGTCCACAGGCCGCACGAAGATAATGGCTGCAACACGATACTAATCACACGAACCACAATTGATCACAACGGATCGCAATGATCTCGCTTGTTCTGGCTGCTCACCCGGGTGACACGACAAGACACGACTCCGACAAGACACGACTCGACAAGACCCAACTAGACCCAACTGCCTAGGTTTTCGCAAACCTAAGCTCTGATACCATTTATGTAACACCCCTAATCCACTCAGGGATATTACACGCCGTAGACCCCTTTCCACAAGGAGCTACCAGGCGGGAGACTACAAATCAAAACCCACATGCGGTCAATTTGACCAAAACATAATACCGTAGACCGATTAGGTCTCTCAAAACATAGCATAACCGTACATCTGATGAAACTAAATTACAACTCGATCACATAGTACATAAAATGTCCATCCCCTCAAGGATGACAAGAACTCAAACTGACATATCACCGACCAGACGACAGACTACAAGCGTGACTAGTATCGTGCATTGCATCATCCTCCGAGCCAATCCTGTGGTTGCTCACTCTCGATCGAGAACACACGGAATAAATAACATAATCCCCAACGAAGGTTAGCGATGGAATCGCTAGCAAGTAACCAAGCTATACAATTATACATCAAGAATAAAACCGTTATGAAAATATCATTTCGACAAGGTAGTAACACGATCCCCGAGTCTAAAGTCTTTTTAAAATTTATTCCTTTAAAACAAACCATGGGGATTACTCCAGAAATCATTGTAAGAGATTATTTAGAGACTTCGGGGGTCTCAGTGTAAAATCCTGAAATATGAATGTTTTCCTTTTCAAAAGGTTTTCTTTCAAAATCATACAAATGATTTTATTCTCAACTCAAACCTCAAGACCAAAACCATATTCACCAATATAATCGGGATTCAAGATTCAAACATAAACAATTCAGAGATATCAAATCAACAGTCAAAACGTCCCCGTGGCCCCGAAGGGTCCCACCCGGATTAGTCATCAAGAATAAACTCGAACACACCCATAAGTTATCTTGACATCGCACTCGCAAGTGACGATTCTCGGAGCCCTCCCCAGACCTACCCGATTAGATAACCTTATGGTCAAATCGTAACATCTGGCCATACTCGCAAGCACGCGCCTCCGGAGGCCTCGACGGACCCTACCTAGATAAGATCATTCAAGTACGCCCATAAGTTATCATGACATCGCACTCGCAAGTGTTGATTCTCGGAGCCCTCCCCAGACCTACCCGAATTGATAACCTTATGGTCACAACGTACGTCTGGCCGTACTCGCAAGCACGCGCCTCCGGAGGCCTCGACGGGACCCCTACCCGGATAACATCTCAACTCTCTACTATACACAATAACAAAGGTATAATATTCACCACAACCGCAACCACGTAACACATAGGTTAACGCATCATAACTTCAACAAGGGCACAACATCCACAAAGAAACCATCATTCGGAAAAAGGCCAACGAGCAAATAATACAAGTATTACGCGATTCCACAATTCTTGATTAACTACTCATTTATAGTATTTATTTTAATCACAAAATAACATGAAGAGGTAGTTATCATTATTCTTGAAACTAAAGTTTACGTTGGTAATTACCTTCATAAAATCACATCTTCATTTAAAGTAAGTTACGGTTAAATATCGTCACTAACGAGTCCACGTTAAATTCACGACACATCACATTCTCAAAGTATAAAGAATATAGACGAGATACTCGCCTCAAGTCCAACGCACGCGGAGCAACGGAAAGCTCGACTTAATGACCGCTAGAACACTCAGAAGAACACGATTCAACCGGAAGCTCGGACCAAGAAGAAAATGAACGAAAGGGTTCCTCGAGTTCTTCACAAGAATTCGACCCTAACAACATATAATCAATAAATCATCAATCATACGAGGAAGAATAATCGTAGAACGCCCGAAAACCCCTCTATGACATTTTAGGACACCTTCAAGGCGTCGATCAAGAACTCGACCAAAATAATGAATCGATACGATCCAACCATGGAATAACAAGGGAAATGATATAATACATCTAAATAATCATCAATCCATCACAATACTAAGTTAAATCGGATAAAACGGACGAAATCGAACAAAATACCCAAAATCCCCAAAATTAGATTATCAAGAAATCTAACCTTGATTCGGTAGATCGGAGGAGGTTATGGGGTGATGGATTGATGTTAGAAACTCAAGAACTTCGTGAATTGATATATAAACAACATCTAATCACGTACTCCAAGCCCCAGCCGCGGAAGGAAATGAGAGGGATGAGAAAAATGGGTGTAAACCCATTGCTCGAACATATATATACTCCCGGCATCCTGCCGACCACTTACGGCCGTAACCGGCCGACCTTACGGCCGTAACCGGCATTCGTCAAAATCCGCCCAGCGCATGCCGATCGCTTACGGCCGTAACCGACAGGACCTTACGGCCGTAACTCGGGACTTACGGCCGTACACGGCAGGTCCTTACGGCCAGAATCGCATTCGTCGGAAGTTGCACAGCACCGTCTGGCCAGTAACTCGACTTACGGCCGTAACTGGCATTAAATCGTGCCATGCTGCCGAACACTTACGGCCGTAATCGGCACCTTACCACGGCCAGAATCGCACTGCCATGGCCGTCTCGGTCGTGGCCACTCCGACGGTCCGAACGACCCCGAAACCCGAACCTGAATATGAATCGAAAATACGGTTACGAAGTACTCGCACGAATCCGAGCACTAAGAGAACACACGATTCCGACCACCCGAAGGCTCGAAATTCGACAACGGAAAGTAATTACCCCAAACTTTGGGAAATTACGAAAATGGCCCAAAACGCCCGAAAATCACGATACGTGATCGAAACACCAAGCCAAAGCTCGCAACATGAATAATAACATTAAATGAACTTACGAGAAAGTCGAAACAACAGTTTCGGACGAGATTCGCAAGAATCGAACTCAAGTGCGGAAAGTCGCCAAAAAGTACAGAACTCGACAAAACGATACCGAAACGAACTCGGATGACCAAACACGAAGAACAGAACATTGTCAAAATGTCAAAACGGTCGCAAGCGAGTTCTGGAAACTAGAAAAATGCCAAAAACGAAAAATTACCGAAAAAGAAAATCACGGGTATTACACATAATACATAAATTCAAATATTTTAATTTAGTTTGTGTTATTATGTATTTTCATACATTAATAATAATATTAAATTATTTTATTGTAGATAACGACGAGAATTTTCGAGCCTAAGATCTCACGAGTCAAGCATCCATACTTAGTCAAGCGCTGCATTTGAGGTGGGTTTTTTATTTTCACTTATTTTCTACAAAATTACATGTCTCATATGTATATTACATGTTATTTGGCATATATTATTATGATGTGATTTATCATGTCATACAGACAGAACAGAAAAATTGTACTTTCAGTATACAGAACATTTAGCCTTCGGGCTCACTTAGCATTCGGGCTCAGATCGCCTCCGGGCTTCGAGTACTCCGTGTAGAAATACACGTAAAAATAGAACAAAAATATTTATATGTTCAATTATTCGTGATATATTCATATGTGACATGTATAGCCTCACTAAGCTCAAGCTTACCCCGAATTTTTAAAATGTTTTCAGGTTAAAGGAGTGGGCGTGGTACTGGTGGAAGATGGTATCAATATAAGCATCAACTCTTAATATTATTAATTATATTTTAATTTACGAAGAATCTTTCAATTTGTAATTTGAATACTTTGCGAACGTTAACAATTGCCTTATTTTCATTAAATGATTAATGTTTGGTATAATTTTACGTAATTAGACGTAGTATAAATTCTGTACTTAATATTTTGGTTGCATTTTAAATTGGAGTCTTCGTTAATTCCTTACATTTATTTAATCACTAAAGTTTACTTTGAAATTTTAAAAGTAAAAAAAAAATATAGTTCTTCTTCTAATTGATATTTATGTGACACTATATTATTATTTAGCTTCCGCACGTTATTATTTTATTTAAAGGAAAATTTTAAATTAAGATAATTTGTAAAAAAAAATATATATAGATGTAAGACTTAACTATAAATTAATATTAGGATGTTACACCATAGTTCGATATAATTCGGTCCGTTCACAGCCCTAAGTGGAGGGACTAAAGACTTCTAATTTGTACTAGTACATTAGGCTATTTGATTATTTTGCAAAGCAGAAGGGCCAAAAGATCGTTCTGGCTTTCAGTAAATATTTCACCCGGTCTCTCGCGAAATCATAGAAAATGGCGGCAAAGCATCTCGAACCTAATACTTCTTCCGTTACCTCATTATTGCAACGTGTTGACTATTACACTGTTCACATATTTTCTTTTGACCGTCTTTTGTGATTTATACATATAGAAAAATATAGTCATGTGAGATCTTGTTAGATTCATCTCGAAATAAACTTTCAAAAAAATCAACTTCTTATAATTTTTAAAAATAAAGAATTAAAGATATTAAGGATCAAAATTGTGTATTGGCAAGCGTGAAAATCCAGATGTTGCAATTATAAGAGAACGGAGGTAGTACTAAAATCTGATCCCGCTCCGAACTCGACGAATTTAGGTCTCTCCGCTCTGTTCCATCCCCATTCTGCTACACATATGCAGCTTGGATACTCCATATGTTATATATTGTTTTGAAAACAAAAATTAGATAAATTTTTGAATTTTTATTCCAAATACTACTATCTCCTGTTTTTAATAAGCGTCGTTCTTTTTAAACTTCGACCATTTATTTTTTTAGATATTATATTTTTTATAAATACAATATGACATTGTGCCACGTGTACGAGAGATTTTGGGTTAAAGATAAATATGATAAATGTATATTTGTATAACGAGGTGAGCATCTTGCTAGATGCTCGTCGGATGCAAGATATAATTCCTGGATTTTTAGTGAGTCGGCATTAAGCCTAATCAATCAAATATTAAATTTGTTCTATCATAATTGCAACGTTTGAAATTTTTACGCATTCCAAGTGACAATTTTCTCTACTAATATTTTTGATTAATTATTAATAAAATTTGTAAAATTTTAATATTTTAAAAACATATAGAGATCGAATCTAGTAAAATTCCATGTGATTATGTAGTCTACTCTCCCAAAGAGAAAAGGAAGTCATGCACTTGGTACCGGCACCCTTCCAGACGCTGGAAGGGTGGTATTATACCAGCGCCTACGTGGCGCTGATGTGGCACCTACTAGGCGCTGATGTGGTATATTTTAATATAAAAAAATAATAGGGGTGATACAAAAACACCCCTACTATCTACACCATGCTTTGTAGGGTTGTACCGGATGTTGTACATGTAGTAAGGTTTTGATAGTAGGGGTGTTTTTGTATCACCCTCTACTATTTTTTATATTAAAATATCTACATCAGCCTAAGTGCACATCGCGCCACGTAGGCTGGTATATCCACCCTTCCAGACGCTGGGACTGGAAGGGCTCCGGGCTTGGTACCTACTCATATTATTTGCTACATTACAAATAATGGTTAAAAGAGAATACTTGAATAATACTACCTCCGTTCTCTTATAACTGGGACATCTGGACTTTCACGCTTGCCAATGCACAATTTTGATTATTAATATCTTCAATTCTTTATTTTTAAAAATTATAAGAAGTTGATATTTGGAAAGTATATTTCGAGATGAATCTAACAAGATCTCACATGACTATATTTTTTCATATGTAAATCACAAAAGATGGTTAAAAGAGAGTATGTGAACAATGTAAAAGTCAACACGTTGCAATAATAAGAGAACGAATGAAGTATAAAAGTTCAAACATTACAAATAATAAAAGAACGGTTGAAGTATAACTATGTTCACGGGATTTTAAAGTTCAAACATTACAATAATAAATGAACGGTTGAAATATAACTATGTTCACTAGATTTTCAAAACTTAATCGTGCCTAAATAAGCTTAGTGAATACTAATTAAAATAGTCTTCCATTTATTACAAAATAAAAAGTATAAAATATTTTTGGAACAGATATGTATCTACTAAAAATTCTAAACAAATAGTATATAAAAGTTTATATATTTATTATAAATACACAAATAATAGTTAAAACTAAAACGGAACTAGCTAACATATGCGAGGTCCTCTAACAAGTCATTAACGAGCCTATGGGTGGGCACAGGGCGAAGGTGGTGCCGCCACCCCCCATAATCTTTTTGAAGTGTGGTTACATGCGGACGAGGCATTACATGATCGGAAGTCGCATAGCACCACATTTTTGCAAGTTGGATTGGTCAAGCCGGGTCCGTGTTGCAATGCGGGGCGGGTGGGATGACAATGAAATCAGACTCACCTCGCATCTTCGCTGCGGATTGAATTTTATACAGGCTGGGCCGAAATTAACGTTTTAAGCACCTCACCACATTATATTTGGTGGGGTGCGCGGCGGCGTAAGGCGGTTTCTCTGCCCAATCGTAAACGAGCCAGCTTCCGAGCTAACAAATCAAATTTATGGTTAAGCTTTTAATTTGGTTCGTTTACTTCAACGAGCCGAGTTCCGAATAGCTCAAGAGCCGAGTTCCGAATAGCTCAAAAGCAGCTTCAGTTCATTTACAACCCAACATATTACTGTAAGATAAACTTAAAAGCAACCCTCTTATGAAAATAACTAGAATAGAACTTCATTAGATTTAGCAATAGTATGTCCAGAATGGAGCCGTTAGAATGACAAACTCACACACACTCTAATCTACTCCTCAATTACTCCAAATTCCGATGTCCCGAAAGGAACCTGAACCCTCGACCTCAAGGAGGGAGGGCATGCACCTGTGCCGCTGGCAACACGTGCTCTTTGAAAAACAAATAAAAGCAAGAAAACCCACAGTTGCATCAACAAATAAAAACACAAAACAAGAAGACAGCATAAACCTACACCCAACAACCAAAAACCTCTCCATTCCAAACAAAAATCACAGCAAAAACTTGGGGAGAAAAGAAAAGCTTCATCTTTTAGCAGCAATCCTCAGCATCGGCGCAATTATGCCCTGTACTTCCAGCAAAGACTGTTGTACCCTAATCTCCTCCTCAACATCTCTCTTTAAGTTCCTAATATGATTCCTTAGCTGGTCCGAAGACCTTATATCATCAGCCCTCAACTCCACAACCTTATTCGCCAGCTTCGTTAACAACCCTGCATACCTCGGCATTGTTGAGTACTTTTGCAGAAACCCTAACAATAATCCGAGCTCATCCGAATCCAAATTCAACACACATTTTAGCAATTTCTTACGTGCCACCAATTCCTCCACAACAGCCACGATATTCTCAGGATTCTTTTTACTCAAAGACGCCACTAACGCCTCCTTATGCCTAAATTTCTTCAATAATTTATCGTGCTCGGCTACTTTCACTTTCTTCGGACGTTCAATCAAGAAATCCCCTTCAGATGGCTTCACATTTTGCCCTCGGTGGAAGTACCTAAAATACGAAGGCCTTAAAACCTTCCTCTGAGGCTCGTTTTCTGCCCCACCTTTCCACCCCACACGACCGTCGATTAAATTATCACCCTCCATTTTCTTTTTCCTTCTCGCGATGTATAAAGTCCCTTTTGATGTCCCTACAACACGAGTCGAACAATCAGGGGAAAACCCTACGGAATAAAGAGGCTCGGGAAATCTCATGGTATGGGTAATCTTGAACCTTGCATAATCGAAAACTTTCAAATACCCATCTAATGAAACACTCAAGATTCTATATTGTTCATCCTCGTTTCCACTCGTTTTCCTAACTTTACCAAGACAGAGCGATGTCACAGTCTTGTTATGGCTCTCCATAGAATACAACAATTTTCCACCACCAATCACATCCCATATTTTCACGGAATCTCCACCGGCGGTTGCAATTAAGCCACCGGAAGGCAAGTAAATCACACTCTCCACTGGGTTTTCATGATTGATATCCATTACACAGACAGCATTAGATTCCCTCACATCCCACAGTTTAATTCTGTGATCGTAAGATCCTGAAACAAACAGTTTATCATTTACTGGCGAAGTATCGCCACACCGCACGTAATCCTTGTGCCCTAAAAGATTGAATTCACATTTCTCAGTTGTAATGTCCCAATACTTGACAACAGAGTCGTCTCCTCCTGAGAAGAGATGGAGCTTATCGGAGAAACGTGGGTAACGCACAACGCGAGCGGCGGCGGAGTGGCCCTCCAGACGGCGGAGATGCCCGCGTGACTGCGGGTTGAACACGTGGACAGTGCCGGTAAGATCTCCGGCAGCAAGGAGTTTTCCGTCGCAGCGGAAAGCGGCGGAGGCGGCTGTGTCGGAGAAGGCGGTGATCGTGGATCTAGGTTCGAGTGTTTTTCCGTTGAAGGTGGTGAGACTGGCGGAATGCGTGGCGGCGAAATCGTGAGGGGCGACTGGGGAAAAGGAAATTGAAGTGATGGGGTAGGTAAAGGATTTTGATGGGGTGGTTTCGATGTCTTTGGGAATCTTGAAGGATCTCCAGTACTTGGATTCAGGGGTGGGAGTGGTTTTGCTTGTGGTGGGTCGAAGTTTCGGCTTCACCGGAAAAATTTCCGCCATTGGAGAGAACAGGAAGTTCTGAGGGGGTTGGGTTTTTTAGGGTTTTCGAGGGTTGTTAAAAGGTTGCTGCTTTTAAAGGGAAGAAGCAAGAAAAGACTATTGCCTCTTATTATATACTCTGTTCCTTTCTATCAAAAATTTATATTTTTACACTGTTTTATATATATATATATATATATATATTAATTTCTCCATTCCGCTTAAAGATTCACAGCTATTTTTTTATATTCTTTTAAAAAAATTATATTTATCACATTTACACAATTAAATTTATACCCTTATATCTTATCCCTTTATTTATTTTTTTATATCCTTTAAATGCTAATATTTATCTTTATTTTCATTTTTGTGTTTGTTTTTTTTATTTACTATGTACTTATTTTACGATATTGATTTCACTATTTACTAAAATACAATACAATTACACATTTCATTTCTTAAGGCGTGTTGTAGCTTTATGTTTCGATGAAATCAAAAATACTAGTAAAAAATAATTGCATTTGATATTTGTCAAAAACTACCAATTTAACGCGCAAATATTATTCATTTCGTTATTCCAACAAATATGTTGTGCCAAACACGTTTATGAAACAACTAATTCGAAAGCTACCTCCATCAACTACTAGTTGACAGCCAACAACTATTGCACAGTTGTCAGATATTATATCACCCAACAACGAACATCGAGATCAAATTTTGTCTTCGAAGACGCAAAAATAAACCCCATATCATTTCTTTCGTCTCTATAAACAAATAAAACAAATAAAATTATTCCATTCCATTACAATTCTATGGATACAACCCATTTCCTTCAACTCCAATCAATAGCACAACCCACTTTTACACATCAATCCTATATACTCTATCACAAACCACAAACTAACTGAAAAATTACTCTGTAATTCTCACATAAAAAGGGGTCAATATATATATATATATAACCATCTATACACCAACAAATTCCACCTCTAACCAAACTTCCTTGCTTGCTTTGTACAAAATCCAAGAGCAGCTAGTGTACAGCAGAACAGAGTATGTCGGAGATCGATTGCAATGCATTAAGACACCAATCATATCATTTCATATATAGGCAAGTGAACCTCGGTCGAGTTCAGGCTGCGGGCGGCCCCTCGTTGGAGTTGGAGGTCTTTGAATGTTGAGTTCCTATAGAAATCACAATCCCCACACTATTTACTGACTCACAAGAATAGGAACATGGAGAGGAGAAGCATCTATCTATAAAAGCTGCCCCTGACGTTTGCCATAATTATAAAATATATAAGTATATCCTTTTATATATAAAATACGCCAGCCCTTCAGATTTGCATTCACTAAACAACCTCCTTAACTAATGAATTAGAAACAGTTTGCAATTTCTTAAATGTTTATTACATAAAGTACCCTCGAGGTCTGACAAAAAAAAAAAAAAAAAAAACTTTCCAAATTACAAAAACACCCTTAGATTTTATTGTCTTATTACCTTTGCCCACTTTTCCATTGTTTTCAATGGAGCCAAAGACTCATTCTTTGGTTCTGGATTATAATGGAATAAAACAAAATGACCCACTAAACTGGCTGCACTTCTTTTGTCTCATGAAGTACTAGTCATTCCATGCAATTCTCGGTGCAATTTTCATTTTGGATCATTAAAACAGGGGTAAGGCTGCGTACATCCGATCCCCCCTTACCCCGCTTTTTGCGGGAGCCATTGAGGCATTGGGGTAATATTGTTGTTGTATTACCTTTGCCCACTTCAATAAGGCCTCTTCACATACAGTTAGCCTTATTTTTTTAACATTGAATCAAACCTCAAGGGTGTTTATGTGTTACTTTAGAAGACATCCTTCTCATTGAGGGACCAATTTGTACGGGCACAAACATGTGTAATTTCAGAAGATGTCAAAGGGGTATTTGTAATAAGGCTAACCCCCAAGAGTATTTTCTGTAATTAACCCTTGGAAACAAAATATCAACGCATTATATGTGATTTTGAATGATAGCTGGCAGTTTTTCGTAATTAAAACAAAAATAAAAACATACCTGCATCCACGTCTCCTCATTTACACGTTCTGGTGATGTCTCGGGAGATTGAAGAGGAGGTGGCAGAGGATGAATCAATTTCGGAACAATGACCAATCCTCTGCCGACAACCAATATCGCCCCGGCATTGTTTGCCGTCCCTGAATGAATGCATTTACTTAATCAGAATGTAATTTACACTCTATGTGAAAGGGGAAAGAAAGCAGAGGTTGACGATTTCGAATGCAATGCATATATACCACAATAGTTGGTGGCGGAGAACAGAGTGATCAGCTGCCCCTGGGCAAATCGTTCGAATCCATCCATAACGCACTCATGAGCTCTTATTATAAGTTGGAGCTTATTCTTCTTACAAAAATCCGTGACTCGGTCAGGCTGCAACCAATAATTGAGTAAACAAACACCAAGAGCAAGACCATATGTTTCATTAAAATAATACGGCCAAAAACTCATATGAGACCGTCTCATGGAAATGTACTCTGTGAGACGGATCTTAATTTTTTTTTGTTATTTCAGCTTTTAGAAGTTTTTTTTTTTTCAGGGTTTGTTAAAGTTCCCTAGTTTTTCATCTTTTTTTTGAATTAGGAATAATTTTCAGTTTTTTAGGATCCACTTTTTCGTAATTTAGCTGTCTTAGTTTTTTGTAGTGTTCTATTTTTTTGGTACTTTTTTATTTTTATTTTTATGTTAAAATCTAGTATTAGATGACCCGGGCCAGGGTGAAACCATACAGTCCATACCACAGGAGCCCTCAAAAATAAAAATGAAACATAAATATATTCAAGACTTTTTCATGACTGTGCATAAAAATAGAGTTAATTACAAAAATCACCTTTGGGGTTTAGCCTAGTAACAAACAAACCCACTTATATTTTATAAATAATCCCCAGGCATTTGTATTTACCTTACAAATAGCACCCTTTTCTTGAGGGTGCATTTTTTAAAGACAAAAGTAAACGTCAGGGGTTATTTGTAATCTTCAAAGTTAATTGGATGTTCTTATAATTTTATAATTAGGATACATTTCAGGGGCAGTTAATGTAATTAATCCTAAAGTGAATTTTGTGAACCGACAATACGTGGCAAATGCTTCACGGACGCCATACCCCAAATGTCACGAGACCAGGTCCTCTTGCATTCGGTCTCAAGCCCTCTATGCTATCATTTTCAGTGGGATCGGACCTGAGTAAAAACATGAAAATCATAAGAAGGTATTATTATTACACATAAGCTAAACAAGAGCATGGGAAGCTCTACTATACCATAACAAATCCATTAGCACAATTGACCCAGCATCCATGGTTATGGGCCTCTCGAGTTTCTCTATCTGTTCTACAGAATTTATGGACCTCCCAATGCCACCGTGCATGCAGATGATTTTTTTCTCTATCAATGCAGCAAGCGGAAGATAATTAAACAACTGATTGAAACGGGTCCAAGCCCAGATCCCATCACTCTCTCCCTGCATGAGTATCAACCATTCCTCATTAGAGAAGAAAAGGACTGGCCCTTTTAAATTTAACTGGAGAATTTTGGAATTAGGCTCAGGGGAAATTTATGTAATTATTCTAAAAGGGATATAGCTTCGTGCACTTGAACATACCATTCTTTCGATACATTCAATACGAAAACCAAAAAGTGCATTGATGTCAGCAGCTTCATGGTTCCCACGTATCAGGTGAACGTTCTCCGGGTACTCGATCTAGGTCGATCAAAAGTAAGTTAGCATGAAAAGAGAAGGGGGGGGGGGGTATTCAATTATACGAGGGCATTCCATCTATCAATGCATAAGCTTGCCTTAAGAGCAAGAAGCAAAGTTATGGTTTCCAAGCTGTGCTGCCCCCGATCAACATAGTCTCCCAGGAACAAGTAGTCAATATAACTGAAATAGAAGAAAACCAAAACATAACTCCACAAGTAGATCCAGATTTTATCATTCAGACTGTACGAAGAAGAATGTATCAGTTGCTAGGTACGGAAGTTGTAAAGGCTTTTTTTTCGGTTTTGTTTTCTGTAACCAATTTTCCTTCTCCCAAAGAAAAACAAATTCCATTATAGTTTATACCAAATAATATCTAAATTTTCATTCAAATAATATAAAAATATGTTCAAAAAAAGAAATACTGTCACTGCCAGTTTAGCTCTTAACACAGATTTGCATGCAACATGAAACTTACGTAATGTCCCCTGCGGTGGAAGGAAATCCATATTCGTCAAAAAGCCGCATCAGATCACCAAACTGTCCATGAAGATCACCGAACACTTTAATAGGAGCTTTCAGTTGAAGAACAGTCGGCTCGTGCATGAAAATCTGCTCAGCAGCATAACAAAGCTCACCAACTTCATAAGAGTCCAGAAAGAACTTTCTGTTGGCAGGAGGTCGCCAATTCCGAGGCCTCAGCAATGTTGATATGACCTGAAAGACATACCGTAGTCAAATATCCACACGAGCAGTAGGCTGAGATTTTACAATAACTAAATAAATAAAAATCGAAAAACGCACACACACATACACACATATAACTTGCCTTTTTATGCAAGCCTTGAGGAGATCTTTGCCTCATAAACTTTTTAGTAGGATTCGACATGTCATTATGTGATGGAATCATCCGTCTACTCTCATTTTCAAACTGATCCAGGGATAACTGCCTAACCATTCCTCCCAAGTTTCCAACAGCTTCTTTCGCAACTACTACCTGCAATATTATTATTTTGTTAAGTAAAAGATTAAAATAAAACGCTTGCATGATTCCACATAAACCGTACTATTTTAGTATTGGTAAAACCAACCAAGGTACAAAGTATACCGCTCTAGGGTGAAGGCGAACATCAGCCTCCATGTCACTACCCTCGGAAATGGTCTCTGCAGATTGTGAATTGCCATCTGATAAAATTGTCTCCTCGGAAGTGGCTGATGCGGCCTGGGCTGATTGCCAGACAGCATTGGCCACCTCAGCTTCGGCAGCCGACGCCTCAGCCAGTTTCTCCATAGAATTTCTGTCCATACTGCAGGAAAATAAAACTAAATTAAGTAATTACTGCGATCACTTCATATAAACAAGACGAAATACTTGTAAACAGACCCCAGAAAACCAGATGGTGTTTCAGGTCTATCATTTGGAGTGAATATAGGGGAAAATGGAGATAAATTAGCATTATCGGATCTCGGACTAGAACTCAACAAGGCCGATTCTGATGGTGATCCTGGGGCATTGATATCAGATTGGAATTGAGAGTTTTCGGCTACCAGAAAATCATCTATCAGAGTATCTGCAATACGAAAAGCTAAATATCTTACAGCAGTTGACAAATATAGAAAGTAAGTAAGAAGTATTCCAAGACACCAATTTAAAGTGTTTCTCAAATACATTGATTTTTCATTTTAAATGTAAAAGATAAAAGAAAATCAATTAAAGAGATACTTCCAATCAGTACTTATTTCAGTAGCTGAATATCATCTTTCACCATGATCACAAATTAATAGCCAAATGATATTACTTCATTTAGTAAATTTTCCACATGAAAATGCATGAATTACACTTCCACAAAGCAGGACATAGTTGCCAAAAGATGAAATAAGAAAATGTTATTTTCTGTAAATTGCAAATGTTACCTCCTTTTAGACCACCGTAAATATATATTCGGACACCAACTGATGCAGCCGCATGGCGGCATCGACGCATAGACTCCAAAGAGGGATCTTGGTCATTGTGTCCTTTGTTTACCCGTGAGGTCACCAGCCCATTCCTGTCAAGCCAAACTCCAGCTGCAGTATCCAGAACTTCAAATGGAAATAGAAAAAGAAACGTCAGAATATTTTTCATTTGTTCAAGTCCAAAAAGCTCAAATCAGCAAACCAGAGGAAAAAAAAAAAGTCAAAGAAATTACCTGCAATTGCAGCATCAGATTCTACTACTCGTCCACCTCTAAGAGCACCACCAGTAACATGTAATCTAGCACCGACAAAAACCTGATAAAGGGAAGCATTCCTGACATTAAAGAGGAAGCCGCATAAAGGAAAAAACTTATTCCCGTTGTACGCCATCTAGAGGGTAAGATGTCAGATTTCCATAGTGCAGTGCTTCGAAAACGTAAGAAACAGTTAACATATGGTGCCTACAATTCATCTACTGTCGAACCGAATTATGTTACATATCAGCAGTTGAATGGGGTTTAAAAAATAAGGTTTACTTGAGAAAAAAGACTTGCACCGGGGGATTCGCCCTTTTTTATACAGTACATGCATTCAGAATTCACTAGCACAACAAATGCTAAATTGCTAATCAAATCAAGAAAAAGCCACATTTCTCAGAATCATACAAATTGGCTTGTGACTTGTCATCCATTATGATAAGATCATTTGAATTTGAGAGAAGCAGCAGCTGGAACGATAAAACTCTAAATCTACTCAAAAAAAAAATGCTACTTACCGCTGCATGCTGATACCTTGGTGAAGGTGACACTCCCGGTGCAAGAGTCCATTCCCACTGGCCATTCCGATGCATAAGTAGTCCATAAGCATCTGCCAGTGGCTGTAAAGATCCACATATAACGAGTTGTTCAGTTAAACACAAACTATAGTACGCCTCAATCAGAAAAATCACTTTGTTGAAGAGAACAAGCAAATCATCAGCAGCAGATCAACATGACTGAAAGTAATACCTGCTAATACAAATGTCCTAGGACAACAATAAATATAACTGACTTCAAAATAATAACTGATACACAGATGTCCTAAAACTTAATATAATTGACTTCATTTCCTGAGTTGATGTTTTAAAACAGATGGTGACCATATTTCACTCTCATGGCAAAATGAAGTTCCTACAGAGAGAAAAATAAGTGCATAGACTGACAAGCAATGTCTCAATTTAAAAGATGCTAGTCTTTTCCTATTAAGAGGTGTAATAGCAACACGTAACACCAAATGGGGTCATACGAGAAAAAGCGCTTATATCTCCATAAGAAATAAGCCGTACCGTGCCTGAAGCATCTCTGCCACCACAGAGCAGAAACATTCCATCTGACCGGGCACTAGCCGTTGCATACCTACAAACATTATCATTTTATTCTTCATACTAGTTTACAAACGGAATGGGTTATATTCGCAATTGTAACTTCAAGCCAATGATGATCCAAGTATGAAAAGTCAAACATAAATCAAACAAAGTAGGTCTATGTGTATTGCAAGAACAACGAACCATTGTTTCTTATTATCTCCAAACACCACACATGGACCTTAAGTTTAGAATAAAAAGACTACCCACACGAGTTCTTACATGAAATAAAAAGTGTAACAAGTATAGCGAGCAATTTCATCTCTGAACCATCCTAAATATTATTTCTAAAATTCAAGGATAGAAGAAAATTATGCACTTCTGAGTTCATAAAAGAGGAGGGTTGCGGTAGGTTAGTGGCAGCCAGCGTAAAACTCGTCACATCCCATGGACATGAATCAAACTTTGAAAATCATTGGGGCGTCTCCTCAGAAGCGACGCGCTGCATTTCATAGGCCCGGGCGCAGTGATAAGTATGCGAGGGTTGCTAGATCGTCGCCCAGAAGCGGCGCGCCACCTTTACATCTGAGGGTGGTGTCAAATGAGCAAGGATGCGCTACACTTCATAGGCCCGGGTGTAGTGGAAAATATGCAATGGTTGCTAGGTCGTCGCCCGGAAGCGGCGCGCCACCTCGAAGTATGGGTGTGGTGTCGAATGTGCAAGAATCCTTGCAGCGTGGACGGGGACAGACAGAGAAGTTAGTTCATGCGGCTAGTAAGGGTAGTAAGGTGCGGTTTGGAACTTGGAACGTTGGCTCTTTGACGGGGAGATCAGCAGAAGTGGTAGAGGTTATGAAAAGGAGGAGGATTCACATAATGTGTTTACAAGAGACTAAGTGGGTTGGCGAGAAGGCAAGAGTGTTAGCTCCTTGGGGTTACAAGCTTTGGTACTCTGGAAATGATAGAAGTAGAAATGGAGTGGGTATCGTCATTGATAAAGAATTCATTGATGATGTGGTGGAAGTGTCAAGAAAGAGCGATAGAATAGTGAGTATTAAGCTTGTGATAGGGGATGAGTTTCTAACTATCATAAGTGCTTATGCACCACAAGTAGGATTGGATGCATCGATCAAACAAGAATTTTGGGAAGATTTGGAAGAGGTTGTCGAACGAATTCCTATGGGTGCTTTGAGAGCATTCATGGTGGCTTTGGTTTTGGGGATAGAAATGAAGCAGGAAATGGTATATTGGATTTCGCATTAGCTCATGACTTGGGTATTATGAACACTTGGTTCGAGAAAAGGGACTCTCATTTGGTGACATATAGAAACGAGGGTAATGCAAGTCAGATTAATTTCTTTTTAGTAAGGAATGTTTGGAGGAAAAGTTTTACTAATTGCAAGGTGATACCCGGTGAGAGTGCTGCAACGCAGCATAGGGTTGTGGTGCTTGACTTTCGAGGTAAGAGGCACTTAAAGAAAGAGTAGACCACAAGTTGACCCTCGAATTAAGTGGTGGAAGCTCCAAGGGGAGAGTCGACATACTTTTGTGGCTAAGATTGCTGATAGTGGTATTTGGTCTGATTGCACGGAGATGGATATAGATTCGATGTGGAACTTGTTGGAGCATAACATAAAGGAAGTTGCAAAAGAAGTCCTAGGAGAATTTAAAGGAAACAGACCATCAAGTAAGGACACATCTTGGTGGAATGATGAAGCTAAGCAAGCTATAAAGACCAAACGTGAATGTTATAAAGTACTGGGTAAATGCTCGAGCGATGAGAATTATGAGAAGTACAAGAAAGCTCGAACAGAAGCTAAAAAGGCAGTGCAAAATGCCCGATCAAAGGTCAATCAAGAATTATATGCAAGATTAGATACAAAAGAAGGGGATAAAGATATCTATAAACTTGCTCGAATGAGAGAGAAGAAGACGCGAGATATTGGAAAAGTTAAATGTGTAAAAGATACTGACCAAAAAGTTTTGGTTCAAGATAAAGAGATAAAAGAGAGATGGAGGTCATACTTTGATACCCTATTCAATGGCCATCAAGAACAAGATATTGGGAATTTAAACATCCCCTCAAGTATGGTTAACCGAGAGTTTAAGAGGAGAATCCAAAAGGGTGAAGTGACAATTGCATTGAAGAAGATGGGGTCAAAGAAAGCAGAAGGACCAGATGGTATACCTATTGAAGTTTGGAGGTATTTGGGGGAGAGAGGGATCGAATGGGTAACTATGCTTTTCAATAAGATTTGGAGAAGCAATAAGATGCCATCAACATAGAGGAAAAGTATTCTCGTCCCTTTGTATAAGAACAAAGGTGATGTTCAAGATTGTTCTAATTATTGCGGAATTAAACTAATGAGTCATACCATGAAGTTGTGGGAACGAGTGATTGAACAAAGGATCAGGAAATGTGTGAAGATAACAGAAAATCAGTTTTGATTTATGCCCGGAAGATCGACCATGGAAGCAATTTATCTTATCCGGCAGTTGATGGAACATTATCGAGATAAAAAGAAAGATCTACATATGGTTTTTTTTGATTTAGAGAAGACATATGATAAAGTACCAAGAGAAGTACTTTGGTGGGCCTTAGCAAAGAAGGGTGTATCGCGAAAATATATTGACATTATAAAGGACATGTATGAGGGAGCTGGTACAAGTGTACGTACTAATGTTGGGAGGACAGAAGAATTCCCTATTACGATTGGGGTGCATCATGGATCTGCTCTTAGTCCTTTTCTCTTTGCCATGGTCATGGACAAATTGACAAGAGAAATTCAAAATGACGTTCCGTGGTGTATCATGTTTGCAGATTATATTGTGTTGATTGATGAAAAGAAGGTTGGAGTGCAACAGAAATTGGAACTTTGGAGGATACTTTGGAAGCTCGAGGCTTTAGGCTGAGCAGAAGTAAGACTGAATATATGGAGTGTAGGTTTAGCGAAAACAGTGATAGAGAGGCGGGGATGATCACATTTGATGGGAAAGTTGTTCATGGATCCACTTTCTTTCGGTATCTTGGATCTATTATCCAAAAGGATGAAGAGCTAGATGGCGATGTGGCTCACAGAATAAAGGTCGGGTGGTTGAAGTGGAAGAGTGGCACAGGGGTTTTATGTGATTCTGACATGCCTCATAGATTAAAGGGTAAATTTTACCGCACGGCAATTAGGCATGCGCTGTTATATGGCACAGAGTGTTGGGCTGTAAAACAGTCACGTTCAAAAGATGAATGTGGCGGAGATGCGTATGCTACGATGGATGTGTGGTCATACAAAAAAGGATCGGCTCATAAATGAGGTGATTAGAGAGAAGGTAAGAGTTGCGGCTATAGAAGACAAGATGATGGAGAATCGATTACGATGGTTTGGTCATGTGAGAAGAAGACCTGTTGATGCCCCAGTGAGGAGGCTAGAGAGTTGGGGAACAAGTAATGTTGTGAAAGGTAGAGGAAGACCCAAGAAAACTTGGATAAAGATGATTGAAAATGATATGCGGTTTCTTGGAACTGGAGAAAGTATGGCGATAGAGAGGCAAATGTGGCGGGAAAGAATACGGATGGTGGATGGAATCTGATTCTTTTTTTTTATTCCATGTTATCTTTTAATTTATTTTTCAGAATTTTTCATTTTTTTCTTCTTCTTTTTTAACATTCATTCTCTTTTTTTATTTGCTTTTTTCTCTACTTTTTTCCCTCTTTGGCTCTTTTTCTCCTTTTATGTTATTTATGTAACGATCATTAGGGGTGTTCAAAACCGGATATCCGTAGTTTCGAATATCCAAAAATTCGGCTAGTAGATTTTGATATCCGATATCCGTAACCGAAATTTCGGATATCCGATTTTTGGATATCCGAAATTTTGGATACGGATATCGGATATCCGAATATCCGGAAAAAAATATAAATTATATCTGGATATCCTTATATTCGAAAAAATATTCGGATTTGGATATCGGATATCCGAATATCCGAAAAAAACTTCGGATATGGATATCGGATATCCAAATATCCGAATACATTCTATTATTTAAAATATAAAAAAAATAAAATTTTTAGGATTTTTCTGATATTTCGGATATCCGAGTATCCGATTTTTCTGAAAAGTACTATCCGATATCCGAATCCGAAGTTCCGGATATCCGAGCTTCGGATATCCGAGCTTCGGATATCCGAATTTTCGGATATCCGGAACTTCGGATTTTCGGATATTTCGGATCGGATATCGGACATCGGATATTTTTGAACACCCCTAACGATCATTGACGGTTTCAAAGTTTGATTCATGTTAGCCGACCCCAAATCATTTTGGGACTAAGGCTTAGATGTTGTTGTTGAGGAGTTCATAAAGTTGCTTTTGACAGGAAATTTGAGACTGAATTTCTTGGAAGTCGATAGAAGCACATAAATAATAATGATCGCGCTTACATTCTAGCAGAAGGTCTATCACCTTCCGGATTAAGCCTCTGCCACACATACGGTTTCTGTGCAGTATCCAAAACCCAAGCATCTGATAGCACTCTTTTACCTGTAAAAGAACAAAGGGTTCTCTCAAACCGGATCCAACTAATAAGCACCAGATCCACTGAACATAAAATAATGAATAAGACAATACAGTGAAAAACAGTAAAAAGTATAAAGCAGGACCAGCACAAATCAGTGAAAAATAAATCCAACACAAGCCGGCATAACGAAAAGCATACAAAACTGGGATTACAGAAATATCATCAGAAATATTTAGGGCTGATTATGTTGGAGTACTTAGTTTAGTTCAAGAACAACCATCCACGTACTTTCCCTTGTAAAATATCCACTCATCAACGAAATTTTCCGAATCCACGTCTTTCTTGACTCGAGATTGCACTCCCACTGCAACCTCCTGCCACTATGAGCGATCCAAGCTAATTATTAATAGATCATGATAAGCATTCGAGGACGTAAATATGTGAAGCCCTTCGACAGAAGAAAATCTAAAAAACACCAACTTCCAATTAAATCTGATTCATAAGTGGGTATAGCTCAAGATCAAATGATCGGTAAGAGTAAATTCATACTAGCAAGCAAAATGAGAAGTTCAAATGAGATTCTCAACCCAGTCCCTGAAGTCAATGAATTTGGCACAATAGAAAGAAGTAAAAGACAGCTATCCAGCACTTAAGGGCAAAAAAAGAAAAAAAAAATTAAGGGAAACCATCATTAATGTTCCTCAATTTAGTCGAGTATTCAATTCAGGTTCTAAATAATAACCAATCATCACACTGGATGATGAAATATTACCAAACTAATTTGATCAGAAAAGAGGCTTGCACTCACCATCATTGCCACTAACGGTAACTAGATATCGTTGTGCAACTAAGTCCATGACATGGCCATATCTAGGCCCTGGACCCTGTCCTTGAACAACAACTCTGATCAAAAGAAAGAGTCATGCCCAAGTCAAAAACCAAGAAAACTAATTCTACTATGATATCAAATATGTAACAGAGGACTCTAGAAACTAACCGATGCCACTTGAACTTGTCATTTGTCAAGTCGAGCACGTATAGGTCATCAGTTGAATGCCCTGCAGGACCTATCCCACCCTGGCAGAAGACAATAGCCAATCAAGATTTAATATTTAAAAATCTTATTTTCATATTTTCAGAAATCCATATAATTTGCAGCTATTCCACACTCAAAGTACCTGAAACACAACCATGGTGCCAACAGCTGCTGCAGCATGGGCAGCCCTAGGTGATGGCGGCTCACCCGCTGGCCGAAGTCTAACCAAACATCAAGCAGTAAGCATTCACTCTACAGCAAATCTCACCTAATTGAAACTAAAACAGCCAAAACAAACGTGCAGAATCCAGCTCAAACCACAAAAGAAGCTACAAAGTTAACCTTGTCCATTTTCTAGTGAGAACATCGTATGAATGAATTGAATTCGTCACTCCAGCTAGCCCTACAAAACAATAGCCAACAAAAAATATATATCAAAAAATCGAGTACATTAAAGAACAAAAACCAGAAGACGCGAAGATAGAAGGCTACGAATTCCGGGAGCGCCACCGTTGCCACCCTCAATCGCGGTGGCGCCTCCGAACAGAATGAGGCGCGGTCCTTGGGTTTTAGTGGCGGCGACTGCGGTGAGCGTATGCCCACAACGCGGCCCAGGCGCGTCGTCATCACTGTCCCAATAGCTCTCCAGAGTTCGATAAGACGGCGCCGGATAAAGCCACGGCTTCGATCCCATCCACAAAGTATATCCAAAACTTTGATTGACAAACTAATCAGCTGGAGAAATGCTAAACAACTCAACAAATGTAATCACTCACGGGAAAATGTGAATGAATTGAACCAAGAAAATAAATCAACAAAAAAAATAAATCATAGAAATCTGATAAAAGCGGTAACAGTGGGATCCAGAGCAGCACACACCGCCAGATACTTGAGTTCTAACTTTTTTTTTTCTTTTTTTAAATGTCTCTTTTTAGTGGGATAATTTATTTATCTTACTGGTAAAATAAAAAAATCAATGGTAGAAAAGAAAAACTGAGGGGGGTTTATATATTATCGACCTGTGATAAATTGAGATTTTACGGAAGAGGGAAGAACGGCAGAGTCAACTACTCTTACACGCCTTCTCAAAAATTTCTTCAAAAGGTTTTTATTTATTAATTTTACGCAATAAAAATAAATTATTATATTTTATTTTTTAATTTTTATCACTCGTTTATTATTAATCTCAAACAACGCACTCAACATCGCTACCAACATGATTTATCGATCTATCACATTTGATTATTACCAAAAAAATTGTGAAAATAACTATTTATGAACATTTAACTGAAACAAAAAGGAGTAGGTTTTTATAAACCGGAACTAATTCTAACTTATATAAATATTTTTGTTGCAGAGGAATATTTTTGCTGCAAACTCTTTCTGTTTAATGCAAAGGGGGATCATGAGGCAAAAAAATTATGCTGGAAAACTTACTTCTAGATCGGAATAAAGTCGAGCTTCTTAGAGTATTCAAAACAGAGTACAATCACACCTTCCGGGATAAAAAAAAAACTATGTAACATATTTAAATGCATAAGTCATATTGTAGTTTGTATTTTAGCAAATATGATTGTCAGGATAAATAAAGAGAGGTAATTCATGTAATAGATAACATACTTTGTAAATCAAATAATATTTAAAGTGAGTAGAGAAATAGGAGCTAAAAATCGAATATTAACATCGATTACTAGTGATGACCATAATTTTAAAGTGGGGGAGTGGGTAGAAGGAGGGAAAGTAAAAACTGAGATGTTGGTACTGACTTCTTAAGTTGTTGATTTTGGACAGAAAAAGTAGTTAGAGATATGGGGTAATAAAATATCGAATATTAGTGTCGATTACTTTTGTGCTAATTCAAGCGTAAGAAAGTGGGTAGAAAGATAGAGAGTAAAAACATAAGTATCGGTACTGATTACTTAGGGTGAGTAAGGAATAAAAATTGTATGTTGGTACTTATTAATTGTGGCGGTCATTTTGGAAAAAGAAGTGGATAGAAAGATGGGAGAGTACAAAATTGAATATTAATATCGACTATTTTTGGGTCGTAATTCTTGAGTGGGAAAGTGGATAGGGGGACGAGGGAGTAAAAAGTTGAATATTAATATCGACTACCAGAGGTGGTAATTGCATAATAAGAAAGTGGATAGAGAGATGAGACAGTAAAAAATCAAATGATTGTACCTATTATCTATGGTGGTAATCTAGAATGGGAAAGCAGGTGGATAGATGGGTGAGTAGAAAGTTGAATGTCGGTACCGATTATATATATTTACATAATATATACTATATGTATAGATAGATAGATAGATAGATATAGATCGATATATAAAGTTCGTAAACATCATCTGATTATATATACTCAAAAAAATACATAAGTTCCTTATACATGATGGAGTTTCCACTCAATGAAATACATACAAAATTGTCAATATAACAAAGATATAAATAGTATGAAAGTATACGTTTTGCTTTGAAATACATCATGTAAACATTATATAAACATGTTTATTTCCTTTTAAAATACATAATCTTGGTATTTCAAATTTCAATAACATAAATAGAATTCTTCAACTCAAGATAGCCCAGCTCTTGTAACTCAACGTTTGAATCCACGTTTGCATGTGCTAATCGAGTCGCGATCCAAATTTTTTCGAACCGAATAATGCAAGACGAATCGAACTTTTTACATTCACTCATAGTCCTAAATATAACCAAGATGTACATATTACGGAAGTATACGTTTTACTTTGAAATACATCATGTAAACATTATATAAACATATCTATTTCTTTTAAAAATACATAATCTTGGTAATTCAAATTTCAATATCATAAATAGTTCTTCAACTCAAGATAACCCGGCTCTTGGAACTCAATCCAATCCTCCTAGCTCACTTTCTTCTGCTTCTCTCCTCACTCTCTCTCTCTCTCTCTCTCTCTCTCTCTCTCTCTCTCAAAAAACCCTCTCTTTCACTTGCTAACTTTCTTTCTTTTTTCAGAACTGAAAATGAGGATGAATGAGAGCAATGTTCTCTCTTTTGTATTCAGCTGGGTTATTGAAATAAAATGGGTTGGGCTCTAACTTGGGATTGGGCTGGGTAGTTAAGTCTAATTGATACTTACGCATCCCCTCCTAACAATACAATTCATACAACATCACATTCATAAATAAAGATTTTATCAATCTACCACACATACACACAACAATCATAGTGACACTCTCCAAGAAGGATAACCGAATTGGTGGAGTAAATGAGCACGGAAATGAAATGTCACGGTTTCGATTACCCCTGTCAATACTTTCTAAATTGAGTCTGTCATACAGGGCTTGCTAGTGTGATTTAATTGGTTGGTGTAGTTTGCAGGCTATTACGTTCAGTCCGAGGATTTATCCAATGCGCACTTGAAAAGAAGCGGCAGTGAACTCTCCTTCATCAAAAAGAAAATATTAGTGGCACACAGTTTGATGAATCATATTCACAATGTCACACCCAAGGATTATAGGGTATGTTTTCCTTCTGTTGACGTCTGATTCGGTCAACGTCACGTGTACTGATCTGGACAAATGGATCGAAGCCACGTAGAAAATAATTAACAAGAAGAAAAGTATTGGATCACTAACTTTTATTAATGATCTTTATATCGAGTCGAGCCGGGCCGAAAATATTTTGGCCGATCTATATTGCTTATGCTTGCTTATTACAAGTCTTATTATTTCTCTTTTTATTTATATCTCTCTATCTCTCTCTATCTTTTTTTCACGAATTCTTCCCAAAGTCCTTTATTGTACATTCCCTTTATATATATATATATATATATATATATATATATATATATATATATATAACCCACTCTAGCCATTCAAGGGATGACAGCTGGAGGATTCTTGGGAACATGTTCCTTACACTTGTCAAAGTGTGAATATTTCTTGGACGCGTGTCGGCTTCTCAGGTTTGCTTTGGAAAGGGGTACAACAGCACGCCTTAATTGTCCTGTCTGCCTGTTCTTCTTACTTTTGACAATACTTATCTGTTGTGGCCGACAACGGGGTCGGTCCTCAAGCTTCACACTGTTCTGATCGGTCTTATTATAATTTCGATCTGGAGCGTATTCACATTGGGTCTGCTTGGCCCTTCTGGATCGGATCTCGAGTCAGCTTTGATGTCTCTGTCCGATCCAATTCTGACGGGCCCGGGTTAAAATCGGGTCAATGCCCGGTTCGGCTCCAGGCTCTGCTCGGCTGGTCGGCCGCCTGGAGTGCTTAAGTGGATGCCAAGGTGGATCGACTACCAACAAGGGCCCCCGAGTCCAGGGCCGTACCGATTTGGCTGGGGCTGGGGTCGTTTCATATTGAGGCCGATCCGTATTGGGGGAGGATAAGATCTCCCGAAGGGGCGCCTCTTCGAGAGTCGCGTCGATTTGACTTCGGGGTTTTCAAGTGTCATGATGAGGGGGACGCGTGGCGGGATGTAATTTGTCATCGCGTTTCACGCGTTTTTGATTCTCGCATCGGTTCAGTACGCATCGCCGCCCCACGCGCCTGGCATTTAATGCCCTTTTTTCCTATAAATATAAGATGCCTTCTTCTTCATTGTTCCCTTCGCCATTTCCATGTCTTGTTGCCGAGAAGAGAGAGAATTTTCCGGTGTCTTTTTCCTGTTTTTAGAAAGAATTTCTTGGTAAGCTTCTTCTCTTTTTCCTATTTTATGATGTGGGAGCGGAGGGATGTGACGGCGGCGGAGTTGACTGTGTCTCCGAACCGTACGGGGGTGGCGGATCTGTCACTGGGCGACGCCCCCGTCGATTGGAGCGACAAGGAGGAAGGTGGCGAGATGGCGAGATCGCCAGATTCGGAAGACGCGGAGGAGGTAGCGCCGTTGACGGTGGTTGGAGAAACTCCGGCCTGGATTCGGCCTTGGCCTTCTCCTTTTGTTGAGGCCGAGTAGGATTCGGCCTCGATTCGCAGCATGGTCACCGAAGAGCACTTTGAGGCTTGGAGGGGGCGGTTCAAGATACCCGTTGTGGTGCGGATGTTTGTTCCGAATCCCGAGGAGAGGCCCCATACTCTGCCCGTCGGTTGTACGGTGGTGTATTACCGCTCCCTGCTGGTGGGGCTGAGGTTTCCGCTTCCGTTGGTTTTGTCCCGGTGGTTAAGGCAGTGGGGCCTTTGTATTGCCCAAGTTCATCCGAATTCCTGGGCTCGGATGGTGGGTCTTTTCATCCTTTTCAGCCAGCACGGCTCGCCCGAGCCCAGTTTTGAGGAGTTCAACAGCCTCTTTCTATGGAGGTCGGTTGGTAGATCCGGCTCGGGCTGGTTTTACCTGACGGCCCGGCACGCCATGCATAAGGAATTAGTGGGTGTGCCTGAGACCATCCATAGCTGGAAGGAACAGTGGTTCTTCATAGGAGGACCGTGGAGGAGCTCGTTGGATGAGTGGGAGCCTGGTGTGATAGATGCCGAGCTTCGGGTCCCAGAGCACTTTACGGCCAAAATGAGTAAGTGTCTTATTTCGTATTCCTGTTCCTTTTTTGTCTAACGCTCATCATTTATTGCATGCGCAGAACGCATCCCGGCGCAAGAGATCTCTTCCGAGTTCGACGACCGGGTTGAACAGCTTTTGGATCTTCCTCTTGAGCAAAGGAAGTCGTATCTTTTGGTCACCGAGGAAAACCTTTGGGCGGCCGGACTTAGATCGACCGATCCAAGTATAATGTCTTCATCAGGTAGCTTTTTCTTTTTTTCTTTTTTCTTTTTTCTTTTTTTTTTGACATGTCTTCTTTTTCCATCTCCTAAGGCCAAGACTTCGTCCGGGCGGAAAGAGATGCCCGCGCAGCGTGTGGCGAGACTGGCAGCTGAAGCCGCTGAGCGCAGGGAGCGCGCAGGTAAGCGGAAGAGGGTAGAGACCGAGCCCGAAGAGAGTCTGACTAAGGCGGGGGGCTCGTCTGTTCCTGATATTGTAGCGTCTGCCCCTAGCCCTATCCGGACGGGCCGTGCGACCGGTAAGGAGCCCGTAATCGACTTGGAGGGCCACTATCTTCCGGTTAATAAGGACCGGGTGGAACCTTGTGCTCAAATGAAGGGGCGACGGCCGCGTTGGTTTTTAGATTATGTCCGGGCAGCCACTCCGACCGCTGAGATGCTCGACCGGATCCCTCCAACGATGGTTGAGTCCAGCCACGTCCCAGTCAGGGGCTGGACGCCCAAGATGGAGATGGTGACCAACGATATGGGCCCGGGCGAGCAGATCCAGTTCGGGAATGCTTTAATGGGCCGTGCATTGTGCACGTACATAAAGGCCACTGGGGAGCTGATGGCCCTGGTTGAAAAGCACAAGAAGGCGGAGGCCGATCTGAAGGCCTTACAGGAGGAGAACCAACTCTGTCCCTCGCTTATCAAGTCTCTGGAGGAGGAGATGACCTCCCTGAAGGGTGAGATGGAAATTCTGGAAAGTCGGGCCCTCGAGGCCGATATTTGGAAAGGAAAGGCCAATGAGAAGGCCATGGCGGCCGAGCAGGCGCATCAACAGTGTCTGGACATAAGGGCCGAGCACGAGGCCTATTTGCAAAACACTAAGGCCCAGCTTGAGCATCTGACCGAGCGGGTCAATACATGTGAGGCTTCGGGCTATGCCAAGGGCCTTGCCGAGGGGGCGACTGCTTTTCAGAAGACGCCCGAGTTCGAGGAGCTGACCAACCTTAACTATGTCTCAACCTGCTATGAGATATTGGGTCTCATGAAGGAAGGGAAGACCGTTGAGGAGGTCCAGGCCTACATAGAGTCTCAAGCAGCCGACCTAAAAGTTGAGTCTCTCGGAGCTGACGAGCCGCAGGCTGCAGAGTTTACTGAAGACCCGGGGTTGATCCCGCCCGGCGAAGGAGAAGGACAGTCCTCCCCGACGGCTGGTCAGGAGGACGGGGCAGAGTAGATTTTTACTTTGATTCCTGTATGGCCTGCGTGCCAGTTTTCCTTTGTTTCCTTTTTATTTCAGTGTAGAACCGCCTCTTTAAATGAATGAAATCTTTTTTATATCTGTTGCTTTTCTCTGTATGTTTGGGCCCAGTCGGGGGCCCTTGTTGGTTAGGTCGTCATTTTTCTTTTCTGTTCACCATTCGTTTATTGCGCCGGATGAGCCAGTCTTATGAGGTGCCGAGGCGAGCTCGGTCTTATAGTGCCGGAGGGGCCGGTCTTATGAGGTGCCGAGGCGAGCTCGGTCTTATAGTGTCGTATGGGTCGGTCTCATGAGGTGCCGAGACGAGCTCGGTCTTATAGTGCCGGATGAGCCGGTCTTATGAGTTGCCGAGGCGAGCTCGGTCTTATAGTGCCGGATGAGCCGGTCTTATGAGGTGCTGAGGCGAGCTCGGTCTTATAGTGCCGGATGCGCCGGTCTTATGAGGTACCGAGACGAGCTCGGTCTTACAGTGCCGGATGAGCCGGTCTTATGAGGTGCCGAGGCGAGCTCGGTCTTACAGTGCCGGATGGGCCGGTCTTATGAGGTGCCGAGACGAGCTCGGTCTTACAGTGCCGGATGATCCGGTCTTATGAGGTGCCGAGGCGAGCTCGGTCTTATAGTGCCGGATAAGCCGGTCTTATGAGGTGCCGAGGCGAGCTCGGTCTTATAGTGCCGGATGGGACGGTCTTATGAGGTGCCGAGACGAGCTCGGTCTTACAGTGCCGGATGAGCCGGTCTTATGAGGTGCCGAGGCGAGCTCGGTCTTACAGTGCCGGATGAGCCGGTCTTATGAGGTGCCGAGGCGAGCTCGGTCTTATAGTGCCGGATGGGCCGGTCTTATGAGGTGCCGAGACGAGCTCGGTCTCACAGTGCCGGATGAGCCGGTCTTATGAGGTGCCGAGGCGAGCTCGGTCTTATAGTGCCGGATGGGCCGGTCTTATGAGGTGCCGAGACGAGCTCGGTCTTACAGTTCTGGATGAGCCGGTCTTATGAGGTGCCGAGGCGAGCTCGGTCTTACAGTGCCGGATGGGCCGGTCTTATGAGGTACCGAGACGAGCTCGGTCTTACAGTGCCGGATGAGCCGGTCTTATGAGGTGTCGAGGCGAGCTCGGTCTTATAGTGCACGATGAGCCGGTCTTATGAGGTGCCGAGGCGAGCTCGGTCTTATAGTGCCGGATGAGCCGGTCTTATGAGGTGCCAAGGCGAGCTCGGTCTTACAGTGCCGGATGAGCCGGTCTTATGAGGTGCCGAGGCGAGCTCGGTCTTACAGTGCCGGATGGACCGGTCTTATGAGGTGCCGAGGCGAGCTCGGTCTCACAGTGCCGGATGAGCCGGTCTTATGAGGTGCCGAGGCGAGCTCGGTCTTATAGTGCCGGATGGGCCGGTCTTATGAGGTGCCGAGACGAGCTCGGTCTTACAGTGCCGGATGAGCCAGTCTTATGAGGTGCCGAGACGAGCTCGGTCTTATAGTGCCGGATTTAGAAATAAAATAAAGTCTAATTTTATTGATAATACCTTTTTAAATACATGGCATTCCGTGGATGAGTCAATCCTTGGCCATTCGGATATTCTAACTGGCAGACTCCGTCCTGAAGGACTTCGTTACTCCCGTACGGTCCTTGCCACTTAGGTTTAAGAATGAGGTCTTCGACCTGGAAGCTTCGACGACGCACCTTGGGAGTTTTCTTTATAGATAGTGTACCGCATTTCTGCTTGGGTCTGTTTTCGGCGACGAGGTCCAGACTTTTAGGGTCATATTGGTCTTGTTCTTCGAAACGGGTTATCCGGTAGGCGGGTGTTCCAATTTCGGTCGGGGTCATCGCCTTTGTACCGAAGGTTAAGAAGATATTTCTCAGATGGCGGATTGATGCGCTGCTAAGTCTTCAGGGAGTTCTTCAGGCCATGACCATTGGAGCTTTTCGAGGCGGGTCTTGAGGTGCTGTTTTAGAATTGTATTAACCGCCTCGACTTGTCCGTTGGATTGTGAATCGTACGATACGGATAAGTTGTTAAGTATATGAAGGCCGTCGCAGAAGGCCTAAGATTTTTCCTCGTCATTGTGTGGTTTTATCAGATATGACGGACTGAGGGGTCCCGAACGACTTTCAAATGAGATCGATTATTTTCAGTTCGGTTGTTGGCGACAGTGGTTCGGCCTTAGTCTGCTTTGCAAAATAATTCACTGTGACGACGGTGTAGTGTATCTCAACTCGTCCTTTAGATGGGGGCCCCGACCCGAACGATCATCTACTTCGCTCCAGCTTAATGGCGTCTTTTTAAGATTCGGCCAGTAATATCCTAGTCGTTTCAATTTGTAGGCCGATACGGGGCCGCCGAAGTAGCTGCCACGTGTCCGCTGGGGTATCTTTCTGAGGGCGTACTTGGATAGGTCTTTTAGTGATGGAGTCGGGTACCTCTACATAAGGTTCCTTTGATGGCGAACCGGGGGCACTAAGGTTGAAGTAATTGTCTTCCTGGATACAATGCTGTGCTGAGGGCATGGAACTGGAAGATGTATCCATTCTTGTGGCTTGAATTGTTCGGCTGCCAAGGAATCGGCTCGGTTGTTCTTGGTTCGAGGAATGTGTTAGATAGTTCCTCGAAAATCTCCCCACCGGGCCCGAGCCAGGCTGAGATAATTGACCAAACTAGGCTCTCTGGCCTCGTATTCGCCCCCAATTTGGTTTACCAACTTGAGAATCGCTCAAAGATAGTGAGGTGAGCAATACCAGGGGAGGTCGCCACTATCAGACTGGACAGGAGGGCTTCGCCTTCCCCTTCATAGTTGGTAGCTAGGAAACCTAGTCGAACGGCCGAGCAGAACAAACGTCGGTCGGGGCTGGCGAGGACTATTCCTGCGTCTTCCTGGCCGGGAGTTGGAGATCCGTTCATGTGTAGCTTCAGGGGGCTAGTACGAGTGTATAGACCAGCATTTCCATCGGGGTGTATCTGAGCTTGGCTTCAGATAGACCGGATATCGAACCGCATTTTTCGATGAAGCGAAAGTGGTGTGGATTGCTATGGGGTTCTCCTCGGGCCGGTGGTTGCGGGATTGGTGCTTCTGCCAAGACCTCCTTGATAACTCTGTCGGCCGGGCCCCTCTTTCCTTAGCTATTGGCGAAAGGTGGAGAATTTTTTACCTTTCGCACCTCCTTATGAAGATTATGCCTTTGCTTATCTCAGTTTTACTAACATGTTCCACTTTCCGCCATTTTTTCATTACTTCGAATTCCAGATTTCACCGTTGGCATTCTAATGGCCGTTGTTCGGGCACTTATGCGAAAAACTCATTAGGTTCCGATGACTCCATCTGATTTCGGCCCCATCTTTGCCTAATAGCGGGTTTTCTTGCCTGCACCCTAATGGACTATTTTTTCTGGATTGTCAGGATCTTTATGGGGATCTGGTGGGAATTCCGAAAGCGTTTGCAGATATTGTGGTAGTTGCGGTGTATGTTGATTGCAACTTTAATTTGAAGGGTATAAGGGGATTCTTTGGGAAATCTTCTAGAGCTTTGAGCTACGCTCGATATCCCCTGAGTTATGACCTTTAAAAGGTCAGTCGAGTTAAGTAGGAACTCATGATTACAACGGTTCCTGTGCTTTCAACTCATAATTACAATGATTCTTATGCTTTCATATCACCACTTACTGGTGAGGGCGGTCATTCCCGGATGAACGCAGGGTATGCCAAAGCGCTCCGCCACCTTGAACAGGTTTCCCTTCTTCGTGGCGGGCTGATAATATTTAGGGCTTGAAATAGTTACGGCTTGAACGGTTTGTTCAAGATTCCGGTGAGTGTCCCCTTCCTCTAGCGCCAATCTGTTGACGTCTGATTTGGTCAACGTCACGTGTACTGATCTGGACAAATGGATCGAAGCCACGTAGAAAATAATTAACAAGAAGAAAAGTATTGGATCACTAACTTTTATTAATGATCTTTATATCGAGTCGAGCCGGGCCGAAAATATTTTGGCCGGTCTATATTGCTTATGCTTGCTTATTACAAGTCTTATTATTTCTCTTTTTATTTATATCTCTCTATCTCTATCTCTCTATCTTTTTTTCACGAATTCTTCCCAGAGTCCTTTATTGTACATTTCCTTTATATATATATAGCCCACTCTAGCCATTCAAGGGATGACAGCTGGAGAATTCTTGGGAACATGTTCCTTACACTTGTCAAAGTGTGAATATTTCTTGGACGCGTGTCGGCTTCTCAGGTTTGCTTTGGAAAGGGGTACGACAGCACGCCGTAATTGTCCTGTCTGCCTGTTCTTCTTGCTTTTGACAATACTTATCTGTTGTGGCCGACAACGGGGTCGGTCCTCAAGCTTCACACTGTTCTGATCGGTCTTATTATAATTTCGATCCGGAGCGTATTCACACTGGGTCTGCTCGGCCATTCTGGATCGGATCTCGGGTCGGCTCTGATGTCTCTGTCCGGTCCGATTCTGACGGGCCCGGGTTAAAATCGGGTCAATGCCCGGTTCGGCTCCAGACTCTGCTCGGCTGGTCGGCCGCCTGGAGTACTTAAGTGGATGCCAAGGTGGATCAACTACCAACACCTTCCGCTCTAAATCCTGCAATATCGAAGAGAAAAATAAAATGAAGGAAGGGAGAGTAAAGTAAACGGATTAAATTTTCCCCTCCGTTTCCCTCCATTTTGAGTAACCAAAGAAGAAGTTTTAATTAAAGTCCCTCCCCTCCCTTCTTCTTTCCACCAAATTCCCCGACCATGGGTCCGGATTCGGATCCAACCCATGATTTTTTTTAAAAATAAATTTTTAAAATCTTATTTATTATCATTTTATGCCCGAAAAAACAACTAATGAACAAAGAAAATAATTGAAAAAAATGATTTTGTATTTAATTTTAAGTTTTCACTTAAAATTAAATTGCTTGCTTGTCCTCATGAGGAATCAAAGCCCTACGTTTAGTCGAAGTCGATGTCGTCGTCGTCTTGGTCGTCGGTTTGACTCATTTGACTAGACTCTCCTTCAATGGTGCCTTCTGGATAGGCTTCTTGGTCCATTAATAGGTCATCTCACTTATTTTCTTGACCTCATAGCTCGGCTTTTGTTGCGTCTTTAAGCATCATTTGAGCTTCGAGGTTTTTGGCGTCATTCGGGATCGGCCCTCGTCCAACATATAACCCCCTTCACAAAAAGCGCTCTCAATGGGGACTGAAGAAGCGGGCACTACAAGAATCTCTTGTGCCATCATGAAAAGTATGGGAATTTCGGTTCCCCTTCTCTTCCACCAATCCAACAGATGAAATGTACATGCATTGTTGTCCTCGACCACAAAACTAGTTGCATAATATCGACTAAGATCTTTTCTTTGACCGGCGTTACTACCACCCTTATTTCTTGCTATATTATATATTTGTTGTTAAAATGGGTCATTGGGAGTTCTCTCTAATTATTTGTTAAATGTATTGGTAGTCAGTGTTCTTGTTTTTTGAGTTTGAATCTTATCTCCATATTTAACTAAATATATAGCAAAAAGAGTTTTACAATTATATTTATAATTCATTTTTACTTGTTCAACATTAGGGAAATGTTCAAACATAGTTTGACTTTGAACACTATCCTCAATATTAAAAAAACCCATATTTTTCAGAATATTATAATAAATTTTAAATAATTGTTGTAATTAAACTAAATTCAAATAAAATAGCACTAATCAAGAAAACATCATGAATACGATTAAAAACTTTACCCATTTTAAACACATATTGTAAATAGCATTCTCCAATCTTGAGAGTTTACTACAAGTAGGGCTGAGCACCGAGCCTGACCCGATCTGGAATGGACCGGATTATAAATGGTCGGATTTTATTGACCCGAACCTCGGACCTGTTCGGAACCTGGCCAACCCGGTTCTAGCCCGATTTAGTAAAAAAAAATTGCATATTAAGTGTCCTATTATTACATCTAAAATGCTCCCTTCTTTACATACTCCCATAAAATACAGTTATCAATCTTAATATCTTCATTTAGTCACCAAACTCCCAAGTTCAACAATATTTTAGGATAAATAAATTTAATTAGAAGAATGTGCAATCATAATCGAGCCATTAATCGTCATTATTTCACCACCATCGAGGGTAAATTATAATAAAGATATTTTTTATGTATTTTTTTACCGGGTCGTTCCGGAATGGGCCCGAATTTTCTGGGTTTTGACCCGGTACTGCCCGAAACCCGAATTTAGGCAAAATGCAGACCCGGGACCCAGACCTGATTAACATGTCCGGTCCGGGTCCGATCCAGGTAAAACCGGGTCCGGACCATTTGTGCTCAACCCTAACTACAAGCATCCATTTTCGAAACAATAAAAACAACAATGAAATAAAACTTTAGGATATGTTGGATAATAACAACCACTTAATCTTTAGTTGCATTTTCAAGAAGCTTCAATAGTTTTATTAAATTTTTGGTTTCATTCCAATAAGTTGGTAATAAAAAAAAATCCTTAAAGTGGACAAAATTTCAAAAAATCCACACAATAATTCTTTTTATTCATTACTTGGATTTAACATCTCATATGTTGAGTTCCATCTATGTTTTAATCCGGAGTAAAAAGTTTGGGGTGCATTTGTTTTGATTTTAAAAATTTAACCCATTGTCTTGCTCACCTATGCTTTGTTCTTTTGAGCTGAACTCAACTGGATTGAACTCCACTAAATTTTCTTGATCGGTGAATCTAAATCGGCCCAACAGTCTTGGCGAATTGAATCAATTGTCTTTGGGCCAATCGAATTGAAGTTACTGAACATATAATTATAACAATAATAATGTGTAATATAAATAACAATATCTATATATTAACCTCTACAATAATAATATATATTAAAAATATATATATATATAATATTATTTATAATACAAACAATAATAATAAAATAATAAAATTATAATAACAATTATTATATATAATATAAATAGTAATAATAGTAATTAATAATATTGATTTTAAAGTTGAACTAAACTGAACTGAATTGAATTTTGTTGAAAACTGAACTAAACTGAATTTTGTTGAACTGAACCGGACTGAACTGAAGTGGACTTAAATGTGCTAAAATTAAGCTCATAAGAAGAGAGCCCTGGTGCGATTATATAAAAACAAGCCACATTTTCTAATTGGTTCTACTGCATCATCTACGGGTTTTAATGCATATTGCACACATAAATCTAAAATATGACATATACATCAAGTATGAAACAATTGACCTTGTAAAACATGATTGCAAGCTTGTATTAACGCTGATATACTAGCAGTATTAGAACTAGCATTATCAAAACGAATTGTGAAAATTTTATCTTTTAAGCACTATAAAGTTAAAATTTTAATAACTCCTCAAACTATATTATCTGTTGTATGTGTGCAGTTAAAATCTTCTGTATAAGTTTCAATTTTCATCAATTCACTGTATAGTTATTCCCATATAATTATTTTTTTATTTAAAATTTATACACGTATCAGCACCTAAAGAAACTCTATGATTTATAGATTTAAAATATGCTCGTAGTCCAAGTTTATGTTGTTTGGCTAGGTATACTATTTGTCTAGTCATTATAGTACGTGGTATTTTCGTAATAGCAGTATTATAGGCGTTATGCATTCTATATTCCCAACCCGTACTATCCGTAAAATTAAAATATAAAGATTCTTGTACACAAAATTTTGCCATTCGTTCTCTAGCATTTTTTTCAATATATTTATAAAGTTGAGATTCAGACATACCTTGAGTGTCGGCTTCTGTAGAAGGTTGGAAGTAAGCCGACTTTGAGATTTCTGATCTCCATGGACCGAGACGTGGTTATGCTCAAAATGCCTTTTGAAATTTCCATATTCATCTCTAGTTTTATATGGATATTCTTTGCTATAATATGTGCAAAGAACCATTTGACATTTTTCCTTCTTAAAGTGTTTTGAAAAATAGGTCGGATAATGGCTTTCCTTTCTATCATAGGGGCAAACTTCTTCCTCTCTTTAGTTTTGTTGTTCCCTCTTCCTTTCATAGTTTCTTGCTCCTCTTCGGACGATAACTCTTCAACATAAGGGGGGTGTTCTTCGGCTTGACTTGCAGTTATTGACGATTTGGGACACGTCAAAATCTCCGGGGGATAACTTCTTTTTCACTAGTAATTGATATTCATCTTGATTTTCATTTTCAAAACCGGGTGGGGGATGATTTTGAGGCTCCCGTATAGCTACGCCAGATGGTTCTCTTCGATTTGCGCCAAAGAGTCATTCATTCTAACTTAGGCATTTTGGATTTTTTGGCAGACGTAGCAATACTATTTCCCTTGTCAGAGCTCGACGTAATGATAAAATGATAGTTGAAATAGAGAGATATTAAATTATGGAAATGAGAGTTGAGAGATAGATATATTAGATTAAGAATGAGTGTGAAAATGAGAGAGATTGGCGGATATTTATAGGTATAATTTTTGATGTTTTTTTTTAAATTTTGAATTTTTTCCGTTGGACCCGCCGGGTCCTGGGTCCGACCCGTCGGTTCCAACGGTCACTTTTTTTTTTTAATTTTTTTTTTGGAATTTTCATCTGGGACGGGTCGACCCGGCGGTTCATAGAGTCACTAAAGCTAGGACACGGACCCCACCCGTGTATACCACGGGTCCATGTCGCCAGGTCCGACGAGTAGCTCGGATCCAGGTCCTACACGGGTCTGGCGGGCTCGGCCAACCCACTGAGTCCGAATTTTCTAGACACCTCTAGCATCGTCGATACGTCTATCGTGATTGTTTTCTGTGGATATATAAAGATCAGGAGTTAGCTTATGGGAGCTGGAAAAATATCCTATCAACTTTAATTAAATCGTGTGAGGTTTTCTCCTTAATTGGGCTGATTGCATTTCTATTTCCTGCTGATTCTTTCCTTTCATTGATTATTATTGCTTTCTTACCCATCATTAATACTTTGAAGTTGACAATAATACTGTAATCACTCTTACTTGTAGATAGATATATACATATAATTATTGCATTTATACTTACTGTTAATGTGGACTATTCTAGTTTTAATGATATTTAAAAATGTAATTAACACTATCAAATTTTCTAAGTGTATATAATGACACGTTGTGGGGCTAATCACTTCTCATAAGAAAAAAAAAAAAAATATAAGGTGATTTTCTGAAATAAAATGACCTCCCCCATCTGTCAAACCTATCTTTTGGGTGTTTCGTGCATTGTGTTGTTGTTCCTAATTCCAGGTAAGGGAATCATTTGTTTAGAGTTGTTAAACATGCTCGGGCGTGTAATTGCTTAACTCAAAAAATCGAAGCGAGTGGTCGATATTTCTAACCCGTTTAAATTCGAGTTTTTGACCGAATGCTTAGCGAAGTTCACAGGCAAATTCGATATATATATATAGGATAGGTTCGAGTAGGAAAGTTTTTTCCGTAAGAAATAAGAATGATTCTACCCGATCTTTGGTGATTAATGCATGCGATTTGTGCACGTTGTCAAAGAGTTAGCCTAAGTGTCACGCTGAATATTTTGAGGATATTTTTGTAATTATACAGATTTTATGTTTGGTATTTCCTACAATCATGGGATGTCATATCCCACTTCTTTTCTCGTCCCAAATTTTAGCACATTTGATAATATTGTTTTGATAATTATTGTGATCTCATTTGTGTGATAGTTAGCACTTAAATCAGAAATTTTGCATTGTTAATACATTTTATTTCTATTAATGTTTTAATAGTAGAGTTTAGCATTAAAATATTATTTGTATTAGCACATTTAATAGGTAATACTAGATATATGGTATGTAATGCTTGCATGTGATTTATGGGATGTACAAATGGAGTCTTATTGTATTTATTGTATTTTTTTAGTAAATGACGCGAAAATCATTTTGTACCTATTCTTGAAAACGAGTATGATTATTTATCTTCCAAAAAATAAAGCACAACACATTGTATCAAAATTGACCGTATTGTACACAATAAAGCATAACAAAAATCAAATAATTGGAATATAACCAACCGCACTGCTTTTCCAATTTGCAAAGACACACAAAACAAATGGTTACAAGACAATAGCCCGATTTTTAAAAATAAACAAATAGAAAAAAAAGATAATGTTAGTTTTTAAAAAAATAAAAATAAATACACTAAAAATATAAAATATTTGAACGACTAAAAAATATGAAATCCCATAAAAAATAGATATTAACCTAAAATATGAAATCCCATTAATATAGGAACTTCCCATGATTTTAGTAACTTCCCATAAGATAAATTAATAAAATTAAATTGGTATTCTAATAATTAAATTCTAAGACTCGTAGTTTAAAGTGTTAAGACACCGTAACGAAATATGGGTCATTAATCTCCAAAGATTAATGGCTCACAATTATTCCTATTTCTTACACTTATACCATTTCACTCCATAACCCACCCCTATATATATATATATATATATATATATATATTGTTAATTTCAACTTATAGTAATATTATATTTATATAACATATATTAATATTATATATGTAATATATATTATTACTTTATTTGTTAATATAGTGTGTATATATATATATATGTATATACATAAAAGTGTATTTTTTGTTATATTTATTATAGTATAGTTGTTACTACTTACTAATTACTATATATATAAACAAAGCTGCTACTGTACAAACGCACAACTTTTGTAGGGGTTGTCACTCTGTGGCCTCTACTACCCATAAAGTAGGGTACAACCCCTACTACGCAGGGTACAACCCCTACAAAGTAGGGGTGTGCATTTGTGTTTGCAATCGTGTGTGTATAGCATTATTCATATATAAAATATATTGTTACTTTTTTTTTTGTTTATAACTTATAATAAAATAAAAAATAGATTTTTTTAAATATTTAGCCCGTTTAGCCTGAAGCCCGTTAAGATTAGGGTTACGGCCGATATTTCCTGGCGTTAAATCCGAACTTTTTGACGGAATGCTTAAATTGCTCGCTAGAAATTTACCCATTTAACATCTCTACATTTGTCATTATCTTTTCTTTTGAGTTGTACCTTCGATACACTACAATTTATTACATTATATTGAAAATTATTAAATTTTTTTTTTTTGAAAACATTATTATTGTTTGTTATATTAGTAGTGTTCATAGTCGAACATTTTTTCAAAGGGAAAAACATCTTGAGTGGTCAATATGGTTGGTTCAATAGCCCTAGTATGAAATTATATTTTCTATAAAGTTTTATGCAAGATCCCAACTTTAGTTAATAATAGGGTTGGGACTTTGTAACTGGGAACTGAAAAAATCGAGATCCGAATCGGAACCGAATCGAGAAAATTCGATTCTTTAGTTTCTGCTGATAAATACTAAAATCGAAATTGATTTTAAAGAATTAGTTTTAATTTCGGTTCCTGAGATTTTTTTCAAGTAGTTCAGCTGAATCGATTTATAGATTAAATAAAACTATAATAAAATATATAAAATTATAAATACAAAATAAAAAGTTATTTCGTAAGTTGCAATTTAACCGTAGTAAGAAAATAAATTAGTCGAGACTAGCGATGTTGTTGATGCTAGAACTGGATCCAAAAAGGTCTTAACTAAATAATCTTATTATTATATATTTGAATTTTAATTGTAGAAATCTTGTAGTATTTCTTTTTATTGTGATGCTTTTAGGCTCTCTCCTTAAACTACTCTCAAAAAATGCATTTTTCGGTTTAAAAAAAAAAAAAAAAAAGATTATTTTTGTGTTTGTGCAGGATCCGTTACAAGTCAGAACATTCCGGGTAAATGCATTTTGGAGACTAAAGGACCAATGCCATTATGCTGCTTAAATTCTTGCAACTCAGATTGCGGCCAAGGATGCCTCAGAGCTGGATATCAGAAAGGTGGACAATGTTATGCTCCAAAGGGCAAACAATTATGTTGTTGTTTTAAGTAGTGGTTTCTAATGTATCACAACAGTAAAAATTACTTACCACAGTAATTTTTTATGAACTACATAAAGAATTATTTCTTCGAACAACCCCTAGCTGCATTCATTTTATCCTCCATCCTTCTGCCGCTACCAGCACTACCAATGTCAATATAAAGATTCAACACATTGTACCAAGGGACTCATTGGCATACGCGAATTAATAATAATTTTATCGAGCGCCAAACCATTGTCTAAAAAATTACATTGTTAGTTCTATTTCACTTATCAAACCACAATAAGCCACAAACTCTGCCTCCTTGAGGCGAGGATATGACCTCATAATTCGAGGTTCATCATAATGTGACACCGATCAAACGGGACATTTTATAGGTTGGACACGTATAATCCAACCTTTGTATCCATAATCCAAAACATGATTAGGAAAGCGGGGATTCAACTGAACGGCTCAACTAAGTTGTTCAAACCATTGTAGCAAGGACGAAGCGATCGCATGGGATATGTCTGGATCGAATCCAATGTCAAATAAACTCCTTGCTCCGCCCTTGCGTTTCCGTTCAGGTTGGCACCAGATACCAACATCCCAAAAAGAGAGTAGATGAAGAGAGTGACAGGAGGGACCGAAAGTACACAAACTAAAAAGTGAGTTCAAAGTGGGCGCACATCTCGGCTGAATTCAGGAAATAAATTCCGGATTCAGACTCTTTATCTAGGAGCTGCAAAGCCCAAGCATTGAAGTCTGCTTGCCTAAAGTCATTGTCTAATCAATAAATACGACAACAATAAACAAACACTATAAATCAATTTCCAGAGAAAGAGAGAGTCAAGAACATAAGAAATTGTGAGTTTAACCTAAGCAGAGACTTGAGACGATCACATCGGGTGCGATATTAATTTTGAATTAATCATCAATCAGATATATAAAACTACATTATCGTATTTTATTATAGTATTAAATTTAACATAAAATAAGAACAATTACAACAATATTTAGATGTTAAATAGTACTTCATATTCTTATTTTGTTAGTTTTGCTATCTTAATTTGCTTATTAATAATCTATAATTTTTAAGATAATTTATTCAAAACAATGCTTACAGTTGAATAAAGAAGCATGAAGACACAGAAACATGAGGAAATTAAAGATTTTATATCAAAATAATATTACATATACTAATACCAACCAAAAATTGGGGGTACTTTGTTCCAGAACACCATAAAAAACAAAGTTGATTAAAAACACTTGCAAATCATCATCATCATCATCATCATCATCATCAAACAATTCATATAATTCACAATACATGCCTAAAACTCTTGTGAAGCAGAGTTAATCTCTTTATCCTTCCCACCAGTTTTCTTCGGTAACAATGTCTGGTGAATATTAGGCAAAACACCACCATTTGCAATTGTTACATGACCCAACAACTTGCTCAATTCCTCGTCGTTCCTCACAGCCAGTTGAATGTGTCTCGGCACAATCCTGTTCTTCTTGTTGTCTCTTGCGGCATTACCAGCAAGCTCCAAAACCTAAGTAAAGTTTGAGATATCGAAATCTTATTACGTGATATTTAAGCTCAGAACATCGAAGAGGGTGAAAAAAATCAACATAACACAAAAAATATAAATTATTACTTACTTATTTTCCTCATAATCTGGAAAATCACAGAAGATGAACAATGAAAAACATAAATACCAAAATTTTAACCTAATTTAAATTTTCCAAAAAAAGTGCTGAGGAATTCAAAGGGGACAAAATAAATCAACAAAAAAACTATCAGTGTGTTCTTCACTTTGAATTTAAAGAACGTTTCTCTATCAAACGATAATGGTTTAAGAAAGGGGTGGAAATAATATACAACAAAAAAAATCGAATCCAGTAACAAACCAGAATATAATAATAATTTAAATAAATGCAAAATCACACCTCAGCGGCCAAGTACTCGAGGACGGCAGATAGGTAAACCGGAGCGCCGGCACCAACTCGTTCGGCATATTTCCCAGCCTTCAAAAAACGTGCAATTCTACCGACCGGAAATTGCAATCCAGCCTTGGATGAACGGGATACGGATTTGGAGGACTTAGGCTTGCCTCTGCCGCCTTTGGTCGACGCCGCTGCGTTAGTGCTCATTTTTTTCCGGCTGCGTGGATAGTGATTGACAAACCCTAGCTCTGTGTCGTTGTAAGTGAATTGAAATTTTTTAGTGATGATTATGTTCATTTGAGAAGGGGATTTATATAGGGGGAATGTGAAAATCTTATTGGCTAATGTAGCCAAGTGCGGATCGCCAAGCTGGCAAGGGAATCTCACGCGAGCGAAATGCAAAAGGTTTTTAAATTTTTTAATTGCGATTTTGGTCTTTCTGGCGCTCTGGGAAGAGTCGGCTAGAGAAAGGTGAGTCGATGTATACCAATAATACGATGTACAAAATATATATTAATTACGATTATTAGTATAATTATAATTATATATAGCATAATTATAAATTAATATTTAATATAATTACTGCAAAAATATGATGGAGCAATATAATTACAACTGATTTGTAACATAATTATAATTAATATACAATGAACGGTACATCATGCTTCCTGGTATAATTTTCCTCACAGTGGTATATTATTTGAAAATATGCATTTGTATTTATTAAAATATAATATTCCATCTGTTCCCAAAAAATATATCACGCCTCATTTTTATTTGTCGCTGAAAAAGTGCAATACTTCTATTTTGGACACAACTCCACACAACTCATTACAATCATATCTCCACAAATTTATATAATTACTAAAATACATAATATGACCCACATTTAATTGAACTAACCCACCACAATTAAAACTAAATTAATAAAAGAGTAATTTAAAACTTCTTTTCTTACCAACTATAGTTGGGTTTTGGTAAGTCTCAAAAAATTGTTTGTCTTTAGGTTGAAAGATTAGTCTGCAGCTCGTAATTCAATTGTCTCTTCTGCTTCTTCTTTCTCTGTTATGTTTGGGAGAGTTAGGAGGTGAATCACATCATGAACCAGCTCAGATGCATGGTCAGATCGATATTCAGATTCTGCAGGTGCAGGTGATGTGGGAGGCTGCACCTCTTCTTCTTCGTGTGATGGATAGTCCAAATATTGGAAAATTTAAATACATGTTTTATGTTTTGGTGGCTTCAGTATTTGGATTTCGTTATGCTAGACCAATTATTAATGTTGATGGGACACACCTTAGGGGTAAGTATCGAGGAGTATTATTTGTTGTTGTTACAAAAGATGGTAATAATCAGATATTTCCACTTTCTTTCGGGATTGGCGACGTCGAATGCGATGAGTCGTGGAAGTATTTCATGTACAAATTGCAAGAGGCCTTTGGTTGTCCAAGGGACCTCATGATTGTTTCAGACGGGCACAAATCCATAGCAAATGCTATAGGAGAGGTATTCCCTGTTGTTGTAGATGCTGTAGAAAATGACAAATGATGCTAAACCGAGGCAAGAGTTGGACTCTCTCTCCGTAAGACGAAATTGCCCCACACAGTACACACGGTTGAACGGCAAACGTCCCCAAGATACAACGGTTCTGAATAGCTGAACCACATCCTAGTCACCCTCCACGTCATCCTAGCCACTATCTTAGTTGTCAAAACGAAAGGCTCCTCATAGTGCGCCTACGAAGCGCCCGTTGTGACAAGTGCGACGTGCACGTGCTCGGACTCGGACTCGGAAGGTGCTTTGCACCTTCCTCGTAGGATTCGGATTTTAGCCTTAAAAATTAATTAAAGCCAACTAGGGTGCACCATAATGGAGCACACTTGATTGCTCCTTTATGATGGAAAGTCCTTTATAAATAGCTCAACTTTTCCTTACTTCTCCAATGTGGGATGGGATTCCACACCACATCCCCAACTATTAAATGGCTTAACTTTGTGCATTAATTACTCATTCATTTCTTAATGAAATTGAACAAGCAAATACACAAAATTAATCTACACAAAATGTAGCTTCCAAATATACCATTTAATGTCATTAATTACCATAATTAATTATGGTATTAATTAAGCTATTTTTCCAACATTCCCTCTTGCGCATCACGGGTTATGTTGTTACCACGTTCAGAAGCATTTGGTTAAGTATGGTCAACATGTGGTAGCAATTTTCAATGCTGCAACTTACAGCTATCGTATTGAGAACTATAATAGGCATATGGAAAGTTTAGAAATAGCATATCCCCTACTTGAAAGAAGCTGTCGGTGAAAATAAATGGGATCGTGCGAAGTGCCCAGTCCAGCGATTCGAGGTTATGAATTCAAATGCCGTTGAAAGCATGAACAACCGTCTTCTCTGGGCTAGAAGGCTGTCCGTTTCCGCACTTCTCGAGGTATGTCGAACCGTGGTAGAAGAATGGATATATGATCGACATAAAAATGCAAATGAGTGTCCTGGACCTTTAACGAATCATGCATACGAGATATTGATGAAGGCGGTCGGAGCTGGATCGAACATGAACGTTCAATTCCTTAGTGATGGGGTGTTCAAGGTGGCCTCTAACAAGAAAAATTATGTTGTGGACTTGAGAGAGCAAAAATGCAGTTGTACGATGTTCCACCATGATATGATATCGTGCAATCATGCCTCTACAGCTATAAGGTACCTAAACCACGACCAAAATGTGTATATACATGATTACTATAAAGTGTCCACGCTTCGCCATATGTGGGGACGGTCTGTGATTCCAGTACTTCACCTAAGTGATTGGTTCATTCCTGCTAACATCAAGGTAAAAGTTTGTGAACCACCAGACAATCCGAGGCACACAGGGCGACCAAAAGAAAAGAGACACACATCAGGGATTGAGTCCTCGACTCATACCCGTAAACTTCAAACATGCCTTAGATGTGGAGGCACAGGGCACAATAGAAAGACTTGCACTGCAGTTATTCCCCAACTATTTGAGGATTTTACAATGCAACCAACTCCGTCTAAAAAGGGACGTGCAAAAAAAAAGTGTAGTATATGTCATTCTGTTGACCACATTGCTCCAAAATGTCCAACTAAGCATCGTTTCGACCTAAATGAGCCCCCAGTGTAAAATTAGTTATATTTATTTAAAGTATTTATATGTTTCATATTTATTATTTCGGGTATTAAAATTGAAGCTTAAAGTATCCGTATGTTTCAAATTTCAAATTGATTAAGTTCAACTTCAAACCAATTGAGTTTAATTTCAAATTGATTAAGTTCGATTTCAAATTGCTTAAGTTTAATTTGAATCAATTAAGTTTAATTTCAACCGATTAAGTTCAATTTGAACCGATTAAGTTCAATTTCAACCGATTAAGTTCAAATTTGAAATTGATTAAGTTACAATTGAATCAATTAAGTTCAATTTGAACTGATTAAGTTTAATTTCAAATTGGTTAAGTTCAATTTCAAATTAGTTTTCAAATTGAACCGATTATGTTCAATTTCAACCGATTGAGTTTAATCTGAACCGATTAAGTTCAATTTCAAATTGGTTAAGTTCAATTTCAAATCGGTTAAGTTCAATTTGAACCGATTATGTTCAATTTCAACCGGTTAAGTTCAAATTTCAAATTGACTAAGTTAAAATTGAATCAATTAAGTTCAATTTGAACCGATTAAGTTTAATTTCAAATTGATTAAGTTCAATTTCAAATTGGTTAAGTTCAATTTGAACTGGTTATGTTCAAATTGGTTAAGTTTAATTTCAAATTGATTAAGTTAAATTTCAAATTGATTAAGTTCAATTTCAAATTGGTTATGTTCAATTTGAACCGGTTATGTTCAATTTCGACCGATTAAGTTCAATTTCAACCGATTAAGTTCAAATTTCAAATTGATTAAGTTAAAATTGAATCAATTAAGTTCAATTTGAACCGAATAAGTTTAATTTCAAATTGGTTACGTTCAATTTCAAATCGGTTAAGTTCATTTGAATCGATTATGTTCAATTTCAACCAATTAAGTTCAAATTTCAAATTGATTAAGTTAAAATTGAATCAATTAAGTTCAATTTGAACCGATTAAGTTCAATTTCAACCGATTAAGTTACAATTGAATCAATTAAGTTCAATTTGAACCGATTAAGTTTAATTTCAAATTGGCTACGTTCAATTTCAAATCGGTTAAGTTCAATTTGAACCGATTATGTTCAATTTCAACCGATTAAGTTCAAATTTCAAATTGATTAAGTTAAAACTGAATCAATTAAGTTAAAATTGAATAGGCGCTCCGTCAAACCGAGGCTCTGTCAAAATCGAGGCATGAGAAGGAAAATCGCGCATAAGATCACTAATATCTCCAAAGTCCCATGACGGCGTATCAAGAGGAGCAGACTGGCCCACTACCTCATCAATATGTCGATATATCTCCTTGACACTCTTGCCCACTGCGTCATCAACATATCGATGCATCTGCTCGACCGGTGAATCGATATATGTACGCAAATGGGTGAAAAGAGTATCAAAATCAGTAATCGTTGCAGTCTTTTGAGTACCCCGTGCCGAAGAAGATGCAGTCTGGTGAGGACCCCGTATCGGAGAACTATGGCGCGGCAAATCAGTATGCACATGCTCACGAGGCTCTGCTGGTGACTCATGTCCATTAGTAAGATATAGAGGGTCAGAAATAACCGGACCAGATGTCCGTTGCCGGACAATACGCTATTCGACTAGATCACCGACAAAAGCAGCACCATCACGAGCCCTCTCCTTTCCCTTCCTCTTCCCCTTCCCCCTACCCCCACCCTTCTTGCATAGGGCCATCCTGTGCGTATACTGCACCTGCTCGCTCGCAGTATCACTAATGGACTACATATACGGCTCCTGCTCCTGCTCAGGTGTCGGAGATAACACTTCAAAACAATCAATCTAAATAAAATTCAATGATTCATTTTCAGTAATTGTTATCTTAAATATCTACAAGAGTATTTACGTATTGAAAACCTATAACTAATTACCTCATCATCGAAGAATGTGGTAAAATCAACATGACCCAGCTTCTTCAACTTTCAGCGTGTACAACGAGGTCGCTGGATGAAAGAAGCTCCGAGCATGGTCCCACACTTGGAGCCTAACGAAGGTATAGTCTCGCAAGTCCATATCTGAAAACAATAATTGAATCCCAACATAAGCAACAATAACAATATTTATTTTGAGTTTCAGTATATAATTAAGTTAATGAACGCGAGGACGTACCATAATAGCGTATATATTACCATAAAAATGGTAACTCGAATCCAAACCAGCGGGGACCTCAGTGGGAACATCACTCAAATACGTAACCAATATCCGATATGAATATAAGCCCCATGGAAAGCTCTCTCACCGAGTCTGGTCCTCAACCAACGTCCACAACCACCGGTCAGCAATACGCTTGCCCCCATCCACATCGAATATCAAATAGCAGACGCACAACACCTTAGCGACCTTCAGCGCATCACCGGGATGCTCTCTGAAATATCCAGTAGCAAATCAATCACGAATACGATCTAACATTTGCCCCCCACGACTGGGCAAAGGATACCGATAGTACACGCTCCCCTCCGGTGGAACATTGTCCTCGTGAATATCAAAGTCGGAGTCTCCGAATCGCAATCTAGTGACTAACGCATACTCATATCTAGAAAATCGAATCAATCGATGACCGAGCCTAAACCAAAACTCATCGGCCTGTGCATCCGGTCTAACTACCTCGTTCGAGAACAAGGCATGCAATGCGGCATTAGAGACAACCCCCCCACTCCTCCCGGATAAAGTGTCCAAGACACGACTCTCTAAACTCCCTAATAGTGTCACCACCTACACTCCGCAGCTCAACAATGATCGTCTTAACAATCCATAATCTAACATACCCATTTATAGAGCATTTCGAACCCCGCATATTCGGTCTATTCCAAACAACCTGCCGATTCAAATATATCTTAATTTTAGCTTCACGTGGGTGTATTGAGGTAATATGTAATCGGGAAAAAGTAAGTAGACAATTCGAGTAACAGTGGAATTTTTACGATTTATTTCCATCGAGTTAATTCAACTTGAGACATCCTAATTCAATTTCAATCATCTAATGCAATTCGAGACATCCTAATACAATCCGAGTCATCCTAATTCGAGTAGTTTTATGTCAATTCGAATCATCCTAAATCAATTTGCGTCATTCTAATTGTGGAAGGACATTAGTCTTCTAAATTAATTTGAGAAATCCTAATTGGTCAATTAATCCAATTTGAGTAACTTATAAACTATATTCGAGTAAGAAAAATAGAAAAAATGAAATAAACTAACTAAACGAAACAAACTAACTAAATTCGACACGATATCCATATTTATAACATTCCCAAATTCGAATTGAACCTCGAATACGAATTACCAAGATTACATAAATAATCAATTCAATACGACATAAATTCAATCGATATCAATTCATAAATAAAGAACACGATATCACACACGATAAGTATTCGGGGTTGACCGGCAGTACTTAATTCCCAAATTCATTTTTCTCTATTTAATTTATTTTTTTTTCACCGTGTAAATCGAATGCAAATCTTATAATTCGAATACAAATCGTGTAAATCGAATTCGTGTAAATCAAATGCAAATCATGTAAACCAAATTCGAGTAACGAGCATATTTGAGTGACACGAAAATAAAGTCTTACCTGGATTTCGGCAGCGGCAGCAACGGCGGCGGACTCGAAATCGGCATTACCGTCAGCGGCGCTATTCGGGAAACGCCCCAAATTCGGGGAAGTCGAATTCGCCATCGAGAAGGAGGAAATAACTCGGATTCGTGAAACTCGTATTCGTGAAACTCGTTTTTTGTTCTGTCGTGAAACTCGTGATTCGTGTCGTGAAACTCGCTGCTCTTGGGTGAAGAAGGAAGAAGATGACTCGAGTCGACTGTTTATAAGGAGTTACTAGTCTATTCTAGTAACTCAATTATTCGGGTAATATAATTCGTGTGACATGAATTCCATTCGTGTCACACGATAAAACTACTGTAATACGAATTTTGGTAACCCGAATAGGACTCGTGTAACCCAAATTTTCTCTCGTGTAACCCGAATTAACCCGAAGTCGATCGATCCGTATTGTGTAAGTCGAATTCGGGTTACACGAATTGCTATTACGTGTTATCCGATTTTCAACCTTCCTCAATATTGTATTTTTTTGAAGTTGACTCGAAATTATGTTACTCGAACATACAATATATGACTCGAATTTGTTCGAGTAAAGGTCAATTACGACAATTTGGGTATCAAAATAGTTGTTACTAAACTTGGGACAGAAAAGAATAATACAATATGCAAAAGGGCAAAACAAGCAATTCCCACTTATTCTTAGCCTTAATCATAACTATCCAACAATATTCTTTATTCTATCTTCAAGTCTCGCCTATTCGACCCAATGATTATAAATTTATGACTGGTAGATGGTTCCGTCCATAAAACATCCCCACATAGTTTTCATTGACACGTGGTGTGTATGTTGGGTGCAGAACATAGTGCATCATGGACGGAACATCACCCCACATACACGCCATGTGTCGATGGATTAAGAGGAAATACACTATGTGTGGATTCTCCATGGACGGAACCCCACATATATTAATTAAATTCTTATTTCACGGCAAAATAATTAATTCCTCTCATAATATACAATTAAACCTCGATAAATGAACAAGCCAAATATACCCGAGATCTCATCAAGAGATTTGGAATGGAATCAGCCAAGCCAGCAAAAATTCCTATGAGCACAAGTACTCACCTAGATGCAGATGAGGGAGGCATATGAGTGGATTCAACCCACTATAGAGGACTAATTGGATCATTGCTATACCTCACTGCAAGCCGACCAGACATATCTTATGCCGTAGGAGTATGCGTGCGATTTCAGTCCAAGCCGAAGCAGTCTCACCTAGATGCAGCCAAGAGAATAATTAAATACCTTAAGTCTACAGTCAATGTTGGACTATGGTATCCTAAGGACGATAACTTCGAGCTATCAGGATATTCAGATGCAGATTTCGCAGGATGCAAAATTAATATGAAAATCACTAGTGGAACGTGCCAATTCCTAGGAACCAGACTGATATCCTGGTTTAGCAAGAAGCAGGTTTCTAACTCTATCTCCACCACAGAGTCAGAATACCTAGCTGCAGGTAGTTGTTGTGCCCAGATCTTTTGGATCAGACAACAACTAAGGGACTACAACATCATTGCCAATGAAGTTCCTATCCGGTTTGACAACAACAGTGCTATTGCAATAACCAACAACCTGGTTTTGCACTCAAGGACCAAGCACATTGATGTTAAGCATCACTTCATTAGAGATCACGTGCTTAACAAGAGAGTAAGAGTTGAAAGAGTTAGCACAGACTACCAAATTGCTGATATCTTCACCAAACCTTTGCCAGAAGAAAGGTTTTTGGAGCGAAGCAGGGAACTTGGATTACTAGATTAGGAATCTAGTACAAAGGAAAAAGCTAGCTGAAGCAAATCAGACGAAGGACGGAGTAAGCTGATCATAGGAATCAGACCCTACCTGATGCAGATAAGAAGACGAAGGACAAACGAAGGAACCTAGCTGATCAAAGCCACAGACGAGAAGTCAAAGGAGTCAACTCACCTGATGCAGAGCAGTCAACAGTCAATAGTCAACCAGCTAAGTTTTCTAATCCTAACCGACTTCTAAAACCTCGCCAAATGAATAATTTTCCTTGGTCCCGACTCTTTATAACATGTTCAAATTTTCTTTCGATAAATGAATAATTTCGCTAAATGAATATTTTAGGTGATATAAATGTAAATATGTAACTTAAATGTATTTTAGGTGATTCAAGTATAAATTATGTGATTCGAATATATATTAGGTGACTCGGGTATAATTTAGGTGACTGAAATATATTTTAGGTGATTCGAACAAATTCTAGGCGACTCAGATGTAATTTTAAGTGACTCGAATATGTGCTCGAATATATTTAGACGACTCAGATGTAATTAGGTGAAGCGACTCAAATGTAATTTAAGTGGTTCGAATACGTGACTCGAATATATTTTAAGTGACTCGAATAAATTTAGATTGGATGTGTCTTGTGTTACTCGAAAATATAATTCGAATGTGTTACTTGAATAGATAATTCGAATCTTTCTACAAAAGATCACATCTAACAAATTAGGTAGTGTATAAGTTAATATTAAACTTTGGATGAAAAAAATTATTTTATATTTAAACTAGGTACTTTACCATTTGTCCGTGATATATATTATGTACTTGTCTTTATTTTGTGTGGACCAGAATCACCAGATTATATAATGCTATATTTATAACATATATGGGCTTCCTAAAATATTTGCAACTCAATATCTGCATTGCACTACAATATTGCGACGTAAGAATCGACCCGACTCAATGCCCAATGGACCAGCCCTCACCAACCCAAAAAATGGTCTGACAGGGACACTGTCTGTGTGTTTTGCAGGCCGAAAAAACATGGCCCAGTTCGGCTTGGCCCGTAGTTGGGACTTGGGAGGGGAGGTCGTAATTATGGAATTAATAGAAAACCAAACTAAATCAAACCAAACATACCCAGTATATCCCGCTCAGAGCAGGGTCTGGGAGGGTAAGATGTACGCAGATCATGCCCCTACTTTTTACGGTAGGGAGGCTGTTTCCGTGAAGACCCTCAACTTAATGCACAGCAAAATATTGAATGATATATACAAAGAGAAGCATATGATTCTAAAAAGCTCAATACCATACCTAAGCCCATGGCTTGATCCACATGAAACTTACCTAAGAGGAATTTGGCTACTTCACTCCCGATAAACTCTGTTCTAACAGAAGGGAGGTTGACTCCGCGAACAGTAGGGGTGGCATTTCGGAACCGAAAATTCAAAACCAAACCGAAAAAATCCGAAAAAAGAACCGAAGAACCAAAACCAAAGAAGACCGAACCGAAAAATAGAAAATTAGAACCGAACCGAATTGGTTTGGTTTGGTTCTCGGTTCGGGATCGGACAGATCCAAGCCGAACCGAAATGGACCGAAGTCAAAGTCACATACTAAAATGACATCTTTTTGTGAGTTTTATGTGTTTGAGATTTTAATGTACTTTGTTTTTCTTTTTCAAGACCCTCATGGATCCAAGGAGGACCGATAATATGCTCGTGTAATTCGTGATTCGGCTAATTTAGTTTAGAGAACGATCTATTGTGATTTGTGATTGTTATATCTTTTGAGATATTTGTATATTGCTGTGCAAGTCTACCTCTTATCTTGAGCATATATATATATATTTTGTTGGCTTGTTGTTATATATAACTTATTCTATTGAATATAATATTTGAATTTATATTTTGAAGAACCGAAAAAATATCAAACCAAACCAAAACCGAACCGAATATTTATAAAACCGAATTTAACCGAACCGAACATCAAAAAGAACCGAACCAAACCGAAACCGAATATTTGGTTCGGTTATTGGTTTCGATCAAAAACCGAACCGAATGGAACCGAGTCCACCCCTAGCGCACATCTCCCTATAAAAAATACACCACACGTAAAAAACAGTCTCATAAAATATAAAAAAATAAAAATAAAAATGCAATGCTCTAGGTCAAAGCTAACCAAGACAACTCAATCCTGAGACTCTCTACTACCGAACCGCTCCAAAAAAAAAAAGAATCCACAACTCTGATCTGGCGCCTCAAAGAGCACCTATCAACAGTCATGGTCTCGAATAAGTTTAAGGCCTTCAAATCTAATCTCAACTGCTCCTCCCACGACCTCCTCGATCTGCCTCTCCTCCTCCACCTACGACTAATAAACTCTCGACCCTCCTTAGGGATGTCAACTTTATCCGTACCCGATCCTACCCGTCGGATAAACCCGAAATCGGGTCGGATTTCGGCCGAACCCGAAATTTTATGATCGGGTATGGGTAGGGTATGGTTATAGTATATTACCCGATTACAGGCCGATTACCCGACCCGCGTACCCATTTGAATTATATTAATATATTATTATTATATATTATACATAAATATAATATTATATTATAAGTTTTATATATTATTATATAAAATGTTATATTTTAAATATTTATTATACTAAATTGAATTTATTAATTACATTATATGTATATATGATATATATTAAAAATATTTATATTCTTAAATATAGGGTATACGGGTACCCGAATACCCATTGGGTACCCGATTACCCGATGGGCAATACCCGAACCCGATCCGAATCAAATAGGGTAGGGTATGGAGGAGGCATACCCGTACCCTATCCGACCCATTGACATCCCTAACCCTCCTCACCGGAGAAGAGGCCTGCCTCCTGCGGACGTGGCCAAACCATCTCAATCTCTCTTCCCTAACTTTCGCTGAAATGGGCGCCACTTCTAGCGCGTTCCTGAAAACCCCGTTCGGGATTCTATCCAACATTGTGCGACCACACGGCCAACGTAATATTCTCATTTCAGCCGCTTCCAACTTGCACTCAAGCAACTTCTTCATCGCCCAACATTCGTAGCCATACAACATTGCAGGTCTGATTGCCGCTCTATATAATTTACCCTTCAACTTTAGAGGGACTTTCTTGTCGCACAGGACTCGTGACGCTGCTCTTCACCTTAGCCACCCCGTCTTGATACGATGAGTGACATCATTTTCAAACTCTCTTTTCTTCTGAATGACTGAACCCAAATACTTGAACTTATCCGTACGGGGTACGATCTGATCAACAATCATTAACTCCACCTCTTCCTCGTTGGTCTCACCACTGAAGTTACACCAGAGATACTCGGTCTTAGATCGGCTCACACGTAAGCCCTGGGATTCTAACGAAGACCTCCATAACTCCAACTTCGCATTCACCTCCCTCCTCGACTCCGCCACTAGCACAATGTCGTCAGCAAAAAGCATGCACCACGGGACGCCATCTTGTATCCCCCGCGAAATGACGTCAAGGATTAGAGCGAAGAGAAGAGAGCTTAGCGCCGACCCCTGGTGCAACCCTATCTCAACAGGGAAATACTGGGTGTCACCAACTGGGGTCATAACGCAAGTCCTAGCTTGGGAGTACATGTCTTAGATCGCCTTAACGTACGGCGACGGCACCCTCCTCTCTTCTAGGCTCCTCCAAATAACATCACGCGGAATGATATCATAAGCATTCTCTAGATCTATGAACACTATGGAGGTCCTTATGTCGCTCTCTTAACTTCTCCATAAGGCGTCTGACGAGATGAATGGCCTCAATCGTGGACCTCCCCGGCATGAAGTCAAATTGGTTCTCTGAGATCTCAACTTCTCTTCTAACCCTGCATTCAACCACTCTTTCCCAAAGTTACATAGTATGACTGAGGAGTTTAATACCCCAATTGTTACTACAACTTTGAGCATCGCCTTTGTTCTTGAAAAACGGCACAACAATACTACGCCGAGATCTCAGAATCTCTGAGGAGAATATTGAAGAGCTCTGCTAGCCACTGAACTCCAACTTCCCCCAGACAAAGTCACACCTCAATACGGATCTGATCCGGGCCTACCGCCTTAGCTCTACCCATCTTCTAAAGGGCACCCTTTACTTCCTCCTTGCTAATGCTCTCACAGGAACTTAACGAACGAGCCGAAGATTAACTAACTCCTTGCACCACTACCGAGTCGCTTCCCCTTGCCTCATGGAAAAGTTCAAAAAAATACATATTCCACCTCTCCTTAATAGCAACATCGTTCACTAACACTTGGCCCAAATCATACTTAATATACCTAACGGAACACACGTCGCGCCGCATACTCTTTATAGCTTTCGCTAGTTTAAAGATAGCATTCGCTCCTTATTTGGTGTCTAGGCGCTTGTACATCTCCTCGTATGCCTCACCTTTAGCCTTTCCCACTGCCTTCATAGCCCCTTTTCTCGCCACCTTGTAAGCTACATTCTTCATGATTCTCTCCTCCCCAACACTAACCGACAAAGACTAATTTTATCTTTCTAGATGCGATGGGGGTAGACGTTTAAAGTTGGTATATCTCACAACATAACATACAGTATAAAGTATATTGTATAAGGTATACATCAATTATAATTACTAGCATAATCACAAAGGGTGTATAATATAATTACAATAAAATATACAGTAACAAAATAAATCACAATTACTGTATAACATAATCACCGTTGACGTACCATGTTTTGGGTTTCGGTGCCTAACACGAAGGCCCAGTAGAAGCAGTAAAACAAAAATTAATTCGATCGGAATCCCTACGAGGATCGATCGAGCTACGTATATACGAGTATAAAACGAAACACAAGAGATACGAGGAACATACCCTTGTAGTCCGTTGATTTAAATGGTGTCCTTCTCTTGAGCTATTCCCCAAGATTTAGTGATTTCCCTACGATCCAATCCGCTCCAAGCTCTTGGATGATCCAACGCCGAAAATACCACGTCTCTACTTGCCACGCGCCGGAGAAACAAACCGAACGACGATCACCCGATTAACCTCTAAGGTTACGGCTAGAATCAAGTGATGAAAGCTTTCTATGTGATTATTACACTCTAAGTGTATAACTCACAAACTCTCAATCAAAATCTTGATATTCTCCAAGAACAACCAAGAAAAGAAGAAGAAGAAGTAGACTTGGAGAAAAACAATTTTTCTCTCTCTCTCACTTAACTCACGGTTGATCACACTAAAATTCTAGTGAGAGTAGTCAAGTCTTCTTCCTTTCTTTATACACCTCCAACCCATAGTCCAACTCATACACATGATAGGTCACCCCACAAGTCATTGTCTTCCATTTAAAAATGGAAACAAAAGACAAGAGGAAGGTTGGTGGAAAGGGGGGGGCGGGAGGGGTGGGAAATAATACCAAAATACCAAAATTACCGTACCGAAAAATACCGAAAAATATCAAATTTTCGGTATACCGTAAGGTACGGTACTGTATAATACCGTACCATATATTTTTGGTACGGCAACGGTTTGATGAGTTGCATACCGACGGTATACCGTACCGTACCGAAAATGTATGGTATACCATTACATACCGGTATATACCGCGATATACCGTCACTTATAATATTATATATATATATATCCGAGCTGATCGGCCACCAAGAATCAGATTGCTCCCTCTGTTCCGAGCTAGAAAACCACCAGAGTTCCTGTAGAAGACGCCGGAATGGTCCCGGCACAAACTCTCCGATGCTTAAGCTGGAACTGGTTTCTGGAGAAATCCAAATGTAACGTATGTGTGTTTTATTCTCTTGGCCTTGAAGGAGGACAGGCCTTCCGATATTTATAGAAGAGAGGGGAACTTGTCCCTGAATCCTGCCTTTGATTGGGGGAGATCCCTGATTTTCAGGGGTATGTCCCTGAAAATCAGGGATTCTACTTTAATGATGAAATCCGAGCTTTCCAGGGACCTTGTCCTTTTTGAGCTGGACTCTTTCTAGCTTGCCTAATTGACGATGCCGAGGTCTATCTGGTTATGAGCTCAGAAAATAGACTTGGGGGTCGGATCTCCTTTTCGGGCAAGTTCTTCTCTGGGAATGCCAAGCTCATCCGCCCTCCGACCTACTCCAGGTCGGTAGTTCAGTTGGGTTTGCTTAAGAGCTGGGTTTAGTGGACCAAGTTCTTTAACAGACCTGAATATGATGTCTTCTAGGAGAGTTGACCTGTGGGATGACCTGCTGGTCTTGACCTGGCAGGTCTACACTTGTTGGGGGTAGACTTGTAGGGACCGAGGTGCACCTAGTAGAGATAGGCTCAGAGCTCCACTCTCCAAGTTTGCTGTTCTAGACTTGGCAGGTCTATACCTGTTGGGGGTAGACTTGTAGGGACCGAGCTGCACCTAGTAGAGTTAGGCTCTGAGCTCCACTCTCCAAGTTGTATACTAGGTCGGTAGGACCTACTGGAACTTCACACAATAAGCTGGGTCTTTTGTAATCGGACTTTGTTCCGCTATTTCGAGATGAACCGCAATAAACCGGACAGGTATATTTTGGGTCATATCAGCCAGTCTCCCATACTCTAGTCGAGCGAAGAATGAGACCGAGTAGAGTAGACTAAATATTTATTTATTTATTTATTTTTATTATTTTTTTATCCATAAGCGCAAAAAGTTAAGCTCTAAAACATGACAAGACCCAATGTAGTTGTTCAAAGCTAAGAGTACAATAAGGGGCCTCATAGACACACTGCCCTGGACTCGTGATATAGATGGGGCGATCTTAAGATCGAGGTGCTGATAGGCTAAGCCAAGACCAAGATGAAAGGATTCCGAGCTAAGGCCTTCTATACCGAGAGACATGGTAGAGGCCGAGCTGAGCTGTATATTAAGGGCAGTTCACCCGATCAAGTTTTTCAAATTTGAGGGCAGCTCACCCGATCAAATTTATGGGTAGGTCACACAGTCTTCAAATTTGAGGGCAGCTCACCCGATCAAATTTATGGGCAGGTCACTCAGTCTTCAAATTTGAGGGAAGTTCACCCGATCAAATTTATGGGCAGGTCACCCAGTCTTCAAATTTGAGGGCAGCTCACCCGATCAAATTTATGGGCAGGTCACCCAGTCTTCAAATTTGAGGGCAGCTCACCCGATCAAATTTATGGGCAGGTCACCGAGTCTTCAAATTTGAGGGCAGATCACTAGATCAAATTTATGGGCAGGTCACCCAGTCTTCAAATTTGAGGGCATCTCACCCGATCAAATTTATGGGCAGGTCACCCAGTCTTCAAATTTGAGGACAGTTCACCCGATCAAATTTTTGGGCAGATCACCCGATCAAATTTATGGGCAGGTCACCCAGTCTTCAAATTTGAGGGTAGCTCACCCGATCAAATTTATGGGCAGGTCACCCAGTCTTCAAATTTGAGGGCAGTTCACCCGATCAAATTTTTGGGCAGGTAACCCAGTCTTCAAATTTGAGGTCAGTTCACCCGATCAAATTTTTGGGCAGGTCACCCAGTCTTCTAAGGGCAGTTCACCCGATTAAATTAATGGGCAGGTCACCCAGTCTTCAAATTTGAGGGCAGTTCACCCGATTAAATTTATGGGCAGATCACTCAGTCTTCAAACTTGAGGGCAGCTCACCTGATCAAATTTATGGGCAGGTCACCCAGTCTTCAAATCTGAGGGCAGCTCACCCGATCAAATTTATGGGCAGATCACCCAGTCTTCAAATTTGAGGGCAGCTCACCCGATCAAATTTATGGGCAGGTCACAGTCTTCAAAGTTGTGGGCACTTCACCCGAAATAAAGCTGACGTATAACTGCGATTTTAGATCATTTAATTTAGACCTAAAAATAAAAAATTTTGTCCCGATTCCTATCCAAACCAACACATATGTTCTTCTTACCCCATAACTATAAGAAGATATGAAATTTTCTTGAAGAATTTCACCTTGCAACAATGGATAATGATTAAAACTTATCTCCAAGGAAAATTCATAGCTGATAAAAACTTATCTTTGCATCTAATGAAAGAATCCATGTTTGGTTGAATCCAGGTATGAATAATAAGCACATCTCAACTCAATGAATGACTCGATGTCACTCGTTCCCACATACGGCGCCACTTGATGTATCCGAGCTGATCGACCACCAAGAATCAGATTGCTCCCTCTGTTCCGAGCTAGAAAACCACCGGAGTTCCTGTAGAATATGCTGGAATGGTCCCGGCACAAACTCTCCGATGCTTAAGCTGGAACAGGTTTCTGGAAAAATCCAAATGTAATGTATGTGTGTTTTCTTCTCTTGGCCTTAAAGGAGGACATGCCTTCCGATATTTATAGAAGAGAGGGGAACTTGCCCCTGAATCCTGCCTTTAATTGGGGGAGATCCCTGATTTTCAGGGGTATGTCCCTGAAAATCAGGGATTCTACTTTAATGATGAAATCCGAGCTTTCCAGGGACCTTGTCCTTTTTGAGCTGGACTCTTTCTAGCTTGCCTAATTGACGATGCTGAGGTCTATCTCGTTATGAGCTCAGAAAATAGACTTGGGGGTCGGATCTCCTTTTCGGGAAAGTTCTTCTCTGGGAATGCCAATCTCATCCGCCCTCCGAACTACTCCAGATCGGTAGTTCAGTTGGGTTTGCTTAAGAGCTGGGTTTAGTGGACCAAGTTCTTTAACAGACCTGAATATGATTTCTTCTATGAGAGTTGACCTGTGGGATGACCTGCTGGTCTAGACCTGGCAGGTCTACACCTGTTGGGGGTAGACTTGTAGGGACCGAGCTGCACCTAGTAGAGCTAGGCTCAGAGCTCCACTCTCCAAGTTTGTTGTTCTAGACTTGGCAGGTCTACACCTGTTGGGGGTAGACTTGTAGGGACCGAGATGCACCTAGTAGAGATAGGCTCTGAGCTCCACTCTCCAAGTTGTATACTAGGTCGGTGGGACCTACTGGAACTTCACACAATAAGCTGATTTTTTTGTAATCGGACTTTGTTCCGCTATTTCGAGATGCACCGCAATAAACTGGGCAGGTATATTTTGGGTCATATCAATATATATATATATATATATATATATTACATTATTTTAATAACTAATATTAACCAAACGTAAACCTAATTCACAAACACTACTGAGTCTTACTCTCAAACTCTCACGACTCTCAAGTCTCACCTCAGACCTCATCCCTCACCTTATCCCTCACGTCGTCACTCACTCTCAAGGTACCCTCACGACTCTCATATTAAACCTCAGTCCCCACGCGGCACGCCAGCAACAGTAAACTCTCCGTGAAACACTTACACCAACCGGCGACGAATCTGTGACGAATCGACGACAAATCTGCTCTTTCACACCGGCGCAGTCACTCCGAATTTTTGTGGTGAGTTCGAGTTCTAGTGTCTCTTAATTTTGTGGTGATTCTTATTTATCAATCTTCAATTTATGGAGTTTGAATTTTAATTGAATATAAATTGGGAAATCCTAATACTGAGTCAAAATTTTGATCAGCATTTTATGTGGAAATCCTAATAATGGTTCCGGGTGATTTATATGAAGTATTTACATAACAAACTTGAAACTTGTTTTATATCTACATATGTGTGTGTGATACTGTTATGCACATTGCTTTTAGACCATAAGTTCAAAAGTTGATTGTCCGTGGATTTTTTGGAATTCTGTATAGAGTTTCAGTAAGAAATAAATAAACTATCAGGATTCATGAGTAAAAATGAACTACCTGGCAATATTGTATTAGGATTGATTGATGGACTGAATCGTGTTTTTTTTACAGTGGATTATAAGAATGGAATCTGAATCTTCTCATTCTCTGGCAAGTCCATCCGAAACACCAAATACGACAGAATCTGAAACACGTAATGAGTGTATAAGCCGAAAACGAGGAAGAAAAAACTCGACCTCAAAACCTCATGTAAACCCACAACAAAGGAGTAAATATTGGGAGCACTGTGATAAAGGTTCAAGGAAGTTAGATAATGGGGGCGTGCAGAACTTAGGGATATGCAAATATTGTAAAACTGAGATCCCTCTGAACTACGGAAGTACAACTAGGTTAATAAACCACTTAGTGAAGAGGTGTAAGTTAAGTCCAATATATGAAGCAAATGAAAGCCAAAAAGGTCCATATGTGTTGACGAATGAGACAATGCGGCAAGGAATCTCTTTGGTTCATCATACATATAATACAAAAAGGTGTGAAATGAGCTTAGTTGAATATGTAATTATCGATGAAGTTTTCTTTCAGGCTGTCGAAGGGAAAGGGTTTGTAAACCTTCTGCATGAATTACAACCGAAATTCGTCATCCCTAACCGAAAGAAAGTTGCAGGTATGGTTTTTGAACTATTTTTGCTTGAGAAAGCGAAGTTACAAAGTGTGATTAGTGGCCATAGAGTAAGTATCACGACTGATACTTGGACATCCATCCAAAATATCAATTACATGGTGATTACAGCTCACTTTCTGGATAGTGATTGGAAGTTGCATAAAAGAATAATTAACTTCACAAAAATCACTAGTCATATTGAGGAAGAAATTGGTAAGATGATTGAGGTCTGTCTGAGAGATTGGGGGGTTGACAAATTATTTTCGATAGTAGTCGACAATGCTTCTTCTAATGATACTGCAATTGATTGCTTGAAAAAAAGAATGAAAAGTGAAAGTACATTATTGTTTGAAGAAAAATACTTGCATCTGAGGTGTGCTTGTCATATACTTAACTTAATTGTTAAGGACGGCTTAAAGGAGCTTAATGCTTCAATTAAATCTATAAGGAATGTAGTCATTTTTATTCATTCTTCCCCCTTTAGGTTGAATAAATTTAGGGAATTTGCAACACTAGCCAAGTTTGGTAGTACGTCAACTGTACCTATGGATTTCAAAACTAGGTGGAATGCAACTTATAAAATGCTTGATGTTGCACTGAAGTATAGACGAGTCTTTGAAAGGATGTCCGAGGAGTGGTTGCCTTTTATGAATTATTTTCGTGAAAGGGATGAAAAGGGTAAAAAGGGTAGGGCCGCCGGTTGTAGAGGATTGGGAAAATGCAAATGCTTTTGTATACTTTCTAAAAAAATTCTACGATGTCACTTTAGAGCTAAGTGCATCAAAAAATCCTACCTCCCAATTGATATACCAATCACTGATTGCGTTGCAAATTGAGATCGAGAAAAATAGCAATGATTCGGATCCAATTCTTAAAAAGGTTGCAAGTGCGATGAAATTGAAATTTGATAAGTATTGGGGGGATTGAGATAATATGAACTCTTTGATCTTTATTGCCAATATTTTGGACCTGAGAAACAAGCTTTAAATGATCAAAGTTAGCATCAAAAAATTGGGAGCTAATTCAATAAAATTCCAAGAGTTCATTGATAAGGTTAAGAAAGACTTTGTAACTTTGTGGGCGGAGTACAAGGGAATAAATGATACCTTAGATATTGAGAGGAGGTGTGTCCAAATAGGGTGTAATGATGGAGATGGTAGTACTAGTACCGGTGGCGGTCTTTGGGATGAATTGTTTAATGATGTTCAAGCACAAAATGAAGATGGAACAACTTCAAGAGATATCCAATGAAGTGGACAAGTACCTAGACGATGAGATTGAAAAATGGTCTAATCAATCTTTCAATTTGTTGGAGTGGTGGAGAGGGAGTGAAGCTAGGTACCCCGTCCTTTCAATGATTGTGAAGGATATTTTTGCAATTCCAAGTTCAACCGTTGCTAGTGAGTCCGCTTTTAGTTTGGGAAAAAGAGTTGTGGATCCGTTTAGGAGTAGTTTGAGTCCTAAAATGGTAGAAGCTTTGGTGTGTACTAATGATTGGTTAAGAGCGGAGTTCGACTTTCGTAAGGATCCAACCGAATATGACCTTATTTTATATAAGGAAATTGAAGAAATTGTAAAGAGTAAGAGTTTCTTTATTTAATTACGTGTAAATATACATTATATTTGTTTATGTATACTGTAATTTGATGCGTACTAATAATTTTATTTATTTTTACAGCTGCAAATACTGTTCAAGATCGTTCGTGATGGTGGTTTGCAAACATTAGTTGAAACTATCTTTTTGTTTACAAGCAGTGCAGTGAGGTGCACTGAGCCTGATGTTGTAATTTTTGAATTGTAATGCTTGGTTCATCTACTTAAGACTTTTTTGTTTCTATCTTTTTGCTTAAGCCTGATGGTGCAGCGCATTTGAAACCATCTTTTTGTTTACTATCTTCCTGTTTAAGACTTTTTTTTATGTTCATGGAATCATGGTGTCTTATTCAAACTGTGGATGTATATATTGTTTTGAATATATCAATATGTCGATTCGGTACAGAACGATATGACGGTAATTTTGGTATACCCTGAATATACGGTATGTCGAATTACCGTGTGTTATACCAAAAAACGGTACGGCATCGGTATGTGTTATGTTTCATATCGATATCTCGGTATACCGAGTCTCGGTATTCCGAGCGGTTCGGTACGGTATCGGTATGTAATTTTATATAACAAAAGTTTCGGTACGGTATACGGTATAAGTAAAATAAATCGGTACGGTACAGTATACCACCCCTAGAGGCGGCCATCATGAAGAAAATCGGACGAGTTCGGTTCATTTCGGACTCCCGTGAGTCCAAACAGATAAACTCCAATTCCGTTCCGATGTATTTATATCAATTAATTAATTTAATTAATTAATCATATCAAATACATAATAAAATAATTAAATTCTTCAAGATTCATGAATTAAATTAATAACCCAGTAATTTATTTAATTTATTAGGCCGTAAATTAGGGCTATAAACGAACCGAGCTGTTCGCGAACAAAGCTCGGCTCGGCTCGTTAAGGGCTCGGTTCGGCTCGGTTCGTTAAGAACTCGAGCTCGAGCTCGAGCTCGAAAATCTGTGCGTTAAGAAAACGAGCTCGAGCCGAGCTTGGGCATGTGCAGCTCGAGCTCGGCTCGAGATCGACTCGAGCTCGGTTCGGCTCGGTTCGGCTCGTTAAGCTCGATTAATAAATATATTTTTAAATTATTTTTTATAATATTTATATATTATATTATAGATTAATAATTTTTTAAATAATTTTCATATATTAAAATATTAATTTATATATATATTTGAAAATATATAATTTTTAATGATTATTTTAAAATATTTATTTTAAATAATTCAAATATATTATTTAAATAATTTAAAAATATATAATTATTCACGAACAGCTCGAGCTCGGCTCGAGCTCGACTCGGCTCGAGTTGTTCGCGAACAGCTCGTGTGCGGCTCGATTTATTAACGAGCTCGAGCTCGAACACGATTTTTGTTCGGTAAGAAAGCTCGGCTCGGCTCGGCTCGTCAGAAAAAATTTTAAAACTCGGCTCGGTTCGATCAAAGCTCGGCTCGGCTCGGTTCGTTTGCAGCCCTACCGTAAATTAATTTATCCAATAAATCAATTTCGACATCCAATGTCCCAATAACTTAGATATCCAATATCTAATATTCATACTAAGAGGATAAGCTCGATTCATTCCGTTGTCAATCCTATTGCGCGACTCGGTAGGTCCGTCTCAGTCAGCAATGGGAGGAACCAAAGAGTAGTAGCACCACCTAGCCAGCCTGGCGGCCTACACTGTACCCCATCTGAGAACGAATGATGGGATCATTCAAGAACCATTCTGTCATGAATACCAATATACATATAAACCCTTCTTTCATATGTCCCGATCAAGTTATAGGGTCACGGTCAGTCAAACCCTATCTGTACTTGCTATGAATGAGTTAATGCAAATCGAGATCATCGAGCTCTCGTGTATCCAATACAACTAGCTACAATGCTTTGGCCAAAGACTTATGATTTCATCTGCCAATAACCGCATAGGACATGTAATCCGTTCACTAACACGAGAAAGAATTCTATCTTGGTATTCAGTAGGACCTGCTACTTGCCTGTCAAGACGCACGTCGAGGTTGATCCAGAGCCCTTCCTTGGAAGCCTCCGGGGTTGCTTGATACTCAGCCTGACAGGTGGAATCAGCAGTCGCGCTTTGCTTGGCGCTACGCCAAGATACTGCTCCTCCATTAAGAGTAAATATGTAGCCAGAAGTAGACATCGATTCGTCCTTCTGTTCTTGGAAGTCCGAATCAGTGAACCCCACCACATCCAAATCTCCACCGCCATATATAAGAACCATATCTCTAGTCCTTCTCAAGTACTTAACTCACGGTTGATCACACCAAAATTTTAGTTGGAGTAGTCAAGTCTTCTTCCTTTCTTTATACACCTCCAACCCATAGTCCAACTCATACACATGATAGGTCACCCCACAAGTCATTGTCTTCCATTTAAAAATGGAAACAAAAGACAAGAGGAAGGTTGGTGGAAGCGGGGGGGAGGGGGGGGGGATCATGAAGAATTCGGACGAGTTCGGTTCGTTTCGGACTCCCGTGAGTCCAAACAGATAAACTCTGATTCCGTTCTGATGTAAATATATTAATTAATCAATCCAATTAATTAATCAAATCAAATACATAATAACATAATTAATTTCTCCAATAAATAATTATATTCATGAATTAAATTAATCACCCACTAATTTATTTAATTCATTAGGCCATAAATTAATTTATCCAATAAATCAATTTAGACACCCTAGATATCCAATATCTAATATTCATACTAAGAGGATAAGCTCGATTCATTCCGTCGTCAATCCTATTGCGCGACTCGGTAGGTCCATCTCGGTCAGCAATGGGAGGAACCAAAGAGTAGTGACACCACCTAGCCAGCCTGGCGGCCTACACTGTACCCCAAATGAGAACGAATGATGGGATCATCCAAGAACCATTCTGTCGTGAATACCAGTATATGTATCAACCCTTCTTTCATATGTCCCGATCAAGTTATAGGGTCACGGTTGTAATACCCGTAATTTCGATTTCCGGTAATTTCTTTTTTTCAGCGAAAGTCCATTTTGACGACTCGCTCATGACCGTTTCGTCATTCTGAGAATGATTAATTCTGCACTTCTTGTCATCTGAGTTTGTTTCGGTATTGTTTTATTGAGTTCCGTGTTTTTGAGAGGCTTTTCCGCACTTGAGTTCGATTCTTGCGAATCTCGTCCGAAACTACTGTTTCAAGTTTCTAGTAAGTTCATTTAATGTTATTATTCATGTTGTGAGATTTGGTTTGGTGTTTCGATCGTGTATCGTGTATTTCGGACGTTTTGGGCCGTTTTCGTAATTTCCCAAAGTTTGGCTAATTACTTCCGTTGTCGAATTACGACACTTCGGGTGGTCGGAATCGTGTGTTCTCTTAACTCTTAGATTCGTCTTTGCGAGTACTTCATAACCGTATCTTTGGTTTATATTCAGGCTCGAGTTTCGGGGTTGTCCAGGCCGTCGGAGTGGCCACGACCGAGTCACGTCCGGAGCAGGGCCTGGCCTGGCCGAGTTACGGCGTAAGGTGTCGGTTACGGCCGTACGTGCTCGGCAGACATGGCTGGACGAATGCCGGTTACGGCCGTAAGAAGTGTCGATTCTGGCCGTCTGGGTGCAGTGCGATGTTCGGACGAATACCGATTCTGGCCGTAAGGACTGCCGGATGCCGTAAGTGCCGAGTTACGGCCGTAAGGCCTGTCGATTCTGGTATGGCGATCGGCATGCGCTGGGCGGGTTTGGACGAATGCCGGTTACGGCCGTAAGGCACTGCCGGTTACGGCCGTAACCCTGCCGGCTATATATAGCCTGGGCTCGGCTAGACTTCATTTTTACTCGTTTTCTCCTTTTTTTTCGGCGGATGGCGATAGGAGGATCGGGAAATTGAGTTCTTGGCCGATTCTAATCAATTCCAAGGCGTTTTGGAAGATTTGTGTTGATTATATCATCTAATCCGTGTTCTTCGTCCGAATCAAGGTATTTCCTTGCTTAGAACCCTACTTGTATGATTTTTGGGGGTTTTCTTCGTGATTCATCGATTTGTCCGATTTTGATGATTTGGTTATGGTATTCTTGTTGTCTTGGACATAATCTTCGGATTTTTGTAAACTCGTTTATTGATTTTCACCACCCGGAACTTGATTTCTAATTTCCTTGAAGAACTCTTGGATTCTTGTCGTTTTTCCGGTTGATTCGAATGATGTTTAGCGTTATTTATGCGTGGTGATGTTATTTTCATAGCGTTCGTGAAGTTGTCGAAGTCTTGGTCGTTTTTGGAGGTTCGAAGGCTAACCGACCGTATCCGTTCGTTGTTTCCCGTTGCTCGTGGTATCGAGGCAAGTATCTTGCCCATACTTTTCATGTTTCGTAGACGGAATCATTGATAAATGATTTTATGTGCAATCCGAATGTTTTAATGAACATTTAAAAAGATCGGTATGTTCTCTATAATTGTTGTCTTTCAAAAGATAACTCGTATGCTTCGAGGATTAATGTGCTTTTCGGAATATGTGCGTTAGTTTCGTATGTTGGAAGATGTTAAACATAGTTAGTGAATTTAGTAGACCGTAATTATTTGTCGAGGATTGTGTATTGATATGTGTAATTGTTCGGTGAATATATGACGTTGTGTGATATTAGTTGTTATTCCTTCGTGAGGAGGTTGTGACGCTTGGTGTTGTTTGGTATTGGTATTTGCTTATGGTTGTGTGACATTAGTTGTGAGTCTACGTCGACTAAAGTGGCCATTCTAGCGAAGTACCTAGCATTTGTATGCATATTCTAGTATTCGAATTATGGCTTCACGTGGCATTGTGGATGATATGTGTATGTTCACCTAGGGACGGTCTGACTGTAATATCCGAAATTTCTACTATTGTTGTTTAATATTATTTTATCTGAGTTATATTTTACAGTGTGGGTTCTGTAAAGTATGGATAAAATAAATTAAGGACTGAGATGTTAGTTTTGGTATAATTGTCGTATTTGGTCGACAATTGCACTTGAGGTTTTAATGTGTCGAGTATATGTATTCAGTATGCCGTATGTTCGTATTTTGGTATGTCGAGATGTTGGACGAGGATAGCTGAAAATGGCTAAGTATAGCCACGTTAGCGCACGCTATGAAATATGCTTAGTGCACTCTACGAGGTATGAGTAGCGCACGATACGTGATGCAGTTAGCGTACGCTAATAGGTTCGCATTACGTACGCTAAGGAGGATCCTTAACGTACGTAAGGCATTCTGGGAAGGTTCGGAAGGCGGCCGACAGGTAGGCCCGGGTTGATGCTTATCGGCATTTAGTGCACGCTACCAAGGATGGTTAGCGTACGCTAATATCAGATCGTCCGACAGGGAATCTTGGCTTTCGGCGAGTGGACCCGGCCACTTGTGACGCGTGTCCAGAGAAGGTCAGCGGGTGTTTGTCATGTAGGGCTAGCGCACGCTAAACCGCATGGTTAGCGCACGCTAATTCCAGATCGGTCAGAGGAATCCTGGAAATCGCGGATGCTTTCGGCATGTGGGGACACGAGTGGTAGGTGAATACTGTAGTAAGTTAACTTCGGATAGCGCACGCTAAAGGCAAGGACTTGCGTACGCTATACATGATGTTTTACATACGTTAATGCATGGGCATTACGTACGTAACCTAGTTTACGAAGCGAGGCAGTAGCCTCTGGGCTGCGATAGCGCACGCTAACAAAGTCAGTTAGCGCACGCTAAGGCTGTAGCGCACGCTAAACATGAGATGTTAGCGCATGCTAAACTGGTAACGTACGTTAAATGAAGAGGTTAACATAGGTTAATAATGTACAGGGTATATATATGAGTAGTTGGCTGTCATTCCTCATTTTCGTCCATTCTCTTCTTGCAACCGATAGAGAGAACCTTGGTGTAACACCCCGAGATATTCGGAATAATTACACCGCCGTAAACCCTTTAAGTAAGGATTTACAAGGCTAATTAAAAAAAGGAAAGTAAATTTAAGACATCAATACTGCGGAAATTCAAGTTTGTGAAAACGTAAAACTGGATCAACGAGTAATTAATACAACCATATCGAATTAATATCAATAAGACACGCGTACTCGAGTACAGAAACCAAACCAAGAAAACAAATCTCCAATAACAATAAACATCACTGAATCCCTACGTCGTCACGTCGGTACTGTGGCTGTTTCCCTGCTCCTCGGCTACCTGAACATCAAAATAAATGTCCACCCCCGAAGGGGTTAGCAAAACGATGCTAGTACAAGTATCATATTAAACAATTCGAATATGCATCAACAATACATAACAAGATACACCACACGGACTTCCGCTACCGGAATCCGACAATGCGAATCTACAAGATTCCATTACACACCATGGGTATTCCAATGATCCAGCGCCCTCAGCATAGATCCCAAGATGATCCCTTCGGACCAACACGAGGTGGAAATAACCCGTCCAATGATCCAGCGCCCTCAGCCTAGATCCCAAGATGATCCCGTCAGACCAACACGAGGTGGACATCCGATCCAGCGCCCTCAGCATAGATCGTACAACGTATACAAACACAACTCATGCATACACATATGCCAAATCATTATGTTCATCAACATGAACATATAAACACTATATAACGAATATCATGGCAAATCAACGAAGTAAATATCATGTTCAACAACATGAATAATCATACGCATGCTCCAAAAAATACCGATATTAACATATCACGATACTTGCCTCGAAGATGGCAAGAACGATATACTTCAATGATCTCAACACTCTCAAAAGTCGCCTCCTTCGATCAACGTAGCAAGCTTGAACCTTAACAAAAGGAATGATATACAAATCATCTCAAGTCGAACAATGGCCTAACAATTCGGCCTACGGCCGAAAAGCTCAAAATAAACAATCTGTCTGGATTGCTTAGCGCGCGCTACGTACTTTACGTAACGTGCGCTAAGCCGGACTGTTAGCGTACGCTATCGTATAAGACTAGCGTGCGCTAGCCACGGACTGGCAGTCTGACTCGGCTGGTCTCATAACGTACGCTACGTACGTTTCGTGCGTTAACTGAACCCCGATAGCGCACGTTAACTCACACATGTTAGCGTGCGCTAATCTTGCATGGCAGAATACTGCAAACCGAAAACTGGGTTGAATGGTGAAGAACTCATGAATTCTACCGTGATAATACAAGTTATCCTCGGGCATATCATGCTAATAAGGCTTGTGGAAGTTTTAAGATTATGAAATACAAATATACGGATAGTCATCTCAATATCATAATCCATCTACGATCTTCCAAGAAATAATCTAAGTTCCGATCGTCTTACGATCCAAAACACATGATTCCAACGTGTACAACGTAGCAACTGGATAATATCCGATTACTGATCATAAATCGATTTGAACATGCTTAGGAGTCCTTATAATAAGATGGTTCAAAGGTTCATACGATATATAGTGCCGATACGTCAAAAGTATCCTTCTAACATGTGATGACCGATTATAACGAAATATTTGCTATCCAAACACGATTCAAACTTACTTAGGAACATTACTAACATCGGTGAAGAATCACCTACCTCAAAGTAGTGAAGAACACGGAGAAAAATGAAGCAATCCAACACCGAAGGCTTGAACACCAATCTCCAATGATATACGATCTTCAATCTCGAACTAGGAGGTTGATACGAAGTGTTTAGGACGAAGGGAGTTATGTTCTAAGTGTAAGAGTTCGGGTTATGGGAGGAGAAAGAACTGAAATCACGAATAGGATCTTTGTCTATTTATAATAAATGGCTATTAGCGCGCGCTAGTCCACCTTTCGTAGCGTGCGCTAACGGCTGTCTGACTTAACTGAAGTCAGCACTTAGCGTGCGCTATTCACATGTCTGTAGCGTGCGCTAAGGCGTTGACTTGGCTTTTCCCGAAAGCCGTCCAGGTTCATTCGACACAATCCGACAAGGGTCCCCCGGCCAGATCTCACCTACCACACGTCTCGATCAATTTGACCACGCATAGCGTGCGCTAATGATCCCCTATAGCGTGCGCTATGAATCCCTGTTAGCGTACGCTACACGCAGCCTGTTGCGTGCGCTACAAGCACAGAATTTCAATCTCTATATCACATATACGAAATTATACGCTCGACAACATCGGATTATGAAATACGGAGAATAGTACTCAGACAAAAGTACAATCATTACAATATCACAAGTTCCAATTACATAACAGAAATCTCGGGTATTACATCCTTCCTCCCTAAAAAGAAGTTTCGTCCCGAAACTTAGGATGAAAACAACTTCGGATATTTAGCCTTCATACCGTCCTCCGTTTCCCAAGTGGCCTCTTCGACTCCATGTCGTGACCATTGTACTTTAACCAAATGTATTGGTTTATTCCTCAATTGTTTGATCCGGCTCTCAAGTATCTTGATTGGTCTCTCTTCGAAGGTGCCATCATTAGCTATCTCGATCTCGTCGAAATCAATGACGTGACTGGGGTCCGTTACATACTTCATGATTGGGATACGTGAAACACATTGTGAACATGACTCGGCGATGGCGGTAAGGCCAACTCGTACGCTAAATCCCCAACTCTCTCTAGGATCTCAAAAGGTCCGATATATCTCGGACTAAGCTTGCCTCATCTCCCAAAACTGAAAATCCCTCGAGTAGGAGACACCTTCAAAAGTACGTGGTCCCCACCTTCGAACACTAGAGGGCGACGACGAACATCGGCATAAGACTTCTGTCGACTCTGGGCAGTCAACAGTCTCTCTCGAATCAAAGCTATCTTCTCTTGAGTCTGAATAATCAATTCCGGTTCCGTCCCGATCAAATCCGAAGAATCATCCCAACTCAGGGGTGATCGGCATCTTCTCCCATACAAAGCTTCAAATGGTGCCATCTTAATTGAAGCATGCCAACTATTATTGTAGGTAAATTCAACTAATGGCAAATGAACTTCCCAATCAGTTGACCAATCCAAAGCACAGGCTCTAAGCATGTCTTCTACAGTTTGAATAGTCCTTTCGGACTGACCGTCTGTTTGGGGATGATAAGCTATGCTAAAGTTGAGCTCAGTCCCCAAAGCCTTGTGAACTGCTTTCCAGACGTGCGATACAAAACGACCATCTCGATCTGAAATAATGGTCTTCGGCGTCCCATGCAATCTGACTATCTCCGCAATAAATACTCGCGCCAATCTCTCGGGTCCCCATGTATCTTTGATCCCTAGGAAATGAGCCGACTTGGTTAGTCGATCAACTACAACCCAAATCGTGTTCATTCCTGTTCTAGTCCTTGGCATATTGGTGATGAAATCCATCGAAATGCCCTCCCACTTCCATTCAGGGATCTAAGCGGCTTTAACATCCGGCAGTCGCGATGTTCGATCTTAACTCTTGACAAGTCAAACACTTCAAACGTAGTACGCTCGTCCTTCTTCATATTCCCCACCGGAAGTTTTGCTTTAAATCCTTATACATCTTCTATCGCTGGGTGAATAGAATAGGGCGTGCTATGAGCTTCCTTCAAAATTGTCCGCCTCAAATCGTCATCCTCGGGAACGCAAAGTCGACTCTGAAATCTCAGAACTCCATCATCTTGTATCACGAGTCCTGGGGCTTTTCCTTTCTTTACTTCCTCACATAATCGAAGGATTAAAGAATCGTCCAACTGCTTAGATTTGATCTCCTCGACTAGTGATGAAGTCAGTTCCATCACATACAGTTGCCCTTAGATTCCTGGTGCCCATACTTCAATCCCCTCGCGGATCAGTTCTCGTTGAATACTGGTTTGGGACGTGAGAGCTTCCAACACTCGAAGAGAAACAGGTTTACGGCTCAAAGCATCGGCTACTACATTTGCTTTCCCCGGATGATAGAGAATCTCCAAGTCGTAATCCTTGATCAATTCCAGCCACCTTCTCTGCCTCATGTTTAATTCTTTCTGACTGAAAATGTATTTGAGGCTCTTATGATCTGTAAAGATCTGACAATGAGTGCCGTACAAATAATGTCGCCAAATTTTCAAGGCAAAGACCACAGCTGCTAGCTCCAGATCATGAGTCGGATAATTAACTTCGTACGGTTTCAATTGTCGAGAAGCATAAGCAATCACTTTATCCTTCTGCATCAACACACAACCCAAACCCTGATTTGAAGCGTCGCTGTATACCATGAATCCATCAGTTCCTCGCGGTGCTAATATAGGTGCTGTCGTCGGTCTCCTCTTAAGTTCGTCAAAACCACTGGCATTTCTCATTCCACGTGAACTTTTGAGTTTTACGTAATTGGTGAGTGAGCGGACGAGCAATTTTGGAAAATCCCTCTACAAAGCGGCGATAATATCCGGCCAAGTCCTAAGAAGCTTCGGACTTCTTTCACGTTTTAGGAGCTTTCCACTCCAAGATTGCTTCGACTTTCTTGGGTCCACCTGAACTCCGTCGGATGATATCACATGCCCAAGGAAGGTTACTTCCTTAAGCGAAGTCGCATTTAGAAAGCTTAGCATACAAATGTTCCTTTCTCAAGATGCTCAAAACCACACGTAAATGTTCGGCATGTTCCTCTGCGTCCCTCGAATATATCAGAATGTCGTCAATGAAAACGACCACAAATTTATCCAAGTACTCCAAGAATACCCGATTCATCAATTGCATGAATACCGCAGGAGCATTGGTAAGTCCAAATGGCATCACTACAAATTCATAATGCCCGTACCGGGATCTGAAAGCAGATTTCGGTATATCTGATCCCTTAATTCTCAACCGATGGTATCCTGATCGCAAGTCAATCTTCGAGAATACCTTTGCCCCTTGCGTTGATCAAACAAGTCGTCGATCCGAGGTATAGGATACTTATTCTTGATCGTCATTTTGTTAAGCTCCTGTAATCAATCCACAGTCGGAGGGACCCGTCTTTCTTAGGACAAAGAGAACGGGCGCTCCCCAAGGAGAAACGCTAGGTTGAATATAGCCCTTACGTAACAATTCCTCCGGTTGCTTCTTGAGTTCATACATCTCGGTTGGCGCCATGCGGTATGGTGCCACTGGAAATAGGGGGCTGCTCCGTGCTCTAATTCGATGGTGAATTCCACTTCTCTTTGCGGAGGTAACCACGTAGTTCGTCAGAAATACATCGAGAACTCATTCACAATCGGAATAGACAGAGCTCTACTCCTTCCTCTTTCCTCATGGCATAACACCAAAGTCCATGACATCCCTGTTTCGATAATTTTACGGCTTTCATTGCTTTGATCAATTTTCCCGAGCTTCGGTCTCCATCCTCGGAATAAGTGTTCAGACCCGTCATCAGCAATGATAGAAATGACTCTCTCTCGGTAATTCAGGATAGCTCCATAACGGTTGAGCCAATCGTCTCCGAGAATTAAATCGTCACCGTAGATGTCAACAATAATGAGATTCGACGGCCAATCTTTCCCTCCTATAGATACTGGAAAATCTCTAGCCTCTAGGGTTCCCACAATTCTCTCTCCACTCGGCAATCCCACAACATACGGTTCACAATCAATTAAGCACGAGATTTTCAAACGATTTACACAGTTCAATGATACAAAAGAATGTGTAGCTCCTAATCGAATAAAACACTAGCTGGTTGCAAAAGGATCTGAATCGCACTGATGCAACAGCGGTGTTCGATCGTCGATCTCCTCATTTCGTACAGGCGCGGAGGAACGGACCCAAAGATGGATGTCTCTCTCTTCCCAACGTTCTCCCGCTGAAATCCACTCTGCGTATCCGGTTCACACTTATCTCCTTAGAACTGTGCTGGAGTGCGGGTACCACAAGATCTAGTAGCGGCTCCACAGAAGGCCGCACGGTGCCCTTCTTGCCCACAATCGTAACAAGTCACAGAAGATGCGGGGCAATCACGTCGAATATGCCCCGCTCGACCACAATTGTAGCATTTCTTTGATGCGTCCGAAACCGCTGATGTCGTCCGGAACTTCTTTCCGCCTTTAGAAGGATGTGGAGGTTTCTAGCCGAATAAAGGAAGACGGCCCTTGCGGGCCCCACCACTCTTGTTTTCTCGCAAAGTGCCGGTCACCTTCGCTTCTTTGCCACTACCGATTTCTCCCTCGCCGCCTCTGGCATGTCGGAGGCCAGCGCTGTGTCTTGATACTGGCGCAACGTAGTACACTCGAATCCGGACATGTACTTTGAATCTCCGCTTCATCCGCATATCAAAATGAAAAATCTTTTACGCCTCCGTTCGACCAAGTGTCGCACACAAGTCAGCTGATGATTAAAAGTTTTAATTACATCTGTCACAGATGCCTCCGAACTCTGTGGTGAGAAAAACTCTCGGATCTTTGCCTCTCTAACTGGACGAGGACAATACTGTGCTTCCATCATTTGTTTGAATTCCGTCCAATCCGCATTATGATTCTCGGGTCGAATAGCTTCCCACCAATCAAAGGCCTCCCGGTAGAAAATACTGGGCAATGGGAACCTTCCGGTCCTCGGGACGCTTAAGACCCGCGAATATCTTTTCCAACTCCTTGAGCCAGTGATCCCAAGTAAGTGCCTCAGCAGATCCGTCAAATTTTGGCGGGTGCAATTTAACCACCTCAGCAAGCCATCTGTCTCCCCGGTTATCCTCGTGGTGCTGTTGTCCCATCGCCGTCTGCATGCGATCAACGACTGAGCGAACCGGTTTATCTCGCGCCACCACCTATTGAAGCACTCCGGCATGTTAGGATTTGCGTCATCATTCGCCGATCCTTGCGCCCTCCGTAATGGGAATCGGTTCGACTAGCCGATATTTCGGGGTAGTTGCGGAATCCTCATGTCTCATGTTACCACGTTCGCGTCCACGACCGCGTCCGCGTCCACGTCCTCCTCTCAACATATCGTAAACGCAATTTCTCAATATCCGTAACAAAATTTTTCGAAATAAAGTCCGTCAATACTCACAAAACAGTAATTAAGTAAAACGGTAGTATAAGAGATTAAGAGACTTACAACCACGGTCCACATGACGACTTGGTGAAACAGTGATGTTACAAACGACCCGTAAATCAAATAACGTAAACAGACCCAACTAAAACCCGACTGCCAAGATATCCATGAATCTTAGCTCTGATACCATATTCTGTAACACCCCGAGATATTCGGAATAATTACAGTGCCGTAAACCCTTTAAGTAAGGATTTACAAGGCTAATTAAAAAAAGGAAAGTAAATTTAAGACATCAATACTGCGGAAATTCAAGTTTGTGAAAACGTACAACTGGTTCAACGAGTAATTAATACAACCATATCGAATTAATATCAATAAGACATGCGTACTCGAGTACAGAAACCAAACCAAGAAAACAAATCTCCAATCACAATAAACATCACTGAACCCCTTCGTCGTCACGTCGGTACTGTGGCTGTTTCCCTGCTCCTCGGCTACCTGAACATCAAAACAAATGTCCACCCCCGAAGGGGTTAGCAAAATGATGCTAGTACAAGTATCATATTAAACAATTCGAATATGCATCAACAATACATAACAAGATACACCACACGGACTTCCGCTACCGGAATCCGACAATGCGAATCTACAAGATTCCATTACACAGCATGGGTATTCCAATGATCCAGCGCCCTCAGCATAGATCCCAAGATGATCCCGTCGGACCAACACGAGGTGGAAATAACCCGTCCAATGATCCGGCGCCCTCGGCTAGATCCCAAGATGATCCCGTCGGACCAACACGAGGTGGACATCCGATCCAGCGCCCTCAAAGATAGATCGTACAACGTATACAAACACAACTCATGCATACACATATGCCAAATCATTATGTTCATCAACATGAACATATAAACACTATATAACGAATATCATGGCAAATCAACGAAGTAAATATCATGTTCAACAACATGAATAATCATACGCATGCTCCAAAAAATACCGATATTAACATATCACGATACTTGCCTCGAAGATGGCAAGAACGATATACTTCAATGATCTCAACACCTCGAAAGTCGCCTCCTTCGATCAACGTAGCAAGCTTGAACCTTAACAAAAGGAATGATATACAAATCATCTCAAGTCGAACAATGGTTAACAATTTCCGCCTACGGCCAAAAGCTCAAAATAAACAATGTGCGGATTGCTTAGCGCGCGCCACGTACTTTACGTAACGCGGCGCTTAAGCCGATCGTTAGCGACGCTATCGTATAAGACTAGCGTGGCGCTAGCCACGGATCGGCAACCGACTGGCCGTCTCATAACGTACGCTACGTACGTTTCGTGCGTTAACTGAACCCCGATAGCGCACGTTAACTCACACATGTTAGCGTGCGCTAATCTTGCATGGCAGAATACTGCAAACCGAAAACTGGGTTGAATGGTGAAGAACTCATGAATTCTACCGTGATAATACAAGTTATCCTCGCATATCATGCTAATAAGGCTTGTGGAAGTTTTAAGATTATGAAATACAAATATACGGATAGTCATCTCAATATCATAATCCATCTACGATCTTCCAAGAAATAATCTAAGTTCCGATCGTCTTACGATCCAAAACACATGATTCCAACGTGTACAACGTAGCAACTGGGTAATATCCGACATCGATCATAAATCGATTTGAACATGCTTAGGAGTCCTTATAATAAGATGGTTCAAAGGTTCATACGATATATAGTGCCGATACGTCAAAAGTATCCTTCTAACATGTGATGACCGATTATAACGAAATACTTGCTATCCAAACATGATTCAAACTTCCTTAGGAACATTACTAACATCGGTGAAGAATCACCTACCTCAAAGTAGTGAAGAACACGGAGGAAAATGAAGCAATCCAACACCGAAGGCTTGAACACCAATCTCCAATGATATACGATCTTCAATCTCGAACAAGGAGGTTGATACGAAGTGTTTAGGACGAAGGGAGTTATGTTCTAAGTGTAAGAGTTCGGGTTATGGGAGGAGAAAGAACTGAAATCACGAATAGGATGCTGTCCTATTTATAATAAATGGCTATTAGCGCGCGCTAGTCCCTGCTCGTAGCGTGCGCTAACGGCTATCTGACTTAACTGAAGTCAGCACTTAGCGTGCGCTATTCACATGTATGTAGCGTGCGCTAAGGCGTTGACTTGGCTTTTCCCGAAAGCCGTCCAGGTTCATTCGACACAATCCGACAAGGGTCCCCCGGCCAGATCTCACCTACCGCACGTCTCGATCAATTTGACCACGCATAGCGTGCGCTAATGATCCCCTGTAGCGTGCGCTATGAATCCCTGTTAGCGTACGCTACACGCAGCCTGTAGCGTGCGCTACAAGCACAGAATTTCAATCTCTATATCACATATACGAAATTATACGCTCGACAACATCGGATTATGAAATACGGAGAATAGTACTCAGACAAAAGTACAATCATTACAATATCACAAGTTCCAATTACATAACAGAAATCTCGGGTATTACACTTGGGAGGACATTTGGAGTTCCTAAACACTGAGGGATGATCCTCTTTAACAAGATTAAAGATGGAAGTCATGGATTAAAGCTTTGTTCTATAAATCATTGGCGATTCTTGGAATTGGATTCAACCTTGGAAATCAATCCATTCCTTCAAAAAGGTAATCACTCTTCATCTTTGGATTTCGTTTGGATTGATTATTGATATTCTTGAGTTGATGATTATCATATATTTGAGTTGATGAGCATGATAACGAGTTGGATTACCGAACTAAGTTAGTGTTGTTATCAGTATGAGTATTGATATGTTTCGTATGGTTTTGGATGGAATTCAAGAGATATGTTGATGTATTTCCCTTCTTCAATTCGGATTTTTGATGTTTTGTCGTTGGTTACTTCGTATGGTAACGATTATGGTGTTGTTGTTGTGATTCTTGAAGTTATATGAATTGTATGTCGAAGAACATGATGAATAAGGATTTTTAGATGTTAGAACACATCGAATTATGTCATTTTATGGATTATGAACGTGAATTCGGATGATTTTGGAATATGATTATTCATGATAATAACCGGTAAATTGTTCTATGAATTTACCAAATATGAACAAGAAGGAATCTTGTTGATTCGGGTTTAAAGATTAAAGTTGGAATCGGATATGTTATGAAATCTTTAATATCGAGATGAGTTGATCATTGATATGATGGAAGTGTTAGACGATGCTTGGAACGCATGCCACTGTACAGCATTAGCGCACGCTAAGCTTACTGGCTAGCGCACACTAACAGGAGCAACTTAGCGCACGCTACGTTATGCGTTTAACGTGCGCTAAGTAGACAGATAGTACAGTCTTTTTGTGTTGTGATTTCATTCGTGATGGTTTGATTTGGTTTGTTCAGGCTGCATTTAATCGAGTTTTTTTATTGAACCGTTGAGTTCGATCAGTTGGTTTTGTCGGTTGTTGATTATTATCGGATGTGTTGTCATTTGATTATTGCATTAGGTTGCGATAATTGATCGTGGATTACGACCGTTGTGTTGCTTTTGATCGGGGCTAAGGAGCTCGTAGACAAAGGCAATGGGTTCGGTAACAGCTTCATGGTATCGGTATCGAGGCAAGTGATTACTTGCTCAGTTTTAATGTTTAATGAATGGTTTCAGTTTCATTTCGTTTAAAATGCATATAACAATGATTATTACTGCGAATTCTGGAGATTCGGATTATATGTTGTTTTCTGATTCTGGGAGTTAAATCATAATGTGTATGCTTTATCTCGGTTATTGGTATGTTCGGGTATCAATGTTACGTTACGTTTGGGTTACCGAGCATTGTGGATAATCGTCGGTGGTGATTTGGCATCGAGATTGCTTCCGAAGGACTCGGGACAAGTATTCTATATTGATTCGGTTTAGTGTTGACGTTGTTGATCATGCAGGTTGTCATTCATGTTGCTGTACATGAATTCGTCCTAGTTGTGTCATCATAGTGTCGTTCATGTGTTGTTCATGTCGATGAACATATTGATTTGCATATGTGTATGCATAATTGTATTGTTTATGTTGTGTTGATCCGTTGGGATCGTGTGATCTATGCTGAGGGCGCTGGATTAGATGTCCACCTCGTTATGGTCCGACGGGATCATCTTGGGATCTATGCTGAGGGCGCTGGATCATTGGACGGGTTCTTCCACCTCGTTATGGTCCGACGGGATCATCTTGGGATCTATGCTGAGGGCGCTGGATCGTTGGAGTACCCAATATTGTGTTGATGGAATCATATGGATTCGCATCGTTGGTTTTGCATATGTTGTTGTATATATGTATATTGTTGGCTATCCACCTCGTGTTGATCTGGTAGGATCATCTTGGGACCTATGCTGAGGGCGCTGGGTCATGGGATTTCCATTGAGTATACACTGTTGATATTGTTTTGAGCATATTGACGTTGTCATATGAGTATGCATTTGTAGATCTTGTGTTAGGACCATGTCCGTGTGTGGTATTGATCCGACCTCGGATTTGACTGAAATGATTGTCGTGGCATTTCATATCTTGAGGTATGTTCCGTATTTTCCTTTGGTATTTGTCTTTTGATGGACAATCGGTTGTCGTCTTGGGATTTGATGATGCTATCCGATGGATCGTATTGGTCAGAACTGGTATATTTCCGTATCGTGAGTTGGTGGTGATAGTTTGAGAACCTTGAGTATTGTTTGAGGTACAATACATATATTATGTTCAAATTTATTCGGTAATCGAGTACGAGATGTGAAATGTGATAATGGTTGTTCTGTTGAGAATTATTTGAGTAAGTAAAGTTATGACGATAAGATTACAGTGGTCGTATTCTTATTTTGTATTCTCATTGGTATGTGATTATTAATGTGATGTGATTGATATCATTGTTGGATATTATGGCTGACCCCGTCGTGGGCTTTCTTTTTAGGTTCTTGTGGTATCGAGCTTGTAGCGGTCGTGAAGAGATGAGCTTCCCGGAGGATACTGGCTAGGGTATGTTTTTATGAACTGAATTCCTGATCAGTTATTGTATTCCGCTGCTAGAGTATTTTTACTTGGTTGTCCTTTCCGCTGCGTGAGTATTTTAAATGACTTTTGATATCTAGTAACTGGAGTTACTTTGAAAATCGTTTTCTAAACTATTGAGTTCTGCCCATTGTTCCATGCCCTTTTTAAAATGAGGTTTTACGATGCTTTTGATAAACGAGTTTTATAACGTCTTCGAACATTTTTAAAGATAGTACTGTCGTTAGCCTCTTGGGCATTTGTAAATGTTTGCAAAAATTTCTTTTAGCCTTCCATCTCGGGGCCCACGGTGCTGTAATATTTCCGGTTTAATCTGGGGGTGTTACAAAAAATGGTATCAGAGCTTAGGTTGTGAAAACCTAGGCAGTCGGGTCGAGTTGGGTCGTGCTTTTGTCGTGTCATTCGAGTTGTCGGTTGACAAGTGTTTGAGCTATGAGTTTTGTTGTTCACTCGGGCTTGTGCGTTATGTGATTTACCAGTGTGGTACTGGAGTTGTTGTAAACATTTCCCATGGTATTAACATGTTTCTTCAGATAGAGCTGTGTTGTGTTCTCGAGTTGAACTGATTTTGCAAAACGTGTGTTTTGAAAATATCTGTGTCGAGTATTTTCTTGAGTCGAGACATGTACCAGTATCACGGGGAATCGTCGGCTTCACGATCTGTAAGTATTTGGATTCTTGAATTACATTGAGATTTATTGCCATTCTAAGTTGACATGCTTTGAGATTCAGCAGAATATTATGCGTTACAGTATAAGGTGACGGAGTTGGGACAGGATTGATGATCTTGAGAAGTTACGATTTTGGAAATCAGTATGTCGGTTAAGTTTGGAACGGAATTGTGCATTTGGGAGAAATGTTGTGCATGGTTGAGAAGAACATGTAGTCATGTTAGTTCATTTTGAGATATATGAACTGTTTTTGAGCATTTGAAAACGATACTTTTCAAAATAAACATTTTACAGATGTTTTGCGGAAAATGATTTTTGGGCTGAGACTCAATCGATTTTGAAATAGTTTTATAACCCAGGACTTGGAGTCCGAAAAGGGTTTTCTACTTTTTAAACTTCTTGTAATGCGGAACAAGATACGGGCTGAGACCCTAATGTTTCAAAAGAAAGCTTTTCTGTTTTCTACAACTCCCGAGAATTGTAAAACACTTTATCAATCTTTATCTATTTCCTTTCTGCCTTTTGCGGTTTTAGTTTACTTGTTCAAATGAAACCTCTCGGGAAGTCTTTCGCTGTGTTGATTTGTTTCAATGCATTGTCATAGCATAATTGAGGTGATCCAGGATGGAAAATGGTTGACGTTGCGAGTCATGTATGGAAGAGGAGTTTTACCCGAGTTTATATATTGAGATTTTGGAACTCTATCGGGTGATTTTCTGATGAAATATCAGTGAATATTGGTGACAAACCGAATTGGTATATATGAGTATGCATGTGATCAATCATTTGCATAGTTTTCATTTTAAAACTTCGAAATCGTGTGGAATCGAAGGAAACTGTTATCGAATACTTGGCGCCATCGAGCCAATTTAATTTTTCGAAAATTGATTTTGTGGTCTTACCAAAATTTGTTTTGAGATTTGAAATTTTTGAAAGAACTTTCGAAAATTGTCTTCTTGGCGAGACTATATGATTTCAAACTGGTTTTGAAAATGTGATTGATATGCATACGCATTTAGTGCATAGTGCATATCATGATGAAGTTATGAGAATGACTCACAAACTGGATGAGACATCAGTATGGAACGATGAATAGAGATTCGAACTTTAGTATGACAGTCTGGTTATCCAGGGATGATCGGTTGATTTATCGGATAAGAGAAATATGCTGCATATTGTAGATTCGAGTACAAAATATGATTTTGGAACTTTGGATTTTGTAAAACCGGGGCATATGTGCTATGTGATTCCATTGGTATAGTAGTAGTGTGATTTTTACCATAGTGATTTTGAAGGATTTTGTTGTAAGTGTAGATTTGGGGATGGTGACCCCATACGGGTTGTTTTGGATATTGAGTGGTCGTTCCCACTCCCTGTATGATTGGAAATGTTCGTCGGTTTGTGATTGGTTGTTCGTATGCCGAGGGATATGTTCACCGGTCGGGTATGTTTATTGAAGATCCATTGTATGTGATTGGTGTGTCGTTTTGAGAACTTTATTCGTTCGTATATCGGTTTCTGTAGTTCTGTGTTGATCATGTTGGAGCTTATCGTGTGAGGGTATTCCTGATTATCGTTGATCGTTCGTTGGTAATATTGGAGTTTATCATGATGATATTTTCGATTGTGTTTTGACCTCTGGTTGGTCATATTGGAGTTTATCATGTCGATGATATTCCCGGTTAATTTATTGGTTGATCATTGTTGGTGATCATCTGAGCGTTCGGATTTTGTGCCGATGTTTTGGGATTTGTTTCGTTGTTTTGGGCAGATGTTTCATAGATGTATCGTGCAGCATTGATTGTATCATAATTGGGACTTAATTGTGCGATCAGGCCGACAGGTTTTGACACGGATAGATTATTTCATCCGAAGATGATATATTTTGTTGAGACTCATGGAATTGTGATTGTAAGCGCATTGAGGCTTTACAGTGAAGTCACTTGCTAGTATGTCAGGAGATCGTTGACCTGTGTATTTGTAAGTATGCTCTTTTGGTTATTCGGTAATGATGATGATTGGTCGTTGTCGTGATGGTTTTGGGATATTTTTTGTTAAACGGTTTGTTTGTTTGTTTTATGACGAATTGCAAGTTTCGAGGGCGAAACTTATTTTAAGTGGTGTAGAATGAATTTCTACTACTGTTGTTCAATATTATTTTATCCGAGTTGTATTTTACAGCGTGGGTTCTGTAAAGTATGGATAAAATAAATTAAGGACTGAGATGTCAGTTTTGGTATAATTGTCGTATTTGGTCGACAATTGCACTTGAGGATATAATGTGTCGAGTATATGTATTCAGTATGCCGTATGTTCGTATTTTGGTATGTCGAGATGTTGGACGAGGATAGCTAAAATGGCTAAGTACAGCCACGTTAGCGCACGCTATGAAATATGCTTAGTGCACGCTACGAGGTATGAGTAGCGCACGCTACGTGATGCAGTTAGCGTATGCTAATAGGTTCGCATTACGTACGCTAAGGAGGATCCTTAACGTACGTAAGGCATTCTGGGAAGGTTCGGAAGGCGGCCGACAGGTAGGCCCGGGTTGATGCTTATCGGCATTTAGCGCACGCTACCAATGATGGTTAACGTACGCTAATATCAGATCGTCCGATAGGGAATCTTGGCTTTCGGCGAGTGGACCCGGCCACTTGTGACGCGTGTCCAGATAAGGTCAGCGGGTGTTTGTCATGTAGGGCTAGCGCACGCTAAACCGCATGGTTGCGCACGCTAATTCCAGATCGGTCAGAGGAATCCCGGAAATTGCGGATGCTTTCGGCATGTGGGGACATGAGTGGTAGGTGAATACTGTAGTAAGTCAACTTCGGATAGCGCACGCTAAAGGCAAGGACTTGCATACGCTAGACATGATGTTTTACGTACGTTAATGCATGGGCATTACGTACGTAAGCTAGTTTACGAAGCGAGGCAGTAGCCTCTGGGCTGCGATAGCGCACGCTAACAAAGTCAGTTAGCGCACGCTAAGGCTGTAGCGCACGCTAAACATGAGATGTTAGCGCACGCTAAACTGGTAACGTACGTTAAATGAAGAGGTTAACATACGTTAATAATGTACAGGGTATATATATATATATGAGTAGTTGGCTGTCATTCCTCATTTTCGTCCATTCTCTTCTTGCAACCGATAGAGAGAACCTTGGGAGGACATTTGGAGTTCCTAAACACTGAGGGATGATCCTCTTTAACAAGATTAAAGATGGAAGTCATGGATTAAAGCTTTGTTCTATAAATCATTGGCGATTCTTGGAATTGGATTCAACCTTGGAAATCAATCCATTCCTTCAAAAAGGTAATCACTCTTCATCTTTGGATTTCGTTTGGATTGATTATTGATATTCTTGAGTTGATGATTATCATATATTTGAGTTGATGAGCATGATAACGAGTTGGATTACCGAACTAAGTTAGTGTTGTTATCAGTATGAGTATTGATATGTTTCGTATGGTTTTGGATGGAATTCAAGAGATATGTTGATGTATTTCCCTTCTTCAATTCGGATTTTTGATGTTTTGTCGTTGGTTACTTCGTATGGTAACGATTATGGTGTTGTTGTTGTGATTCTTGAAGTTATATGAATTGTATGTCGAAGAACATGATGAATAAGGATTTTCAGATGTTATAACACATCGAATTATGTCATTTTATGGATTATGAACGTGAATTCGGATGATTTTGGAATATGATTATTCATGATAATAACCGGTAAATTGTTCTATGAATTTACCAAATATGAACAAGAAGGAATCTTGTTGATTCGGGTTTAAAGATTAAAGTTGGAATCGAATATGTTATGAAATCCTTAATATCGAGATGAGTTGATCATTGATATGATGGAAGTGTTAGACGATGCTTGGAACGCATGCCACTGTACAGCATTAGCGCACGCTAAGCTTACTGGCTAGCGCACACTAACGAGAGCAACTTTGCGCACGCTACGTTATGCGTTTAACGTGCGCTAAGTAGGCAGATAGTACAGTCTTTTTGTGTTGTGATTATGAATTCGTGATGGTCTGATTTGGTTTGTTCAGGCTGCATTTAATCGAGTTTTTTTTATTGAACCGTTGAGTTCGATCAGTTGGTTTTGTCGGTTGTTGATTATTATCGTATGTGTTGTCATTTGATTATTGCATTAGGTTGCGATAATTGATCGTGGATTACGACCGTTGTGTTGGTTTTGATCGGGGCTAAGGAGCTCGTAGACAAAGGCAATGGGTTCGGTAACAGCTTCGTGGTATCGGTATCGAGGCAAGTGATTACTTGCTCAGTTTTAATGTTTAATGAATGGTTTCAGTTTCATTTCTTTTGTAATGCATATAGCAATGATTATTGCTACGAATTATGGAGATTCGGATTATATGTTGTTTTCCGATTCTGGGATTTAAAATCATAATGTATATGCTTTATCTCGGTTATTGGTATGTTCGGGTATCAATGTTACGTTACGTTTGGGTTGCCGAGCATTGCGGATAATCGTCGGTGGTGATTTGGCATCGAGATTGCTTCTGAAGGACTCGGGACAAGTATTCTAGATTGATTCGGTTTAGTGTTGATGTTGTTGATCATGCAGGTTGTCATTCATGTTGCTGTACATGAAGTCGTCCTAGTTGTGTCATCATAGTGTCGTTCATGTTTTGATTCATGTGTTGTTCATGTCGATGAACATATTGATTTGCATATGTGTATGCATAATTGTATTGTCTATGTTGTGTTGATCCGTTGGGATCGTGTGATCTATGCTGAGGGCGCTGGATCAGATGTTCACCTCGTTATGGTCTGACGGGATCATCTTGAGATCTATGCTGAGGGCGCTGGATCATTGGAAGAGTTCTTCCACCTCGTTATGGTCCGACGGGATCATCTTGAGATCTATGCTGAGGGCGCTCGATCGTTGGAGTACCCAGTATTGTGTTGATGGAATCATATGGATTCGCATCGTTGGTTTTGCATATGTTGTTGTATATATGTATATTGTTGGCTATCCACCTCGTGTTGATCTGGTAGGATCATCTTGGGACCTATGCTGAGGGCGCTGGGTCATGGAATTTCCATTGAGTATACACTGTTGATATTGTTTTGAGCATATTGACGTTGTCATATGAGTATGCATTTGTAGGTCTTGTGTTAGGACCATGTCCGTGTGTGGTATTGATCCGACCTCGGATTTGTCTGACATGATTGTCGTGGCATTTCATATCTTGAGGTATGTTCCGTATTTTCCTTTCGTATTTGTCTTTTGATGGATAATCGGTTGTCGTCTTGGGATTTGATGATGCTATCCGATGGATCGTATTGGTCAGAACTGGTATATTTCCGTATCGTGAGTTGGTGATGATAGTTTGAGAACCTTGATTATTGTTTGAGGTACAATACAGACAGTATGTTCAAATTGATTCGGTAATCGAGTACGAGATGTAAAATGTGATAATGGTTGTTCTGTTGAGAATTATTTGAGTAAGTAAAGTTATGACGATAAGATTGTAATATCCGGTATTTTTCTTTCCCTTGTATTTCACTTTTGGTATATTTCTCGGTCATAGTGACCCTCATGTATCTTTCAGTATGCCCTTCCTGTCAATTGTTGAATTGTATTCTCGTTATTGTTCGTTGTTTCAATTTTCCTCACATGAGTTCGACTTCGTTAGATCACCATTAATTTTTGGTGACTCCAAAAATTATAAATCTTTGCAATATTATAGAACATCGGGTTAGCTTTCCAATGGTTCAAACGGTGAGTCAATCGGAGTCCGGACGAGAGAGTTATGGTCGTTTCAGTTTTTGGCCGGGCACTTCCAGGAGCCTTTCGGCCGATAGGGGGGGTCGATAGACCCTACTGCCGGCATTCTGTATGGGTATCGGTTGGGCCTATCGGCCGATAGGCTGGCCGATATGTAAATTTCTTCACCTTCGAACTTCCAGTAGCCTTTCGGCCGATAAGGGGGGTCGATAGACCCTACTGCCGGCATTCCGTATGGCTATCGGCTGGGCCTATCGGCCGATAGGCCGGCCGATAGGTTCTGCTGCGTTACCCTATAAATGTGTTGTCTTGAGCGATCAGCTCATTTTTCTTCCCCATTTTACACAGCATCGCGAGAGAGAGATATAGAGGGAGAGAGAGTTCTTCATCCGGGGGTCGATTTTCATCATTTCTTTTCGGTTGTGAGGCTCGGATAATCAATCTAACGCGTGTTCTACGGATCTTGACACTTGAATCACTCAAGGTAATATCTCTTGAAACCCTACCTTTTTGGATAATTGGGGATTTTGGGGTTTTGTCCGATTCTTTCCGCTTGATGGATTCATGATGAATATGATTATTCTTGTTGGTATTCTTAGTTTCCTACGGATTCATGGTATATTTCGTGATTTTTACGGAATCGAGAGGGTTCGTTTGTGGTCCGCGCTCTTTGTTGTTTGTCTACGAATATACATGTATCGTATTTTTTTTTCAGGGAGTATTCAATTTCCTTAATCGTTTAGTAGTGGTTGTTATTGTGCTATTCAAATCGTTAGGTTCATTTCACGGCCTTGCGGTCGTGTTCAACTCTTCCGTTCCGTTCGTGTTATCATCTATTTAATCGAGGCAAGTATTTTTGGAAACCTTTATGCTTAACGTGAAATAGTAATGTATATTGTGTGATTGCTCACCTCGAGGGTCCGACGATCACGGAGGGAATCCAATGGTATAGCCACGGATTCACGAGTTTGTTTCGCTAGCCACCGGGAGGGTCCTTAGGATCACGGAGCGGATCAATGGTATAGCCCTGTTCCCACGGCAAATTGTTTGACTGCTTATTTCCTAAAGGACATGTCTAGTTTTGGTTTTAGAAAATGATATTGGCGCATGTACTATGAAATGTGTAAGCGATTGGTTTGCCTTGATTACTTGTACTAGCGTAATTGCTAACCCTCTGGGACCCGTTTTGGGGAAATTCGCTTTTATGAATTTCAGTCGGGTTCATCGGACGAGCAGTGCGCTGACCAAGACACGGATGATGGCCATGCGTGATGATTGTGCATAGGAGAAGTCTTAATGTCTTTTTGTCTTTTCATCTTTTATGGCTTTCGAACTAATAACTGTACTCGAGTACTTAAGAGTTCTTGTTCGTCAGTTGTATTGTTGTGTTTATGTTGTGTTGGATGATGATGTTATATTGACCGGTTGAACCGGTGGATTGTTCGCTTTGCGTCTTTATGACGTGGTGTTATTTTATCGTTCCCGTGAGTCGTTGTGTATGATGTCGTTCGGCTGGTGGGTTCCATATAGGGATTCACGGCGCTGTAATATACCTCGGATATCCCGGGGGTGTTACAGAAAATGGTATCGAGCTCTAGGTTTATGGATACCTAGGCTTGTTGGTTTATTGGGTCTTGTGGTGTTTGGTCTTGCACATCATCGTCACGCCATGATTCCTGATTACCAAAGGTCCGTAAGTTTTCCTTCCTCTGCTTCATTATTTCCTTGTATCGTACCTTTGATTCTCGACTTGTAATTGTTCTTCTCTCGTACTTACCCTCGTATGGCTTTTGCTACTTGTTTAACTCAAAGATGGATGCCGGAAGAGGTCGTGGTCGCGGCCGTGGTCGTGACGCGGCCGGACGTGGGCGGCCGGTGGGCGGCCACGTCACGATCTTGAGCCGGCAGACGGGCGACCGTCATAGCCATGCTTCTTCTCGAGCGTGCCGATCTTGGTATCGCGGCCGTAATGCAAAGAAATGGTAAACCAGATGGCGGCTATAGCTCAGTGGTCCGTAACCCCAACCAGGCCCATGCTAATCGGGCGGAGCGGATCGCCGCTTCGGATGTCATCAAGATGCATCCTCCCGTTCGGGAGCTTCGGACCCGATCGGCCGGGAAGGGTGGATCAAGGAGATATCCAAAGTATTCACCGCTACCAATCGTCCCGAGGACCGTAAAGTCCCTATTGCTCAATATTTTCTCACCGGGACGCTACGACCGGTGGGAGGCCGTTGGGCCCAAAGACCATGCCGCTTCGTGGGCCGAGTTTCAAGAGTTGATGGAGACCGAATATTGTCCGTGGCCGGTCGATGACCTCGAGTGCATGCTTTCTACGATGCTCAACCTCGGGATATTCCCGTATCCCAAGCTATTGCTGATTTCAACAAAGAGTTGGGTTATGTGAAGACCCAAGTTGTCGCAGAGAGCGACAAAATTTTCCATTTTTCCGTGAGGATGAAGCCGCCATTCGGGACTATATGTCCAGGCTCGCCTGTACTACCCTGAAGGATTATCGAGTCGAGCCCTTGCTTATGATATGTCGCTGACGGCGAGTGATTTGGCTCGTGAGAGCAAGAAGCGTAAGTCGGTGGAAACTTTTCTCGGTCCCAAGAGTGGAGGCCGCAGAAATCTCGAGCCGCGAATATTTCTACGGCGGTTCGGCTCGTTTCTCGGGAGCTGGGGTGCCGCGAACCCCGCCGTGAGCTTACATGCTTTAATCGCGCCTTTCGGTCATAAGAATCGGACTGCCTCGTCCGCCTTTAACTTGTCATACTTGTGGTCATCGGGCCACAAGGCTTCTTTGTGATCGGCTCAGAGCCATGCGGTGCCGTTCTTCTCACCCAAAGACCTATGGAGCCGAGTGTGAACCAGGGCTCATTTGCTCGCCGCCTCCACCGAGTGCCGGCCGAGGTAGGGTCGGGTCACCCCGCTAGGGGTGGAGTTTCCAGTCGGCTCGCTCACCACGTATCTATGAGATGAGGAGAGCCGATGATCCAAAGAACATCGTGGCGACAGTGCACCGTTCATATCCATTCTCATCCCGTCGGTGTGCTTTTTGATTCGGTGCTACGCATTCATTCATTTCTCTAGAGTGTGTACGCCGTTTGAGTCTCGACTGCTTGTCACCTTGTGAGCCTTTCATCGTTAAACTTCCTAGCGGTGATAGAATTGTCGGTGATCGGGAAGTCCGGGACTGTTCTGTGATTATTTGTGAGAGGGCTTGGCTCTCTAATCTTATTGTTGTGGGTATCGAGGGCGAGGATTTAATTCTCGGAATGATTGGCTCGAGCGGCATGGTGCAATCATGAACTACCGCACGAGGATCATTACCATGTTAGCCGAGGACGGCACTGAACACTCTTTCGCGGGGCGAAAGAGAAACCAGAAGCTTGTTATTAACGCCTTGAAGGCGGTGAAATTCCTGCGAAAAGGATGTACTCGGTTATTGGTGCTACGCCTTGAAGGCGGAGAATGGTGGAGTCGAGTTTTCATCGATTCCGGTCGTTAGTGAGTTCCCGATGTATTTCTGACGAGTTGCCGGATTGCCGCCGGATCGTGAGGTTGAGTTTACTATAGAGTTAGAGCCGGCGCGGCTCGATTTCAAGGCGCCGTATCGCATGGCACCTTGAGAGATGGCCGAGTTGAAGAAACAGCTTGAGTGAACTTCTTGAGTCGGGGTATGTTCGACCGAGCGCCTCGCCTTGGGGCGCACCGGTCTTGTTTGTGCGTAAGAAGGATGGTTCACTACGTTTGTGTATCGACTATCGTGAACGAACAAGGTGACCATCAAGAACAAGTATCCTTTGCCGAGAATTGACGACTTGTTCGACCGGTTGCGGAGTCATGTATTCTCAAGATTGATTTAAAATCGTGGTACTATCACCTCCGAGTGAGAGAGTCCGACGTGCCAAAACGGCTTTTCGGACGAGATACGGACATTATGAGTTTGTAGTTATGCCTTTCGGGTTAACTAACGCTACCGGCGTGTTCATGCAGTTGATGAACAAAGTCTTTATCGAGTATTTGGATAAGTGTGTCGCCGTCTTCATTGACGATATTCTTATTTATTCGAGGAACGAGGAAGAGCATGCCCATCATTTGCGGATAGTGTTAGACATTTTGAGGGCCGAGCAACTCTATGCGAAGTTCTCGAAATGTGAGTTCCTTTGAAGGAAGTGATGTTTTTGGGTCACGTGATTTCAAATGAGGGGGTTCGTGTAGATCCGAGAAAATTGAGGCAAGGTGTTGATTGGGCATCGCCCACAAATGTGAAGGAGGTCCGTAGTTTCTTGGGTTTGGCCGGCTACTACCGTAGGTTCGCCGAGGGTTTCTCAAAACTAGCTCGACCACTTACACAGCTTGCTCCGTAAATCCGAGAAGTTCGCCGGACCGATGAGAGGCGTCGAGTTTTGAGGAGTGAAGAAGCGTTTGACTTCAGCCCGGTTTTGGCATTGCCATGTGGCAACGAGGGTTTCGCCGTTTTTAGCGATGCTTCGGTCGTGGTCTTGGGTGCGTATTGATGCAAGACGGCAAGACCATTGCCTATGCGTCGAGACGATTGAGGCCGTATGAGCTTAACTACCCTACTCACGATTTGGAGTTAGCGGCGGTGGTCTTTGCACTCAAGATTTGGCGTCACTATCTTTTCGGCTCGCATGTCGATTTTTACCGATCATAAAAGTCTCAAGTACATATTTACTCGAGAGTTGAATATGAGGCAGAGGAGGTGGTTAGAGTTGATTAAGGATTATGACCTCGAAATCCTTTATCATCCGGTAAGGCGAATGTCGTGGCCGACGCCTTGAGTCGGAAAACCGATTGCGTTGCGAACGCTTGAGGTCCTTACGCCTCGCCCGAGCTTCGGCGGGCCTTGATCGGGTTAGATGTTGAGGTTTTGTTGCTGGATCTGTCGGCAACTTTGTGCCTTAGAAATTTCGCTGCCTTTGATCGATGAAATTAAATCAAGCAATTAGAGGATCCGATGATTACTCAAATCCGAGAGAACGTTCTTAAAGGAAAGTCTCCGGGTTTGTGATTCACGAGGATGGCGTTTTGAGATTCGAGTTGGCTTTGTGTGCCGAACGACTCGAGTTGAGGCAGTATTTTACGGGAGGCCCATGCTACACCTTATTCCGTTCATCCCGTACGAGTAAGATGTACAAGGACACGAGGAGGAACTTCGTGGAATGATATGAAGGAGGAAGTCGACAGCTTTGTGGCGAGATGTTTGACTTGCCACAGTGTCAAAATCGAGCATCGGCCACGGATGGGTTATTGCAGTCACTTCGCTCCGAATGGAAATGGGAAGATATATCGATGGATTTCGTTACGAGTTTGCCGAGATCGAGGTCGGGCATGAATATGGTATGGGTGATTGTTGATCGCCCGACCAAGTCGGCACATTTTCCGGGCATCAAGGACACTTGGGGCCCTGAGAAGTTAGCTCGTGTGTTTATTGCGCAGATCGTGAGACTTCACGGTACTCGAAGTCTATTGTTTCGGATCGTGAGTCTGCTTTGTATCGCACTTCGGGCGGTGTGCATAAGGCGTTAGGTACCGGTTGCGTTTGAGTACCTCTTTTCATCCCGATCGGATGGGCAATAACGCACTATCCGGACATTCGAGGACATGTTGCGTGCTTGTGCCCTCGATTGGAGTAGTGACTGGAGGAGCATTTGCCATTGATCGAATTCACGTACAACAATAGTTGGCACGCCAATTCGGATGGCACCGTATGAGGCACTTTATGGGCGACGATGTCGATCGCCGATTTGTTGGAATGAGGCGTCCGATTTAGTCGACCGAGCCGGATGTCGCTTTTAGAGACGAGGCGGAAGATAGAGTTAATTCGAGAACGGATGTTGATCGCCCGAGTCGGCGAAGTCATATGCCGACGCTCGTCGTCGACCTTTGGAATTCGGGGTGGGAGACCACGTTTTGCTAAAGGTGTCGCCGACGAAGGGAGTTTTTCGCTTTGGGAAGAAAGGAAAGCTGAGCCCGAGATTTATTGACCCTTTGAGATTCTCGAGCGAGTCGGTGAATTAGCGTACTGCTTGGCGTTACCTCCAGCCTTGAGTCATGTTCATAGCATTTTTCATGTTTCCCGATTGAGGAAATATGTTCCGATCCTAGTCACGTCATCGATTATGGCGAGGTTGATATTGCCGAAGATATTACTTTTGAGGAGCGTCCTTTGAAGATTTTGGAGCATCGTGAGAAACGATCGAGGCATAAGACCATCCCTTTGGTCAAAGTTCGTGGTCGAGACACGGTGTCGAGGAGGCAACTTGGGAAACCGAGGATAGCATGCGTGCTAGGTACCGAGTTGTTTGTTTCTTAAGTTTCGGACGAAACTTATTTTTAGAGGGGTAGAATGTAATATCCGGTATTTTTCTTTCCCTTGTATTTCACTTTGGTATATTTCTCGGTCATAGTGACCCTCATGTATCTTCAAGATGCCCTTCCCGTCAATTGTTGAATTGTATTCTCGTTATTGTTCGTTGTTTCAATTTTCCTCACATGAGTTCGACTTCGTTAGATCACCATTAATTTTTGGTGACTCCAAAAATTATAAATCTTTGCAATATTATAGAACATCGGGTTAGCTTTCCAATGGTTCAAACGGTGAGTCAATCGGAGTCCGGACGAGAGAGTTATGGTCGTTTCGCTTTTGGCCGGCACTTCAGAGCCTTTCGCCGATGGGGGTCGATAGACCCTACCGCCGGCATTCTCGTATGGGTATCGGTTGGGCCTATCGGCCGATAGGCTGGCCGATATGTAAATTTCTTCACCTTCGAACTTCCAAGAGCCTTTTCGGCCGATAAGGGGGCCGATAGACCCTATCACGGCATTCCGTATGGCTATCGGCCTATCGCCGATAGGCCGGCCGATAGGTTCTGGCGTTACCCTATAAATGTGTTGTCTTGAGCGATCAGCTCATTTTTCTTCCCCATTTTACACAAAGATCGCGAGAGAGAGATATAGAGGGAGAGAGAGTTCTTCATCCGGGGGTCGATTTTCATCATTTCTTTTCGGTTGTGAGGCTCGGATAATCAATCTAACGCGTGTTCTACGGATCTTGACACTTGAATCACTCAAGGTAATATCTCTTGAAACCCTACCTTTTTGGATAATTGGGGATTTTGGGGTTTTGTCCGATTCTTTCCGTTTCGTTGATGGATTCATGATGAATATGATTATTCTTGTTGGTATTCTTAGTTTCCCTACGGATTCATGGTATATTTCGTGATTTTTACGGAATCGAGAGGGTTCGGTTGTGGTCCGCCCTCGTTGTTGTTTGTATACGAATATACATGAATCGTAGGCGGGTTTCCGGAGTATTCCATTTCCATAATCGTTTAGAAGTGGTTGTGATTGTGCTATTCAAATCGTTAGGTTCATTTCCGCGGTCCCTTGCGGTCGTGTTCAACTCTTCCGCTCCGTTCGTGTTATCATCTATTTAATCGAGGCAAGTATTTTTGGAAACCTTTATGCTTAACGTGAAATAGTAATGTATATTGTGTGTGATTGCTCACCTCGGGAGGGTCCGACGGGATCACGGAGGAATCCAATGGTATAGCCACGGATTCACGAGTTTGTTTCGCTAGCTTGACTCGGGAGGGTCCTTAGGGATCACGGAGCGGGATCAATGGTATAGCCCTTCCCCACGGCAAATTGTTTGATTGCTTATTTCCGGAAAGGACATGTCTAGTTTTGGTTTTAGAAAATGATATTGGCGCATGTACTATGAAATGTGTAAGCGATTGGTTTGCCTTGATTACTTGTACTAGCGAAATTTCTAACCCCTCTGGGGAGCCGTTTTGGGAAATTCGTTTTATGAATTTCAGTCGGAGTTCATCGGGACGAGCGGGGACCGATACGGATGATGGCCATGCGTGATGATTGTGCATAGGAGAAGTCTTAATGTCTTTTTGTCTTTTCATCTTTTATGGCTTTCGAACTAATAACTGTACTCGAGTACTTAAGAGTTCTTGTTCGTCCAGATTGTATTGTTGTGTTTATGTTGTGTTGGATGATGATGTTATATTGACCGGTTGAACCGGGTGGATTGTTCTGTTTTGCGTCTTTATGACGTGGTGTTATTTTATCGTTCCTGTGAGTCGTTGTGTATGATGCTGTTCAGCCTGGTGGGTCCCATATAGGGATTCACGGCGCTGTAATATACCTCGGATATCCTGGGGGTGTTACAAAGATTACAGTAGTCGTATTCTTATTTTGTATTCTCATTGGTATGTAATTATTAATGTGATGTGATTGATATCATTGTTGGATATTATGGCTGACCCCGTCGCGGGCTTTCTTTTAGGTTCTTGTGGTATCGAGCTTGTAGCGGTCGTGAAGAGATGAGCTTCCCGGAGGATACTGGCTAGGGCATGTTTTTATGAACTGAATTCCTGATCAGTTATTGTATTCCGCTGCTAGAGTATTTTTACTTGGTTGTCCTGTCCGCTGCGTGAGTATTTTAAATGACTTTTGATATCTAGTAACTTGAGTTACTTTGGAAATCGTTTTCTAAACTATTGAGTTCTGCCCATTGTTCCTTGCCCTTTTTAAAATGAGGTTTTACGACGATTTTTATAACGTCTTCGAACATTTTTAAAGATAGTACTGTCGTTAGCCTCTTGGGCATTTGTAAATGGTTGCAAAAAATTCTTTTAGCCTTGTGGGTTCCATCTCGGGGCCCACGGCGCTGTAATATTTCCGGTTTAATCTGGGGGTGTTACACTGATGAGGCCTCTAGGGATACGTATTGCCGTGTGTGTGCGTATCGCGAACTAGGGTTAACCACCCACGGATGTCCGACGGGGCTCTGCGGGGTACGGCGGCCGTGAGTCTCGTACCAACGGTTAACTTTGAAATGTTTTGTTGGAGAACTGTGATTTTTGGCGCATATTTCGTCTGATTAGAATGGCAGTCCAAATGGTATCGTACTTGGCTGGAATGGCACCAGAAAATATGTTGTGTGTGAATTCGTCTCTTGGTTGCGATAATTAAGTATGTTTTCGTGAGTCCTGTGGTTGCTCTGTGTATTGTAGCTCTGTGGTGTGTTGCGTTCGACCGTATGGTCAAGTCGCAAAGTTGTGCTCTCTGTTGTCGTTCCGTGAGACTGTTGTCATGGTAATGTTGACACGGTGTAGTTTATGCCAAATTATTCTTGTGAGTATGTGATGTGAATAAGTTGATTCACGGACCCCCGTGCTTTTGGTTGGAATGTTATGATTGGGTCGTGGACCCCGTATTTTGTTATCGGAATCGTATTTTGAAATATAATTTTTGGGCTGTGTCCCTAAGTGCTTCAGAAGGCTTGAGGCTTCTTAAACCCCAAGTGTTTTCAAAAACTCCCGAGATCGTAAAATGTTTTGTAAGTTGTAAAATGGTTTTATTCTTATCTTTCGTAATTCAAACTGTTTTGATCAAGTGAATTATCTCGGGAAGTATATTCACGATTTCTATGTTCTTGGAGTATGATATGTATGGCTTGTCTTTGCATTTATACTTGCACTAGCAAAACAGTGGAGTTTTGCTAACCCCCGAGTATTCGGGGGGTGGATGTCTGTTTTGCGTCCAGGTATTTGTAGGTTGTTGGTGAGCAATTCACAGGATCGTTACGAAGGATGATGGAAGATGGTGATACTAATCACATGGAGACCGGTGTTGAGTATTTTGGCAATGTCTTGTTATTTTGTCCTTCCGTTGTGTCTATTATTTCCGTTTTACGGGAATGTTAATTTATGTTAGCCCCTGCGTGGGTATGAGTTGCGAGAAAGAGTAATGTATGGTTGATGTGTATATTGTGCTAAAAGACCAAATCGGTCTAATGGTTCGTTATTTAGCCATGTCGGCATGTATTGTGTTGTTGTGTTTTCTGTATTTAGCCTGGTAGATCCTAACGGAGAGGGTCTGCGGCGCTGTAATATTCCCGAACGGTTTGGGGGTGTTACAGAATATTGTATCAGAGCTTAGATTGCGGAAACCTAAGCTGTCGGGTCGAGTTGTGTGTTGTCGGGTCTTGTATTGTCAGATTTTGTCTGACTGAGTCGTATCGCGATGCGTCGTCTGAGGTGTCGGTCGTGATTAGTATCGAGGTGCAGCCATCATCTTCGTGCGATCTGTGGATGTAAGTCTCCCTACTTTGCTGCGTCTCGTGTTATACGAGCTTGTGTGATTATATGTTATTATGTGGAGTTTAAATGTGCCTGGTGAATACGTACTCCATACTTGTTTGATTCTCGTATTGTGCTAGAATGAAAAGTGATACCGGTGTATAAATGTGTGTATATATTGTGTGAATCGTTTTATTGAAGTAATGGATTGGTGTGATCCCGCAAGGAAAGTTTGTCAATGTGATATTTCAAAGTTTAATTATTTTGAAGAGTCACGTAAATTTTATTTTTAAACATCCTTCAAGAAAGGAAACTTTTTGATTTCGTATGATGACCTCAAGACCGGAATTTTTTTAGAGCTTAACTACTTATATTTTATTTTCATCTTGCCTTGCAAGTTTTCAAAAATTGATTTTAAAAACTCAAATGAGGTCTACCAAAAAATTTACTCGAAACGTGGCTCTTGCTTTCGACTTTTTGATTTCATGATCGTCGGTTCGGGGTTATGTAGTGATGTCGGCATTATTATTTGGTCAATAATGCTCAAAATTGTGATTAAGTTGGTGGTGTGAACGTTAAGTCATCCTAAATGCACTTGTTGGGAGAGTCCTCATTACTGAGAGGTAGGATTTCAGTTTTAGATGTTAATTATCTTATGACGGTCGCTCGTGTGATACTGTAATTACGTGGACAGATGATGTTGAAGTGTGATTGGATTTGATGGTAATGGATCTTATTTTGATATAGTGGTAAATTATATCTGTTGTGTGTGTGTATGAAAATGCTTTTATGAAAATTTTATAAACTTGAGCAAGTTGTGGAAAATTAAAATTCATAAAGTTTTGACAAAGTTAATTTCAAACCGAGGTACCAAAATACTTTCAAAGTTTTATTTTGAATAATCATGCAAATCCAAAGATTTTCAAATGACATCATTTAAAAGGATACCTCGTGGATCTTCTTATCGAGTTGCTATTAGTTGTCTTATGTGATATATCAAGCCGAGTTGGCAATTTGGTACATTATCTTGCGATGTTGTACCATTGTATTGAGAGAGTATCCGCTTAATATGCCGAGGGGCAAAGGGCGCGGTCGTGACCACGGTACAGGCAGTCATGGAGATTAGATGCGGGACCAAGAGAAGATTTTTGGGAAGGTTGCTATTCTAGCACTTCGCTCTCGTTGTTTAGGTTTCGGGGACGAAACCTCTTTTAAAGGTGATATGGTGTAATACCCATATTTTTCGCTTTCGTTTTATTCGACTCTATCGACTCGTTTGCGTTCGTCGATATTTTCTGGACTTTTTCTACTCTTCACTTTTTGTTGTTTGAACAAGTTGCGGTGTTGTTTTGGGTTAATCCAATTGTCGTTGTGATTTTTTTTTCGAATTCGGTTCCGCTCCTGTGAATCTTATGTAAATGCATATCTTGTCGTTTTTACCAGATCGTATATATTGTCTTGAGTCGAGCTGTGAACTATGGGGATGCTATTCGATTTTCGTTATTCGTTATGATTCGTACATGATTGATCGACTGTCATTGCCTCGATCGTTGTAATTCAATTGTTTGATTGTTCGGTTTTTGTTGATCTCGTTTCGTGATTATTGAACGTTCAGACTCCTTTAATTCCCTTAAGTTCGGGAAATTAGGCTCGTTTTCGATCTTCCAACCCTTGGGAGGTGGAATTCCGTATTTGTTCAGCGATTGGCTCGCGTTTTGATTGATGTACCGTTGGGTTGGTCAATCGTATTGATTTTCGTTCGTTGTGTTTTGTGATTATTCGGATAATCGACTTGATTGTATTATCTGTTTGATGACTCTTTTCACTTGTTGGTTTTATTATGTTTCTACCGGTGGCGTTGTGTTGGTCGTCGTGGAGCGTGTTTTCACGCCGTATGTTCCTTTGCGTCGCTTGTAACGTTTCGCCGATGGGCGTAAATTATGCGTTTCTTGTGTATCTCGTTGAGTTTTCCTGGCGGGATATTGTTTCTCCCTACTTGTTTTAAGTTTCGGGACGAAACTTCTTTTAAGGAGGGTAGTGTGTAATAGCCGTAATTTCGATTTCCGATAATTTTTTTTTTCGGCGAAAGTCTATTTTGACGACTCGCTCATGACCGTTTCGTCATTCCGAGAATGATTAATTCTGCACTTCTTGTCATCCGAGTTTGTTTCGGTATCATTTTATTGAGTTCCGTGTTTTTGAGCGGCTTTTCCGCACTTGAGTTCGATTCTTGCGAATCTCGTCCGAAACTATTGTTTCGAGTTTCTAGTAAGTTCATTTAACGTTATTATTCATGCTATGAGCTTTGGTTTGGTGTTTCGATCGTGTTTCGTATATTTCGGACGTTTTGGGCCATTTTCGTAATTTCCCAAAGTTTGGGGTAATTACTTCCGTTGTCGAATTACGACACTTTGGGTGGTCGAAATCGTGTGTTCTCTTAACTCTTAGATTCGTCTTTGCGAGTACTTCGTAACCGTATCTTCGGTTTATATTCAGGTTCGGGTTTCGGGGTTGTCCGGGCCGTCGGAGTGGCCACGGCCGAGTCACGGCCGTAAGGTGTCGGTTACGGCCGTACGTGCTCGGCAGACATAGCTGGACGAATGCCGATTACGGCCGTAAGGGCTGTCAGTTATGGCCGTACGGGTGCCAGGCAGTGTTCGGACGAATGCGATTCTGGCCGTGGGACTGTCTGCACGGCCGTAAGTCCGAAATTACTGGCCGTAAGGCCCTGTCGCTTCTGGCCGTAAGCGATCGGCGGCAGGCGGGTTTGGACGAATGCCGTTACGGCCGTAAAACCTTGCGATTACGATCAGTAACCCTGCCGGCTATATATAGCCTGGGCTCGGCCAGACTTCATTTTTACTCGTTTTTCTCCTTTTTTTTCGGCGGCTCGCGACGGGAGGCTCGAGAAATCGAGTTCTTGGCCGATTTTAATCAATTCCAAGGCGTTTTGGAAGATTTGTGTTGAATATATCATCATCCAATCCGTGTTCTTCATCCGAATCAAGGTATTTCCTTGCTTAGAACCCTACTTGTATGATTTTTGGGGGTTTTCTTCGTGATTCATCGATTTGTCCGATTTTTATGATTTGGTTATGGTATTCTTGTTGTCTTGGCCATAATCTTCGGATTTTTGTAAACTCGTTTATTTATTTTCACCACCCGGAACTTGATTTCCAATTTCCTTGAAGAACTATGTTAGGCGTATTTTTATACGCTTATTTATCATTATTTTGTATTCTTTTGAAGTGTAAATCTGCATAAATGAGCTTTTAATGCCCTATTCTTTTATGTTTTGCAGGAAATTGGAGTCCGGAAGCTCAAACGATGAAAAACGGGCGAAAACGGCGAAATTTGGCCTGGGGCCGCGGCACAAGGAAAGCGGGCCGCGGCACAGGAAGGCACCCAGCAAGCCCCGAGTGGACTGTACCGGGGGCCGTGGCACAAGGATGCTGAGCCGCGGCCCAGGAGGAAAATTCTACGCCCAGGCATCCCGCTGAGTGCCGTGAGCCGCGGCACAGATTTAGTGAGTCGCGGCCCACGGGGCGGTTTTGGAGTGTTCTGCGCGGTTTTGGGCCGTTTTGGAGCCTGTTCTCGACCTAACCACACGGACGCGTTTTTGAGGCAAAAGAGAGTTATAAATAAGCATGCAAGGTCATAATTGAGAGAGATCGAACCATCGGAGAATCGATTACCATCAAGGAGAAGAAGCAGAAGACACCAAGAGCAGAGGGCGGAAGCCAGAAGAACGGAGGAATCCGAGCTCTTCATCTGCGTTTGATTTCAATGCTTTCATTCATTAATTCTGTATTTTTATTATTTAGCATGTCAGGCTAAAACCCTGTTCTAGGATTTTAATGAAACCAATATTTTGACGAATTTGCTTTTGATTATCTATATAATTCCCTTTTCTGTTGAGTTTTCCCAATCGATTTTAATGCTTTCAATTGTCTGGCCAATAATTGGATTGTTTTAATTACGCAACTGGAATCAGGATAGGAGAGTTGGTGAGGAACTATTGGTGAGAACCGTTTTATCTTGTGAGATAGGAATATACTCATAGGAACTACGTGGCCTTTTGAGGATTTTGTGCTTTTTGCCTATTGTCGAATTAATTCACCTAGGGATAGAGTGCATTATTCGCCTTTAGAAAAATCTATTGACCTCGGGAGAGGCGGTAGAGTATTTCAGCAATCTTCGCCTTCAATAAATTGGGAAAATCATTAACTTCAGATAATCGAGAGTAAATTCGGATAAACCGAGGTGGATTCACAATCCTAGACTTTTTCATCATTTGATTTTCCTTCTTCGAGCGATCGTTTTTCTGTTTATTATTGATTTTCTTTAGTCATTAATTGCAACCCAAATTTCAACTGTTCAAATAAAATTAGAATACATATAAATCGGTACTTAGTGATTCAGTCTTCGTGGGAACGATACTCACTCATCACTTTATTACTTGTCTACGATAACGTGCACTTGCGTTTAATGAAATATCGCAACAAGTTTTTGGCGCCGTTGCCGAGGACTGAAATTTTTACTAATATCGATTTCAGTATTTCTAGTCTTAGTTTGAATTTTTTTTTTATTTTCGTGTAATTTTATTTTATTCGTTTTTTTCCTTTCAGGATTTTTCTGTTAGTGCATGAGAAAATTCGGTAACGAAGGCCTACTACCTTTGGATATCGAACTCGAGCGCACTCTTCGGAGAAACAAAAAGGAGAAACGAGAGTTACCAGCGAAAGTCACTATGGCTGATAATATTGAAAATCACGGAGGAGATAATCTTGTGCAGCAGGCTCAACCGGCATTAGCACTCCGAGATTATGCTATGCCGCAAATTAATGCAAACTTTTCGGGGATTCGGCGTCCCACCATCCAGGCAAACAATTTCGAAATCAAGCCTGCAATTATTCAGATGATGCAAGCGAGCCAGTTCTGTGGATTGCCGAACGATGACCCCAACGCACATATTGCGTCGTTTCTCGAGATTGTGACACCTTCAAGAACAATGGTGTCACCGATGATGCTATCCGTCTACGGCTTTTCTCTTTCTCTTTGAGGGACAAAGCCAAATTTTGGTTAAATTCTTTACCGCCGGGCTCTATCACGACATGGGCGGAATTAGCGCAAGCCTTCCTTGCTAAATTCTTCCCACCTTCGAAGACGGCGAGACTGAGGAACGAGATCACTACCTTTGGGCAATTTGATATGGAGTCGCTTCACGAGGCGTGGGAGCGATACAAAGACTTGCTAAGGAGATGCCCACACCACGGCCTTCCGGACTGGCTACAAATTTAGATGTTTTATAATGGTTTGAGTGCTTCTACACGTACTCTCGTAGATGCAGCCGCTGGAGGAGCCTTAATGGGAAAAACGATGGCTGAAGCACACTCTTTGTTGGAAGCTATGGCCGCAAATGCTTATCAATGGCCATCCGAACGAGTAAATCCGAAGCGAGTTATGGAAATCTCGAATAATGATTCGATCTCTACATTGTCGGCCCAAGTCGCAGCGCTAACTCAGCAACTTCAGGTATTTTCACATGTTCCCTCCCCCGTTACCATTGAATCTTGTAATTGGTGTAACGGATCTCACCCTAGCGCAGAGTGCCAAGTCGGAAACCCTTTTGAGCAGCCCCCAATTGAACAAGCTCAGTTCGTAGGGAACGGGAATCGACAAAACAATCCATACTCCAACACGTATAATCCGGGATGGCGTAATCATCCTAACTTCTCATGGTGAAACGGACAAAACTCGAACCAGCCTCCGTTTACTCAACACCAACAGCAGCCTCCTCCCGCTCCAAAAATCTCTCTAGAAGAAGCAATGGCGAAATTGGCAGCGAACACGAATCAGTTCATGGCTCGTACGGAAGCGACCTTGCAAAACCATTCCACTTCTATACGCAACTTGGAAGTCCAACTGGGCCAGATTGCTAATGTATTAACAGCCCGCCCAGAAGGTACCTTGCCAAGTACAACCGAAACAAATCCCAGAGAGAGTGTCAATGCCATTGGGTTGAGAAGTGGGAAAGAATTGGGTGAGCTGCACGGGCAGAACAAAAAGAGAAGTGAGGATGAGGGGAAGAAAATTCAGCGACTGAGGAATCACAAGATTTGAGACCCTCGATACTATTTCCGGATAATCCGACGGCATATGTACCGCCTGTCCCATTTCCGCAGCGATTACAATAGAAAAAGGTGGACAAGCAATTCTCCAAGTTTCTCGATGTTTTCAAGAAGCTTCATATAAATATTCTCCAAGTTTCTCGATGTTTTCAAGAAGCGATTACAATAGAAAAAGGTGGACAAGCAATTCTCCAAGTTTCTCGATGTTTTCAAGAAGCATCATATAAATATTCCATTTGCTGATGCGTTGGAGCAAATGCCGAGCTATGTCGAATTCATGAAGGAGATCTTGTCAAATAAAAGAAAACTCGAGGAGTATGAGACAGTCGCATTGACGGAGGAGTGCAGCGCTATTCTTCAGAAAAAACTTCCGCCAAAATTGAAGGATCCGGGAAGCTTCAACATACCGTGCACCATAGGAAACCTCTCTTTTGATAAGGCGTTGTGCGATCTCGGCGCTAGCATTAATCTCATGCCTCTATCCATTTTCAAGAAGCTGGGAATTGGGGAAGCGAAGCCGACGACGGTCTCCTTGCAATTAGCAGATCGATCTATTAAGTATCTGAGGGGAGTGATAGAGGACGTTTTAGTAAAGGTTGATAAATTTATCTTTCCGGCCGACTTCATTGTGCTCGACATGGAGGAGGATAAAGACATCCCAATTATTTTGGGAAGACCATTCTTAGAGACCGACCGAACTCTCATAGACGTGGAAAAAGGGGAACTAACTCTAAGGGTTCTGTTGTGTCACGATTTATTCATCCCGACAGGCGATCGACTATAAGGCCGAGCGACCAAGTCAACTCCAGTCAAACCCTGACTAGCTCGCCAAGTCGAAGATATCAAACCACCATCAGGTACCTGGCGATCGACTCCCAGGGAGATCGCCCTTTGGCAGCTGGCGATCTGCTCTACTAACCGGCTAAGGGCAATCGACCTGCGCCCCGAGCAGAGATGATCGCCCGTCTAAGTCATCGAGGACTGGATCTCAGAAAAGCACCCACGTGCAGATCCATAAAAGGCGCTGACAAGATCTTTTGCTAACTGACAAGATCTTTGACCAAAGCCTGTCACCTACCCCACCTACCGGCATGTGCGCCGAAAGTTGTCAGTAGGGCCGCATACGACTAACTCAGGACGCGTGTAAGCTCCCATCGACCGAGTAGTTGACTGCCAACAACTCCTGCAGGCTTTGAAGGGACAGGCCCATGTGCTAAAAGACGATCGCCCGATTATTATATTGCAGTAAAGGCGATCGCCCGGCGTATCCAAGCCCTATAAATAGAGAACCTCCTCCTACTGGAAAAAGGTTCTCAGTTCTCAGTTCTCGGTTCAGAACTCATACACTACAGTTCCGAATTCATTCTGACTTACGCTCAGAGCTCATTCTCTCACATTCCGATACATCCACGGAAATACTGAAGAACACACACTTATCATCAAGCTCCCGGCTATCTCACCGGAATCCATCTCAGGACTTCTCTCTCCAAATCTCTCGTCCAGAAGACGATCGGCAGAAGCAGCAAGTCTCCACTAGACAGATTCCAAGGGATTCATAAGCCCAGAAGCCCAAACACCCAGCTAAATACTCGCCGTGAGAGGCGGTCGATCTCTCACCGCCGCGACTGTTCATCACCTTTGTTACAAGAACTCACAGAGCATCAAATCTGGTTCTTCCGGCAATCTACACGCTCACTAGCTAAGATAACAAGAAACTTTACACTCATTGTAATTGTATTCTTACATTAGTACTTGTATCCCCGAATATCGGTATTAATAATATCTCGCGAGAGCATTCAAGCCCGGGACTAACAACCCCGGCAAATCTTGTGTTATTTATCTTTCTCACGGAAGTGCTCTTGCATTTGTTTGCTATCCCATCCTTTCCAGCAATATCTATCTCCGGATAATATTTTGGGTAGCAACAATTGGCGCTAGAAGGAGGGGCATCTAACCCTCACATTTTTATTTCTACCGTCCCGAAGAACACTCACTGTTCTCGGGGCAGATACTTGAAGTGACACTCACTGCACTTCAAAGAAAACCTCCAGAATCATGACATCCGCCGGTCCATCGAAGAAAGCTGTTCTCCGAACCGCCGGACACCAGTTCCCGGCTCAGTCCGAACCCCAGCCGACGACAGGGGGAAGCCGCAGCAACGCGAGACTCTCGATCCCGCATCCGAGAGATGGCCCCAACCTCTCACTCGATCAGATCCAAACTGAGGAACAGATCGAGGAGGCTATGGCCATCCTGGAGGAGCGACGGAGAGCATGTGCGTCGCCTGCAATAACTCCCTCGATCGTCCGCCGCATGGGAAAACGGAAATTCGGCGGAGCTCAACGAGCGATCGTCGAAAGCCCCAATGCGCGAGGAAAAGCTCTCGCCGACCGGACGGATCTATATTCAATCGCTTAGACGCGACCCATCCGGCGGCCGGGCATTCGCCTCAACCTTGGAAAGACGGGATCCGAATCCGTCAATAGGACTTCGGCCTACCCGCCTCACACCAACGCAGTCGGCCCATCCGACTCCGGCCCGATCGCTGTGGACTCGGTACTAATCGCCTCGGCTACCGCTCCGATCGCGAGCCGCTAATCCAAAGCCACGGCGATGGCCGCCATGCAACGCCAAATGACGAGATGAGAGCACTCTTGGACACTGGGCAAGCACCGGCAAGAAGATCGCCGGGCCGACCGAGCCACTCGCGGTCCACATCGAGCTTGCCCCCATACAACCAACGATCGCTCCTCCTAAAACACCTCTCGTATAAGGGGAGATCGGACCGAAACCCACCCGAGTAAATTCGAATTTACATGATCGGTGTGGGGCATCCGATGCAACCAAGTGCCGGATCTTCCCGGCCGACATTTAGCCGGCCCATAAGTGGTACGTCTCACTACCACCACGATCGGTCACCTCTTTTAAGAAATCGGCGGATGACTTCACGTCATACTTCGCCAAAGAAGGTCGCCAGACAGAAGGCCCCACCGCATGATAAAAATCAAGCGGGGAAGGACGAAATCGACAGATTACATCGACCGGGTAGACGAAATCATCCTCACCGGCGAACCGTCGGTGATGAGCTCGCTCTCTACTCGGCCATGGGGGATTCACGGTCACTCTCCCATGTTCGGACATCTCTCCAAGGATATTCCCCAACTTACACGATCTTCCGCGCTAAAGCCGCCAACTTCCCGGCCAGCAAAGGCTACTCACCCTCCGCTTAGACGAGGAAACGCCACCTCTTGTCCGTAAGATAGCGATCGCCAAAACAAAGAAGGCGATCGCCAAGACACCCGGAGATCTCAAGGCTTTCGAGGACATGGAAGCCCATCTCCTCCATACGTTCAATGTAACTCCGGCACATATTTTCTATGCCATCAAGGGGCACGAAGAGCTCAAAAAGCCAAAGGCGATAAGGGACCACGGCCACTGACAACAATCAATATTGTGCCTACCACAAGAGTCCCGCCACAAAGACTAACCAATGCCGCGACCTCCTCAAACAGCTCTGGAGATTGTTCGAGGAGGGCAAGTTGGACAGCTTATTGGTTTAGCCGAAGCCCCTGCCTACCTCTATAGACGATCGTCCGAGTCGAACACAAAACAGGCTGGAAAGCTCATATGAGCCGACCCCTGTATCAACCTCGGCGACCGTCCCTGCATACTTCAATCAAGAAAAGGAGACCTCGGAAGTCTCCCCGATCTCCCTCTTTATTTAAGAAACGGGATGACTCGATCGCCATCTGCAGTTCACCGTCTAACATGATGGACTAAGGCACGAGATCGCCTCCCCCGCACAACGTACACCGTCGAAGGTCGGCACCTACATGACGATCCAAGGTGGAAGAGTGCAGCCCTGGTCCTGGCGGTCGATGGAACCGACTGCTTAGGCCATGCAAGGTCCCTTTAGGCCAAGATCGCCTGCCCTTCGTTTAAATACGAGGCCGGCGTAGTCTGAGGGCCCTCCAAAATAAATCAGTGGACACGATCGCTCGCCCTCAAAGGTTCATCATCTAACATGATGAACCCGGACAATGCGACGTGCCACAACCCCCGTCTCAACGTACACCGTCGAGGTCGGCCATCTCCATGGCTGGCCGAGGTGGAAGCAGAGCTAACAAGCCGCGGGCGTGGAGTTGATTCATCCGACGCTGCCCCGCGCAAGGACTCCTCTAGACCGAGACCGCACGCCCTTCGTTTAAATACGAGGCGAGGCGCAGCCTAACGGAGGACCCTCATAATAAAGTGAGTCACGAGACACTCAATGTCTTCGCGCATCAAGACATGATCAAGGAGTTGGTCCATCGAACTCCGCGATCTGCACGGTTCCTCAAGATGGACGACCGTCCCCGAGGATTCGACAAAGTTAAAGACCGCTCACTCAAGGAATTATTTTCATCCCCTTACTTCCACTAAGTGAATAAAAACAAGGGGCAAGAAGAGTGCGGACTACCTACACGACGATCGTCGCTATTCAACCACATACGGAGATCGTCATTTTTTCAGATGTAGTGCAGCGATCGAACTTGTTGTAAAAAGTTGTCTTATGAGTTTATCAATTCATTTGGAACTACCCTCGCAACGATCTCTCCTCACACATTTGTACAAAGTCAAACAAAGACTTAAAAATAACCATTCATTCAAGCGATAAGTCAGAAAGACAAATGCTCATTTCATTACTTGAAAAAATAGAGTACATGATCGCCCGAAGGCCTAAGTGCTACAAAGAAAGAAAGCTACAAACTACAAAGAAAGTAAGCTAAAAACATCAAAAAGGAAGCGCCTCAGGCCCCTGCCGGGCCTTCGCCATCAGCATTCGGCGCGGGTCCCTCATCTTCCGGAGCATCGGGATGAGCAAGACTATCTGGAGACGGATACCAGCTCAAATCCACACCGATGTCCGCTGTGTCCAAGATCGGCAAGGAGAAAGCCGAATTGAGAGGATGCTCCAATGCATATGACTTGAACTTCTCGGCAAGAGGACCGACCTCCAAGCCTCCCTTCTTAGCCGCTCGGATCGAGTCGGCGAACGCCAAGTAATAGGCGAACTCGCTGACATACTCCAAGTTTTGGAAGGGATCGGCCTTGGTCGCCTCAACCTCTCCTCTCCGCTCAGCCATCGCACATTGCGATCCACAGGCTCGGCCTCCCTCTCGGCAACCTTCTCTTTCGCCTCCGGCTCGCTCATCACCCGAGCGATCGTCTGCTCGCGATTGGCCTCCTCCTCAAGAACATTCCTCGCTGGACGGCACTCTGCATCTGGTCCCGAAATCGGTCGACCGCCATTCGAATTTCTCGGTCTCCTTCTTCTCCGGCTCAAGCTCAAGGCTCGCCCGCTTGGCCGCCTCAAGGAGTCCTTCTCCATCGCTGCAATCTTGTCGGCAAACTCGGCGTTCTCTTTCCGAGCCGCCTCAAGATCCTCCCGAAGGCGAATAGTGGAGGGCCGCCTCAAACTCCCCGAGCACTGACGGCCATGGTCGCCGTCAAGAGAAAGGGCGACAACAAAGATCCATCGAACTCGACGATCGCGGCCGGGCGATCGCATCCGATCGATTGTCCACGCCTTCGGCAAGCGAAGCGGCCTTGCTCACATAGGGAGGAATGTCGCAGAATGGCGAGGAGATCGACTCGCGTAAAATCCACGACCATCGGTGGACAAGACGGGTCTTTGCGACGGATCCCGCACCAAAACACCAAGGTTAATACAACTCCTACGCAGATGTAATTGTCAACACGTAAATGCTATCTACCTCTCGGCCTTCTCGGGATCCCGACCAAAACGGTTTCCCTCGAGGAGTTTCCGCATCCGCGATCGCCGTCTCCGCGAAAAGCCGCAGAGGCGGCTCGCGCTCCGAGCAACGATGGTGATCGGAGGCGCGGCGATCGGCACTTCATCGCCCGGGGCAGAAACGAAGTTTCTTGCGGCCTCGGCCTCTTGCGATTCGCCCGAAGCCCCTCCTCCGAATTGCCTCCTCAACCTCGACTGCGCTACGCGAGGCTCCGGCTCCGCACGAGGCACCGCCTCCGGAACTATAGGCAATGCGACGGGTGGAACCCGAGTCGACCTCTTCGCGAAGACGGCCTAGACTCCCGGGTTCGACATAGCGATCTCCTCCGGAGGCTCCAAAAGCGAGGGAAACGAACCTCTGCGATTAAAGACGATCGACTAACGGCCGACACTATCTTCAAATAAGGCGATCGCCTAGAAATTGAAGGTCGCATAAAGTCATACTGCACCGCGAGATGTCTCGGGAAGCGGAATAGTCGAGCCGACAACCGGCGACTCTCCTTGTTGATCCGAGTGGCGTCTAGGTCGTCGTCCGACAAGCTCCTAATTCGCTCCCAAACAACGAGGAAGTCGAAGGCGGCTCCTCGATCGCCGGATATGAAAGCCTCGCAAAAGCAATCAAATTAGATCACCCAACACGCATCCAAGCGAAGGGAGAGTCTAAACCCTTACCGGGATTCCTCTCCCGAAATTCGGTGGGGATCTCCGGTTCGTGGGATTGTCGCCGCCGAAGCTCTCCACTTGCGGCGACCGAGAACCACTTCGTCCCGATCGCCCGTATCTTATTCGAACTCCATGAATCACCCGGCCGATTGGCCTTGAATATGGTAACCGCCGACCAACCTCTATGTGCCGTCAGTTTAATAAATAGTTCATCTCCAACGGCGACGGAGGCAGTGACAGGCGGTGACCGCCGAAAGGGTGAGAGTGCATATGATTTGGAGCCGGGCGTTCGGCGTCGGTGAAGTGGCGCCACATTCCAAGCGGCAGCAGATGGGAGACCGCAAGGACAGAGGAAGCGCGGCCGGCCTCCATAACGGCCTCACTCACTGCGACCATACCCATCGGAGGTTGGTCGGCTCGTTCATTCTCGCGGCGCGAACATGTCCACATCCGAAGGAACATGGAATCTTGTCCTCCAGACGGCCAGATCTCTCACGGACGCCGAGCTCAGATTTGGCCGAGCGACCACAACGATCGGCGCGGCACGACATCGCGACCGCTTGGGAGCACATAGGGATAAGCGACCGAATATCCCCCGAAATCGAATCGCGGGGTAGGACCGCCAATCTATCCATTATTTCGGCCAAAGGCCCTATAGGCCCGTCCCAAAATCACTATGTTGCTCCCGGTAAGCCCTGATCGCCAGATCTCTCTCGATCTGCGATCGTCTCTCCTCGGCTGCCGACTCCCTAGCAACATCGGCCTCATTGAACAGAGCCTCAACTTCAGCCGGGTCGATTCCGGCTCGAATGGCTTCAGCCGCCGTCTCCAGGTGGAAGACGGAAGAAGTTTCTCCCCGGGCAGCCGATGTCCCGGCGGCAGAACTAGTTCCCACTCCAATCGATGATGAGGTTCCGGCCATTTTCAGAGATAGAAAAGAAGAAAAGGTTTTTTCTTACCCTAAAGTGAAATCGATCGACGATCGGCGCTTAGATATTCAGAAAATTCGGCAGCAGGACCTTCTTTCTCCAATGCGTACGCGTGAGTAAGACTGCAGCCCCGCGCCCCCTTTTATAGGAGAAAGCAGGGACCCGATTGCAATAAGGGAAAACCTCAGGGGTCGGATCTCAAACGGCGCACCAGTTGACCCCCTCGAGACCCGCGTACGCGTCTTTTCGAGGACGCGTCAGCCGAGGAGTCATTAATGACCGTTGGCGTCCTCCAATAGAAGCCTGACACGTGCGCGGAGACTTTTCAACGCCCGATGCTTTTTCCCGCGCAGTTCAGCGGCCAACCAGGTCGTCCAAATCCAGAGTATATCAGCTCAAAGACGATCGCCAGTTCCATTAAAACACTTAGTCGCTCGTCAAAATTCAGCGATCGCCAAGAAAGCCACCTCACCCCACGTTTCCAACGTATGAGCGAGCTGGGGGGCAATTGTTGTGTCACGATTTATTCATCCCGACAGGCGATCGACTATAAGGCCGAGCGACCAAGTCAACTCCAGTCAAACCCTGACTAGCTCGCCAAGTCGAAGATATCAAACCACCATCAGGTACCTGGCGATCGACTCCCAGGGAGATCGCCCTTTGGCAGCTGGCGATCTGCTCTACTAACCGGCTAAGGGCAATCGACCTGCGCCCGGCGAGATGATCGCCCGTCTAAGTCATCGAGGACTGGATCTCAGAAAAGCACCCACGTGCAGATCCATAAAAGGCGCTGACAAGATCTTTTGCTAACTGACAAGATCTTTGACCAAAGCCTGTCACCTACCCCACCTACCGGCATGTGCGCCGAAAGTTGTCAGTAGGGCCGCATACGACTAACTCAGGACGCGTGTAAGCTCCCCATTGGACCGAGTAGTTGACTGCCAACAACTCCTGCAGGCTTTGAAGGGACAGGCCCATGTGCTAAAAGACGATCGCCCGATTATTATATTGCAGTAAAGGCGATCGCCCGGCGTATCCAAGCCCTATAAATAGAGAACCTCCTCCTACTGGAAAAAGGTTCTCAGTTCTCAGTTCTCGGTTCAGAACTCATACACTACAGTTCCGAATTCATTCTGACTTACGCTCAGAGCTCATTCTCTCACATTCCGATACATCCACGGAAATACTGAAGAACACACACTTATCATCAAGCTCCCGGCTATCTCACCTAATCCATCTCGTGACTTCTCTCTCCAAATCTCTCGTCCAGAAGACGATCGGCAGAAGCAGCAAGTCTCCACTAGACAGATTCCAAGGGATTCATAAGCCCAGAAGCCCAAACACCCAGCTAAATACTCGCCGTGAGAGGCGGTCGATCTCTCACCGCCGCGACTGTTCATCACCTTTGTTACAAGAACTCACAGAGCATCAAATCTGGTTCTTCCGGCAATCTACACGCTCACTAGCTAAGATAACAAGAAACTTTACACTCATTGTAATTGTATTCTTACATTAGTACTTGTATCCCCGAATATCGGTATTAATAATATCTCGCGAGAGCATTCAAGCCCGGGACTAACAACCCCGGCAAATCTTGTGTTATTTATCTTTCTCACGGAAGTGCTCTTGCATTTGTTTGCTATCCCATCCTTTCCAGCAATATCTATCTCCGGATAATATTTTGGGTAGCAACAGGTTCAAGACGAGCATGTCACGTTCCAAGTGTTTAAATATTTTCCGTGTCTAGGTGGTGTTGAGAAGAGCTCACAAATTGAAAGTGTAGATACCCTTACGAAGGACACACACCGGAAGAATCGTCGGTTGAAAAAGTCAAAATCTGTTTCAGCTGCCCCGACGCCTAATAAAGAGCAAGTCGCGTGTATTAGGCATTTGAATATGTCGCCATCCGTTCAGCCACAATCGGAGAAGTCTCACTCTGTCCTAAGTTCGTTCGTGAAAGAGGAAAATAAGCCAGAAGTCAAACTGGCACCTAGTCATGTGGAGAATGGGTGTTTCGGAAAGTTGTTTTTGTCAAAACCTTTTTGCAAACAACATTGGGTGTCCAAACCAAAAATCGGATCGTTAAAGACCGATGGTCAAAATTTTAAAACACATATTAACGGTTCGATGAACGGGGCGAAGATCAAATGGAGTTTGCGAAAAGCGAACTGATTTTTCAAAAGGTCCGGCTGAAGACTATAAACTTAGCGCTTCTCGGGAGGCAACCCGAGTCTTAGCTGTAGATTTTTGTATTTCAGTATTTTCTTGCATTTTTTTTGAATATTTATTTTTCATCATTTTTGCTTTGATTTGCTTATACCTCTCGTTCTTGACGTGTTCTTCTGAAAATTCTGTGCAGAAAAGTCCCAGGGGAAATATTTATGCCTGAGCCGCGGCACAAGGCTTGTGAGACGCGGCACACACAAATCGACACAGAAGGCTAAACTCCCTGTACTATGTGCCGCGGCACAACCTTGCTGAGCCGCGGCACACTTAAGTCCTGAGCCGCGGCACGTTGCCTCTGAGCCGCGGCACGCTAATTACCAAAAATTGGCCAAGGACGCTGTACTACGGGCTGCGGCACATATGTGCTGAGCCGCGACACAATAACACTGCTGAGCCGCGGCACACGAATGATGAGCCGCGGCACATGACAAAACGAACCAACAGGTCTAAGAGTCTGTACTCTGAGCCGCGGCGCACTTAAGTTGTGCCGCGGCCCCCGTTCGGAACTTGAACAGCCCAGGTAGCTTTATAACACGAATTCGGCCGACCCCAGGTACACTTTTTCCTTTTCTTACATAGTGATCGGTCGATACCCTCCTCCCCTTCTTCTTCTTCTTCTCGTATCCCTCAAATCTAATCAAGGTAATTCTCAATCCTTTGTATTAATTGCTTCATGAATTGCGAAATGAGATATTGTTCTTCATTCAATATTGATTATGTTGTTAGATTTTTTCAAAGTCCTATCCAAAAGTTGAGTTGGGAATATGAGGTTTTTGATTTATTTTTGATGATTGTCTTGCGATTATGAACGAATTGATTATATTTGTCATGAGGATCAATTGAGGATGTTGTTTTTGGGGATTGAATGAAGCCATGATCATGTTTGTTCCCCAATTAAAATTCTGCACACAAGGTGTTCGATGAAATGCTTAAATGAAATTTTTTTCTTTGTTAAGTTAATATTTTGAATCTAGGTTGTTGGGAAAAACAATCACCCTGTATCGAATCAGCCGGGATACCCGATCCCTGTATCGATTGTGATTTGTTATAGAGAAGGTTTTGACATATATGCCAAATACAGTAAAGGAAACTGTATCGAGGCTTAAGGATTTATCATGTATCGAAGACCTGCCTCGAATCAGCATATGTGAAGCTCGTCAGTACAGCAAGAAGACTTGTAAAAAGATCAAGTATGCAAACTGTCTCGACATCCTTAATACAGTCATCTTCCATACAGTTCGCTAAAGGACAAGAAAGAACACAAGTCAAGTTCCGTTGAACAAAGAAGTATTTAAATACTCAAGGATAAAGTATTTAAATACTGTCAGTCTTCAGATCTTCAGAAATCCCGCGAAATCCGGATCATGTCATATTCCCGTTGAAGGAAATCTTATTCAAACGGATATCTCAACGGATACTTTCTTCAGAGGCTATATATATCCTTGAAGACATTGAAGATCAGACACACAAACAACAATTCAACGAACACCAAGTAACATAACTCTCAAAGCTATCAAAGTTATCATCTGAGCAAACATATCTCCAGAACATATCGCAAGTTAGAACGAAAGAGATATACAGTGCTCAACATCAAGAACAACCATCATCAGCTCAAGAACTTAATATTCAAAGCTGCTGTTCTTACCTGGTTACCTACCCTTTTACCTTTGTGTAAAAACCGAGCTCTGTGTGAACTCAACAAGTTATTCTGACCTGTGTGGGACGAATAAGGACGAAGCTTTGGAACTGTGTGTGAAGAAGCTAGTCAAGAAGGAAGCTTTAACCAATCTGTGTGAAAGGTTGAAAGTGATATTCTTTGTATCAATCTGTGTGAACGATACAAGGATAGGTTTGTTTATAATTACGTAGTTGTGTACGCAGTAATTATATAATAAACTTTTTACTCATGTGTGGAGGACCAGTGGACGTAGAGGGGTTTACCTCGAACCACTTAAATTACTGTGTCATTTACCTTCAGCTTTTGCTGTTTGAAATTACTGTGATATATTAAGTATACACTAAATACTTCGTTGCTGTATCCACGACAACTAACTGTATCCAAGACTTCCGCTACGCACTCAGATTTAGATTCCGTACAGTTTGTTGTTTAAACTACTTTTCCAAACTGTATCCAGTATACTTAAGTGGCCAACAAGTGGTATCGGAGCGGTTGATTCTAAAAAGAATCAGTCGTATTTATTTTAACCGAATCAGATTAAATTCACTTATTTTCAAAACAGTCTCTTTCATTCCTATATTATCAGTATGGATACTTCTATGATTAACAAAGTCCCTATGTTCTCTATTAACGAATTTGACGACTGGAGAATTAGAATGGAAGCTCATCTTGCAGCAATGCACGAAGAGATGATTTTTGTTATACAGGATGGTCCGATCAAGATCATGAAGGTCAATCCAGCCGCAAGGATTGAGGGCCAAGCCCATGCTGAAATGATCGAGAAGGAACGCGAGCAATGGACAACCGATGAAAGGAAGCGAGCCAATCTCGACAATGTGGCTAAGAACGCATTATTTGTCACTCTTGACAAAGGCACGTTCTCAAAGGTAAAGAGCTGCAAAACAGCCAAAGAAATCTGGGATAAACTCAAGTTAATTTGTGAGGGAACTGAGCTCTCAAAAGAAAACAAGATTTCAAAACTTACTCAGCAATTTGAATCTTTTGAAATGAAACCAACGGAAACACTTGAGGAACTTGACCTCATTTCTGGTATTGTTGGTGAACTTGAAGCGTTGGGCAAGATTTACACCCAAAAGGAGAAGAACTTAAAAATTTTCGGATCTCTCCCGGCCCAGATGGGACATTAAGACCACATGACTATGCGTGTATCCCGTAATCTTAATGAAATATCCACTTTTGATCTCTTCTCGACCTTAAAGCTTTTGAGTATGACATTGTGAGAAGAGAAAGTCAAGAATCTCCTTCAAAGGTCACGCTCTCGCCTTGTATCGAACCGTCGACACAAAGATGCCTAGCTCGTCGAAGCCGGTCACAAGAGCGCGGTGGCAGACGACATCCTGTCACAAGATGAAATGGCGCTACTAATGCATAAATTCAAAAAGTTCATCAAACAACTGAAAGACTCCTACAGCCCAAACACATCAACAAGGTAAGTACCAAACATCATCCGTGATGCTAACTTGTGTTATAATCTGCAGGAAACCGTGCCATTATGCAAACAAATGTCCTCATCCCAAAGTCCAAAGATTGCACGAGGCCGAGCAACAAGAGAGAGATGAAAGAAGACGTGCTTGGAAAGACAAGCTCAAGGCCCCGATTGAGAATCGAAGCCTCCCCACACCATCCAAATCAGCAGAATGTCTTGGTGGTCATCGAGAGTGATTCATCCGACGATGAGTTCGATGATAAAGCATACATGTGCTTTATGGCCAAAGATGTTCCGTAAGGTGAAGACAATGACGATGAGGTAAGTTCAACCTCGCTTATTCCATCTAATGCATCTCATACTTTGAAAATATGATGAATGAATTCAAAAACATTCAAAAGGCCCATGAGACTCTAAAATCGAGAATATACACTTCAATTAACAAATCTAGAGCTAAAAGATGAAAATGACTTGCTTTGAAAATAAACTATGAAAATATGTCTCTTGATTGTGAAACCAAAGAAGGTCGATTTTGAAAAACTCATGGAGAGCAATCATCAACTTGCTCATGAACTAAATGTAGTTAAAACCCATAATGAGAGCAAGACAAATGATTTGGTTCTACTACAAACCAAAATTACTACTCTCGAGAAGCGAGAAACTGAACTTGAGACCATTCTGAAGTCTTTTGAAAAATCGTCCAAAAGAATGGAAGAAATTCTGAGCACTGGGCAACATGCTCATGATAAAAGTGGCTTAGGATACAGCTCATGTTCGAATAAAGGCAAAACTAGTACTGTGTTCGTCAAGAGTGTGGAACACATTCCAGATTCGGAAGATACTCCTAGTCCCATAAAGGAACCTGCTGTACCGAGAAACCGAAAGCCGCAATTCCGCCTCAACTCTACAATTCGAGACAGTGGAACCAACAACCACTCGAAGGCGTAATCTACAAAGATGCTCCACAAGCATATCATCAAAGCCGATATCATTCAGAAGAAGACGGTATCCAACCACCAAAGGCCCGCACAAAGTACACTCAAGATAAAGTGCACCTAGGTATTGGATACGAGCCCCGTTATCCCTCAAGACAGGATGCCGATTCGGTATCAACAACGGCATTGGGAATCCAACCGGAGACCCGAAGACAAGTCGAGGCCTAGGAAAATGGCTCCACCTCCTAGACGGCACTCATCGAATAATAATAATAACCCCGATTTTTACATGCATGGTAATTATCATGATTATAACAACTACGGATATGCCCCGTAGATACCGCAATCTTTGTCGATTACATCCTACAGTAAACCAATTGCTGTCAGGAAAATCTGGGTACCTAAAGGAACTAACATATATGGACCCAAAAATCAAAGGGGACCTAAATCTACCTAATTTCTTTGTTACAGGACATTCTAGAGGAGAATACCTGGTACTTCGATAGTGGATGCTCTCGTCACATGACCGGAGATAGGAGCAAGCTATCTGATTTTGTAGAAGGTCGCGGTCCGAAAGTTCGCTTCGGTGATAAGTCTAAAGGAAGAACAAGAGGGAAAGGAAACCTACTTGTCGGGAAATTCAAGGTCACTGATGTTGCATATGTTGAAGGCTTACAGTATAATCTACTTAGCATTAGCCGCCTGTGATAAACAGTTCTCGGTGAAGTTCTATATAGATCATCAGAGAGTCAAGAACACCCAAACCAAGGAAGTTGTGCTTACAGGAAGCAGATCGTAATATGTACATTGCCGATCGGAAGCCTATGAGCTCCTCAATTCCATGTTTTGTTGCCAAAGGCACTGCAGATCTTAGCTGGCTATGGCACAAGAGGATGTCTCACGTCAACTTCAAGACGATCAACAAGCTTTCAAGACAGTGTATGGTTAGAGGTTTGCCAGATGTGTCATTCAAGAAGGACAGCGTCTGCGGACCATGCCAGAAAGGCAAGCAAATCAAGTCAACTCGAAAAGCAAATCCTACCTTTCAACCCAAAGAGTGTTGGAAATGCTACACATGGATCTCTACGGTCCTGTAGACCCAGTAAGTTTGGGAGGTAAGAAATATTGCATGGTTGTTGTTGATGATTATTCCGTATGCTTGGACGATCTTTCTTAGCAAGAAGAAGGAAACAACATCAAGTGCCCGAGCTCTGAGAAAGTTGCGAGAATGAAAAAGCATCGAGTATCGTGTGCATTCGTTCGACAGTCTTGAATGTACTAACCGCTTTATAGAGCAATACTGTCGGAGAATGGAATACAAAGACGAATACTCACCGCCCGAACACCTCAACAAAATGGTGTTGCCGAGCGAAAGAATAGGACGTTGAAAGATGCGACAAGGACAATGATTGCCGAAAGCAAATTGCCGCAGCGTTTCTGGGGTGAAGCAACCAATACAAATGCTACACTCAAAACCATTGTATCGTCAACAAGCACCACAACAAAACGACTTACGAGGTATGGAACAACAAAACTCCATTAGTTTCGTATTTTCACATTTTTGGATGCAAAGCTATGTATTGAACAACGGGAAGGACCAACTTAGAACCTTTGATGAAAAATCAGATGAAGGAATATTCGTAGGATACTCCTCCGTCAGCAAAGCTTTCAGAATCTTTAATAAAAGGAGGCTGACGATCGAGGAATCAGTTCATGTAGTGTTCGACGAACCACACCATGACCCTACAGGAGTAGATAATATCACTCAGGACATTCACCATCTATCTATCTTGGATCCACCTACACCGATAGAACCTGTAGTTGATTTAGAAATCAACCCCGCAGCTGTAAGAATCGATGTGGAAGAAGCTAACGCTCTACAAGCTGAAGCTGTACCCACAGAAACTTTCGATACAGTACGGGATCCTGAACTAGAACCCGACCGAAGATGGTTGAGAGATCACCCGCAAGAGCTGATCATTGGAAACATTAATGCAGGTGTTTCTACTCGTAGGAGAATACAGAGTACACAAGGAAATGTACTTTGTGCACAAGAAGAATCTAATGTCAAGTCTCACGCTTCGAATGGAAATCTCAATCCGAACTTAGGAGACTCAATATGTGCACTATCGCCGTATTCTTAGCCCATCCGAACTGTTTCGACCATAGACGCTCTTAACAACTCTCATTGGATAACATCTATGGAAGAAGAGCTTAACGGTTTCGAAAGAAACAATGTATGGTATCTTGTACCCAGACCGACACACCAATCGGTTATAGGAACCAAATGGGTATTTCGAAACAAAAAGGATGGAAATGGACTTATCATAAGAAACAAATCCAGACTAGTAGCACAAGGCTATTGTCAGGAAGAAGGAATCGACTATGATGAAACCTTCGCCCCTGTAGCGAGACTAGAAGCCATCAGGATATTTTTAGCCTTTGCCGCCCATAAGAATTTTATCGTATACCAAATGGACGTCAAAAGTGCTTTCCTGAATGGAGAGCTTACAGAAGAAGTTTATGTTGAACAACCACCAGGGTTTGCCAACACAGACGGTATCGATCTAGTTTACAGGCTAAGGAAAGCGCTGTACGGACTTAAACAAGCCCCTAGAGCCTGGTACGAAACCCTGTCCCAGTATCTAACCAACAACGGATTTGAGAAAGGTGCTGTCGACAAAACCTTATTCAAGATACAGGAAGGTGATGACCTTCTAATGGTACAAATTTATGTCGATGATATTATTTTTGGTTCAACTAACCTTGCTCTATGTCAAAGGTTCTCACATCTCATGCAAAGCAAATTTGAAATGAGTATGATGGGGGAACTTAGTTATTTCCTAGGTTTGCAGATAAAGCGATTTGCCTACGGTATATTCATCAACCAGGAGAAATACAGCAAGGAGCTTCTCAACAAATTTGGAATGAACACTTCCAAATCCTCGCCAACCCCCATGAGCACTTCCGTGCAAATTAGTGCTGATGAAGCCGGAAAGCCGTTTGACCAATCACTCTACAGGAAGCTCATTGGATCGCTCCTGTACCTAACGGCTAGCAGGCCCGATATCCAGTTTGCTGTTGGAGTGTGTGCGAGATACCAAGTTGCACCTAAGGAATCACACTTCAATACAGCTAAACGAATCCTGAAATACGTTAAAGGAACAGTCGATGTAGGACTGTGGTATCCTAAGGAAGGCGGATTCGATTTAGTTGGATACATCGACTCGGATCTCGGAGGCTGCAAGCTAGATAGGAAGAGTACAAGTGGAACTTGTCGCTTTCTCGGACCTAGACTCGTTTCTTGGTTCAGTAAGAAGCAATTGGCTAATTCTCTTTCCACGGCTGAATCAGAGTACTATGTCTTGGTAGGCTGCTGTATGCGAATCCTTTGGATGCGGCAACAAGCTGATTATGGAATCGTTGCTAGAGAGACTCCAATCATGTGTGATAGCACGAGTGCAATTGCAATCACGCACAATCCTGTTTTGCACTCGCGCACTAAACATATCAACATGAAGCATCATTTCATCAGGAATCATGTCGAGAACAAGGATGTCCGCCTGGAAAAAGTTCATACAGACATCCAGCTGGCCGACATTTTCACCAAGCCTCTCGACACAGCAAGATTCAACATGCTAAGAACAGAATTGGGAATACTACAGCCAGACTCCCTGTAAGTGAATTCACTGCTTTTACTCAACAATTGAGGGGAATCAGTAAGACCCGTGAATACAGATTCAACATTAATTATCCGTACACTCGAATCATCAATACAAGATCAGAGCGAACGAAGGCATATGAATCCTACAGCTGATGTGTGCAATAATTAAGGGGGAATACTGTAGGACCCATGAATACAGCATTAATCCAAATATTGCTGTATGGAATTTGAAACCTATTAGTACCTTTTTAAGGGGGAACGCTGTATCGACGCGGAGAACAGCACATACTATAGGATTTCGATTCAGTATATAATATAATATAGGATTCGGGAAGCTTCAACATACCGTGCACCATAGGAAACCTCTCTTTTGATAAGGCGTTGTGCGATCTCGGCGCTAGCATTAATCTCATGCCTCTATCCATTATCAAGAAGCTGGGAATTGGGGAAGCGAAGCCGACGACGGTCTCCTTGCAATTAGCAGATCGATCTATTAAGTATCTGAGGGGAGTGATAGAGGACGTTTTAGTAAAGGTTGATAAATTTATCTTTCCGGCCGACTTCATTGTGCTCGACATGGAGGAGGATCAAGACATCCCAATTATTTTGGGAAGACCATTCTTAGCGACCGACCGAACTCTCATAGACGTGGAAAAAGGGGAACTAACTCTAAGGGTTCAAGACGAGCATGTCACGTTCCAAGTGTTTAAATATTTTCCGTGTCCAGGTGGTGTTGAGAAGAGCTCGCAAATTGAAAGTGTAGATACCCTTACGAAGGACACACACCGGAAGAATCGTCGGTTGAAAAAGTCAAAATCTGTTTCAGCTGCCCCGACGCCTAATAAAGAGCAAGTCGCGTGTATTAGGCATTTGAATATGTCGCCATCCGTTCAGCCACAATCGGAGAAGTCTCACTCTGTCCTAAGTTCGTTCGTGAAAGAGGAAAATAAGCCAGAAGTCAAACTGGCACCTAGTCATGTGGAGAATGGGTGTTTCGGAAAGTTGTTTTTGTCAAAACCTTTTCGCAAACAACATTGGGTGTCCAAACCAAAAATCGGATCGTTAAAGACCGATGGTCAAAATTTTAAAACACATATTAACGGTTCGATGAACGGGGCGAAGATCAAATGGAGTTTGCGAAAAGCGAACTGATTTTTCAAAAGGTCCGGCTGAAGACTATAAACTTAGCGCTTCTCGGGAGGCAACCCGAGTCTTAGCTGTAGATTTTTGTATTTCAGTATTTTCTTGCATTTTTTTTGAATATTTATTTTTCATCATTTTTGCTTTGATTTGCTTATACCTCTCGTTCTTGACGTGTTCTTCTGAAAATTCTGTGCAGAAAAGTCCCAGGGGAAAAATTTATGCCTGAGCCGCGGCACAAGGCTTGTGAGACGCGGCACACACAAATCGACACAGAAGGCTAAACTCCCTGTACTATGTGTCGCGGCACAACCTTGCTGAGCCGCGGCACACTTAAGTCCTGAGCCGCGGCACGTTACCTCTGAGCCGCGGCACGCTAATTACCAAAAATTGGCCAAGGACGCTGTACTACGGGCTGCGGCACATATGTGCTGAGCCGCGGCACAATAACACTGCTGAGCCGCGGCACATGACAAAATGAACCAACAGGTCTAAGAGTCTGTACTCTGAGCCGCGGCGCACTTAAGTTGTGCCGCGGCCCCCGTTCGGAACTTGAACAGCCCAGGTAGCTTTATAACACGAATTCGGCCGACCCCAGGTACACTTTTTCTTTTCTTACATAGTGATCGGTCGATACCCTCCTCCCCTTCTTCTTCTTCTTCTCGCATCCCTCAAATCTAATCAAGGTAATTCTCAATCCTTTGTATTAATTGCTTCATGAATTGCGAAATGAGATATTGTTCTTCATTCAATATTGATTATGTTGTTAGTTTTTTTCAAAGTCCTATCCAAAAGTTGAGTTGGGAATATGAGGTTTTTGATTTATTTTTGATGATTGTCTTGCGATTATGAACGAATTGATTATATTTGTCATGAGGATCAATTGAGGATGTTGTTTTTGGGGATTGAATGAAGCCATGATCATGTTTGTTCCCCAATTAAAATTCTGCACACAAGGTGTTCGATGAAATGCTTAAATGAAATTTTTTTCTTTGTTAAGTTAATATTTTGAATCTAGGTGCAACGTATTCGTTTTTGTATTTACAGCGACCCCAACCCATACGTCAATTTTAAATGTGAAATGCTCAATTGTAATTTTCATTCACAACGGTGCAAGCTCGTTCAATTCTTGATTCACGTTTTGCCGAGTAGTGTGCTCTCCTTATTGCTTAAATAAGTAAACTCCGGTGTTTAACGTTTCAGGGACTCGCTATGTCTAGAACCAAAAAGGTGAGCAAAAGGGCCAGGACTCAGTCGTCCCCCACACGAGGGGAAACTTCTCATAGTCGAGCCGAGTCGGAGGCGCACCAATTCTCTGACCCGGAGATCCATAAAATCTTCAACGAGAAGATTCGTCCTCAGCCCCCCAGGACGTGGAGCTTCTGACCATGATCGATGAGATGGGGTGGCCCGTTTCGCTGCACCCCCCGAGCCGGCGGTGATCTCCATAGTGCAGGAGTTTTATGCCAGCGCGCTGCTGAAGCATATCCGAGCGGGCCAGATGATACCGCAGTCTGATACTCGGACGCAGGTCGTTGTCCGGGGCATTACTGTAGACTTCTCTGTGGCCGCCATCCGGAGATTGTTCGAGCTGCCGGTGGTTGATGAGACGGCTTATACACGTGCCATGAGTGGCCTCACGAGGGAGGCCCTGCTAGAGACACTCACTCAGCCCGGTTCCGACTGGGAGTTGCGCGCTCCAGGCTCCTCGGCTTTCTACTTCAAGAGCTCGCGCCTCAGCCGGCTCGGGAGAACATGGTTGTATTTTGTCTGCGCTCGTGTAGACCCTACCTCTCAGATTCGATCTGTTTTACTCTCTCGAGCCCGTACTTTATATGCTATCACTTCGGGGCTCAGGTTCGATGTGGCTCCTCTCCTGGTCCGATCCATTATACTATGCATTCAGGGAGGGGCCAAGACGGGGCTGAAGCACCCCTCTCTTATCTGCGCTCTGTGCCGGCATTCGGGGATGACGTGGTCGGACGACGAGTCGATGCTAGCTCCCCAGGGCCCGATTGATCACCGTATCATTTCGCATTTCGACCAGTGGGGAGGAGCGCCGGCACATGCTCGGGGGCGAGGATTTCTACTATATGAGGCCCACGAGGGGTCCCCCGAGCCTCTTCTGCTCACACAGGGGCAGACAGATGCCAGCCCGCCGCCCGAGAGAGAGCACTTGCAGGCGATGTTCGACGGGTTGAGGGAGGATATGAGGAGAGAGAGAGGAAATGAGGAGAGAGAGAGAGAGAGCCTTCTGGCTGCCCTGAGAGAGGAGAGGTGGACGGAGAGAGAGAGCATCATTGCTGCCGTCCGAGATGAGATGAGAGAGCAGGCCCGCCAGGCCAATCGTCGTGAGTCGAGGCGTCTAGCAGCGAGGGATGCCTACCACCAGGAGCACCTTGCTGCATGGACGGCCCACATTATGCACCCGGACGGGCCATTTATTCCACCTGCTCGGCCAGCCACACCACCCTCCTCGCCGGATGACGCCGGCACCAGTTTGTGAGCAGACTGTAGGGGAGTACTTGACCTTCTTCTATTATTACATATTATAATTTGTCCATTGAGGTCAATGTACGTCCTAAGTTTGGGGGGGTTTACTTTCTGTTGATATACTTATTGCTGTACTTATTTTTCGTTTGCACTTTTGTTATTTTTAGTTATCTTTTTGTTGTTAACCTTGCTTGTCGTGATCTTATTTTCTGTGTGAATTTTTCGTGCCTCTTTTTGTGTAAAACTGATGTTACGACACTGTTTTCCTTCTGAAAAAATGGTTGAGTTTTAGTCGAGGTGTAGTCAGTGATATCTGTTTCTGTTGGATATTCATCTAGGTCCGAATTTTTTTCGTTTTTTGTAGAAATCTTAGCAGATAAGAAAGGAGACATACGTGTTTTCAAATCGCCGTCTATACGTTTGGTTACATTTTTCGGTTAGCTAGTTATCCAGTAACATGAGTCGCATTGGCATTTGATTTGAGTTTAGAGTCGGACAGTTTTTCCCGAATAGTCGAGATATTCTTTGTTCTATGATGGGAAGTCTAGTAACCGGGGGTATTCACGTAACCCGTTGTTTACTCTCGCGTAAAACGACGACCCTGATTAGACTAATGGTTTAGAAATTTCGCATGTGCCGATGATAGGGAGCCTAGTAACCGGGGTTATTCGCGTGACCCGTTGTTTACTCTCGCGTAAAATAGCGACCTTGAATCGAACATGCGGGAATAGCTATTCGAGTTGTTTCTCCGCTGTGGAGGGGAACTTAGTAACTAGAAGCATCCATGTACCCCATGAGTGTCTTTTACGTCAAACGGTTTCCCAATACATGAGAATAGAATTCCACCCTAGGATTATCCCGATTAAACATCCCGAGATCCGAACCTAGTGGTCAACTCGAATCATCTTCTTGAGCATATATAAGGGAATACTGTCCGAGGGTTATTTTTGATGAAACTCGTGAAATTATTGCCATTAGACTGTGGAACTGGGCGAGTTAGCTTGTTTATTTTAACCTTTCATATTGACGGTCGATTAAATTCACGCTTGTTAATCTTTGAGCTTGATTTTCTTCATGAATAAGTGATTAGGACTGAAATTGATTACTTTGTGGAATCAGTGTCCTGGATGTAACTCGCTATTACGATACTTGTATTATTCAGAGAGAATTTCAGGGTAGTATTGATTAAGTTGAGCACACTTGATTTGCACGATCATTCACGATATTCTTTTATTTGTAATCAATTCTTTTTGCTTGAGGACAAGCAAAGGCTCAAGTTTGGGGTATTTGTTAGGCGTATTTTTATACGCTTATTTATCATTATTTTGTATTCTTTTGAAGTGTAAATCTGCATAAATGAGCTTTTAATGCCCTATTCTTTTATGTTTTGCAGGAAATTGGAGTCCGGAAGCTCAAACGATGAAAACGGGTAAAACGGCGAATTTTGGCCTGGGGCGGCACAAGGAAAGCGGGCGCGGCACAGAAGGCACCCAAAGAAGCCCCGAGTGGATCAGACGGGGCCGCTACTGTAATACCGTTATTTTTATCCCGGAAATTTTCTATTTTGGCGGAAGTCTATTTTGACGACTTGCTTGGGACCGTTTCGTCATCCCGAGAATGATTAATTCTACACTTTTGTCATCCGAGTTCGCTTTGTATCGTTATGTTGAATTCCGTGTCCTTAATCGACTTTTTCACGTGGGAGTTCGACTTTGTTAGATCACCATTAATTTTTGGTAACTCCAAAAATTCTGAATCTTTGCAATATTATAGAGCATCGAGTTAGCTTTCCAATGGTTCAAACGGTGAGTCAATCGGAGTCCTGACGAGAGAGTTATGGTCGTTTTAACTCACCCGCCGTTATTGGCCGATCACTACTGGCCGAACTTCGGCGTGTCGTCCGACACGGCCCGTGCTGCACTCGTCCGGAAATGCCGGAGTTTCGTTGACCAGACTCGGTCGTGTCGTCCGACACGGCCGCGGCTGCATTTCTTCCGGATAAACTCGAACGATCGCCGACACGCCCGACCGTGTCCCAGTGACACGGCCGAGTCATGCCGATCGGCCGGGCGGGTCATTGTCGGAAGGCTCAGCCGCGACCGTGTCAAGCGCAGACACGGTCGAGTCCTGTCGCCAATCAGGTAACACGACTGTGCCGACCAAAGACGGGCCCCGTCCGGCAGCAGCCAACCCTATAAAAGGCCCCGCAGACGCTTTTTCTTGCCATTTTTCACCTTCTTCTTCTCCTCTTCCGTAGCCGGGCGTGTTCTAAGCTTGAAGCCATGTTGTTTAGCAACATATCCATGGAGTTCCTTGGGTTATATCATCAATCATTCGTCCGATAACATCCTTTGATCGAGCGAATCAGCGATTTTCTAGAAATCTAATTTTGGGGATTTTGGGTATTTTGTTCGATTTCGTCCGTTTAATCCGATTTAACTTAGGATTGTGAAGGATTGATGATTATTTAGATGTATTGTATCATTTCCTTGTTATCCCATGGTTGGATCGTATCGATTCGTTGTTTTGGTCGAGTTCTTGACCGACGCCTTGAAGGTGTCCTAGAAATGTCATAGAGGGGTTTTCGGGCGTTCTACGATTATTCTTCCTCGTATGATCGATGATTTATTGAATTTATGTTGTTAGGGTCGAATTCTTGTGAAGAACTCGAGTTGAAACCCTTCCGCTCGTTGTCTTCCTCGTGGTTCAAACTTCCTCCGAACCGTGTTCTTCGGGATCTTCTAACGCTTTATTAAGGCAAGTATACATTTATGATTATGCTCGACTTTGAAAGTATGAAATATTGATGATATGATTATTTCTAGCCACTCCGGGACGGGCCTATGGTCCTCTCGAGGGTTTCGTAGCCTCTGGTGCGATTCCATGGTTGATATGAACGAACCGTTTCTACGGCATTCATATGAAATAATGTTGGCATGCTTATTTATATCCACTCCGGGACGGACCGACGGGTCCTCTGAGGGTTTCGTAGCCTCTGGTGCGATTCCATGGATAATATGAATTAACCACTCCGGGACGGACCGACGAGTCCTCTGAGGGTTCCGTAGCCTCTGGTGCGGTTCCACGGTATTCATATATGTATTGATGAGATGCTATGAGATTTAGTTATTCCGGAATACTAGTCTTAATTTGATGAATTGACGGAAATTGATGAATTGACGGATATTGATGAATTGACGGATTACATTTACTTTATTGTCGAGAAGTATTATGTTTCATATTGTTATACTTGCACTAGCTATTCGACGGCTAACCCCTTTATGGGGGAAATACGTTTCATGTATTTCAGGTTCCAGGAGAGCGGACAGACGGGTACCGGGTCGGCATGAAGATGATGGGCAAGTGTGATACTGTGTCTTGTCTCCGGTTATCTCTTTTGGTTTCCTCCATTCGGTTGTTGTTATCTTGGAATGGATTTTTAAATACTCGAGTATTGTATTTCGCTTTCTTGATGTTCCTACTGGCTGTGTTGCCGAGGTATTGATTTGTGCAATGATGTATATGGTTTCATTGTTTATGGTTTCAATACCATTTGTATCGTCTTTCTTTCTATTGTATGTAGACCTTATCGGTCAAGTTTATAGTTCCGCGTATGTTTAGCCTTGTGGGTCCCACGGCGGGGCTCACGGCGCTGTAATATACCCTGAATAACTTGGGGGTGTTACATAATATGGTATCAGAGCTTAGGTTTATGGATACCTAGGCTGTCGGTCTTTTGGGTCGATTGAGTCGGCATTTGCCCATGATCACTACTCGCCATCATCACGGCGACGCAGTACTTGTAAGTCCTCTCACTCTTCTTGTATTTTTCTTAATCGTTTCGTTTATAGCTTGGTATTCTTGGGAATTGGTCACTTCGGGAATGTGCGATTTGGATTATACTTACGCACGTATGTGCCTTTCCGAATGTTGGCTGAAAGTAGGAAGAATCGTGGCCGTGGTCACGGACGTGAACTCTTCCTTGAGATTTTGTTAAATTGCTAATTGCGATATTGGTGTGTAACGGTATTATGTTGAGACTTTGTTTAGAGTCGATGCTAGTATCACGGAGATCTTCGACTTCCCGACTGTAAGTATGTTGTTCGGATTATTCGATAATTCGGGTTATCTTGGTGATTTTGGATTTTCCGTTGAAATGTTTGTGCGAGTGATTGCAAGTTTCGAGGACGAAACTTATTTTTAAGGGGGTAGAGTGTAATACCCGATTTTCGGATATTTTTATTTCGTTTATATATTGGATATCGTGGATGGTTAATTATGCTCGAGGACGTTGTGAACGCGTTGAAAATGTTATTGAATTGAGTATATGTATTGATTTTGCCGTATGCTCGTATTTGGTATGTCATGACTTTGGACAGAATTGTTGAAATTGGCTAAGTATGGAATTATTACGACGTTAATGAGGTGAGATTACGACGTAAGATTGGCATGGTTACGTACGCCAAGGCTAAGGTATTACGACGTAACGAAGGCATCGGACGTAACCGAGTCATGTGAGGCGGTGGGACCTGTTTCGCAACTTTCGGCGGAGAATGTTGACGGTGAGTCAACGACGTGTTACGACGTTATACGCGTGTTACGCACGTAACACAACCATTATCTTGTAGCAAGTCAACCGGTATATTACGACGTTATATGGTATGGGTTACGACGTAATAGATCGCACGGAATGAGACAGTGAGATGGTTACGTACGTTATGGATTTTGGATTACGCACGTTAAAGTTGTTACGTACGTTAAGAAAGGACACCTAAGTACGTAATGAGAGTGCAATTTATAGATTGAAGTGTTGCCTTTCATTTCTCTCACGATCCTTTGAGATATTTCTCTCCAAAACTCGTCCCTCTTCACTTTTAAGAGTGTTCTAAACACTTTTAACATGATTGTGAGCTTGGAATCATGGAATTAGAGCTTGGTTATGGAACTATTGTTGATTCTTGAAGTGATTTCTTGTGTTATCCATATTCTATGAGGTTTATGCCGAAGGAAGATAATGATATGCTTTGAATATGTTGATTATGATTATGGAATCATAGAGATCTTGATGTTCTTGAGGCCATATGATGACTATGATGATTTAATGATTCTTGGAATGGAGTTCAATTATTCTTTCTTCGTGGTTCGTCCATGCAAGGTAATCCTCATATCCCTTTTGATAGTGGCTTATTTTTTTCTTTTTGGGCTACTACTTGGGAGGGAGTACATTGGGAATCGTGTATTTTGATGTTCGTCTTATTTCAATGAAAATGCATAAATTGGACTGTACTTTTATCCGCTGCGTGAGTATTTTTGAAATGGATTTTTGGTATTTTGCCAACTGAAATTTTATTTTGTAAAACCGATTCCCTAAACTGAGTTTTTGGCATTTTAACCTTGATCGTTTTGACGGTATTTGGAAAATGATTTTTTTTAGTATTTGAAAAATATTACCGTCATCGGTCTTTTTAGCATTTTTGGAATGACGTGGAAATTGTGCTTAGCCTGGTAAATCCTTGTGAGAAGGGTTTACGGCGTGTAATATTCAGGGAGGATGCGGGGTGTTACAATTATGGAATCATGTGATAATGTTATACGAGATTTGTTGGAATTGTAATAAGAGATTTCGGATGTTGATATGATCATTGAGATCTTCTTCATATGGTGATAAGGGTTTTGTTGCGATTCTTGAGATTGTATGAATGACATGATGAAGAAAATGGTAACATGGAGATATATACCTCAGAGATGTTGTTCTGAACGTGATTTCGGATATTTCATGTTCTTGAAGAACTCTTGAATTATACGAGGTGATGAAAATTTTTTTTTAGAAGTGTTGATGTTTTGAAAATGAATATGGAATATTCATATCTAGAGCTAAATTATGTGTTGGAAATAATACTCGTATAGGAATACGAATGTGATTATGAGTTTGATGAGACTATTATTCATATCTGAATTTGGAAGCCCATACGTATGGAGTAAATATTCAAATCGAATGAATGGATTGTTTGATAACCTTTTTAATATGATTATCTATTGTTTTGAACCAGTCGGATGATTCGAATTGATGACGGTTATAAGTAAATTTTAACGATGGATTTACGAGAAGGGAACCTTGTAAATTCGTATTTAAGAATTGAGTTTGGAACATTTAGACCCTTATTATTGGTCCGAATTGGTTCGATATGATCATCATTTTTCACTCGTATTGTGGACGGATTTGTAAGTGTCTGAGTTGGATTGTTCGATCGTGATTAGTCGAGATATGGTAAAACGATTGAGTTCGTGGTTTGGTGGTATTGATATTGGTCGTCATCGAACCGGTTGATTATCAATCCTTCATTTTACAATAAGGTATGATATTTTATCGTGAATTATGATTGTGTTGTGTTAAGGTTGAAGGGTTCGTAGATTAACTTGGTCGAGATCGAGGGAATTCGTAAGACGAAATCAACCGAATTGGTAATGATTTTGTATTGATATCGAGACAAGTTTTATACTCGTACTAATCAATGATACTCAGGTTATCGTGTAGGCGTACGATTGGGTGAATCATTGTGGGACTTGGCCTCTTGATGATTGTAGGGATGTAGCGGGAGTGGTTGACTCGACGCCGGCGGCAGATTATGCCAAATGTTACTATTGTTTGTAAAAGGCCGGTTCGAGGCATTGCGATACTTGTTGGTTAAGTCGCCGCCGATTGCCGGTTCGCGGTATCGACGTATCGATTGTGATTGTGATGGATGTTCCATTGAGATATTGTGGTAATCGTCGTCATTGACATCGGTGTTTTTCTATTAATATTATATTAACCAATGAGAGACGCTTGATATATCCTTTTATCATCTCCGCTTCGTGGTCGGTTTAAGACACCGGACATCTATTCTATCGTATCATTGATTATCGATTGACCGTTCTAAGGTAATCGAGGTATTGAATCGGGATTATCGAAGATAATTCCCATCCATTATCAAAGATAATTTCCGTCCGTTGTATAATTGTTATCGATCGCCATCCTACGGTAATCGAAGTATTGAATTGGGATTATCAACGATAGTTCCCATCCGTTAAATTATTATTGTCGTGTTGACCGATTCAAGGCAAGACACTATTTTCTTGTGAACTCGGTAATTTTGTGATCTTTGAAGGTTGAGGATTTTCCCTAACTGTTGTGTTGTGATCGTTGCTCGTGATAATCGGTCCTTAAGGAAATTCTGATCCCAGGATGGTTGTTTTGAATATCGTTGGTCGTGTCGATCTTTCATTATTCGTGTGTCATCGTTCACTTGGTGAGTCGTATGATCCATATTGGATGTTTTATCCCTTGAGTTTCGTTGTCATGTTGTATCGTGGCATATCCGGAATCATGTCTGCGTGCCGATTGGTTATGTGTAGGATTTTTAGCCAGGCACTCGATGGTCATGCGTGGGTATTTCCGCATTGGACCGTGCACACGAGATGTAGTTCTTGAGGCTAATTAGGTACATTGTCACACGTATATTCTGGATTCCGTATACGGGGTGGACATGTGCATGGACACATTTCCGGATCGGGCGTACTGTGATGTCCCTCTTGAACTTTATTGATTGATCGTTCGTAGTCCATGTTGTATTGGATATGTCCGACGATTTCCGACTGGTTGTTCATACGCCGAGGGGTATGTCCGACAGTCAGGTTTGCTCCTTTGAGATCTGTATTGTGATGATTTGACTTTGGGCTACATTCGGCTTCAGAGCCATTGTGATGAATCGGTATTCACGTTGGAGCCATCGGGCATTGTGAATTCGTATCTTATTCGGAATTGGTTTGGTTTTCCTTCGGGTAATGTATTGTGGTGTTCTATATTGATGATTCGCCGTTTGGTCGTAAGTTTGATTCTTGTGCATCTCGTTGAGTTTTTCCTGGCGAAATATTTCTTCTCCTACTGCTTTAAGTTTGGACGAAACTTCTTTTAAGGAGGGTAGAATGTAATACCGTTATTTTTATCCCGGAAATTTTCTATTTTTGGCGGAAGTCTATTTTGACGACTTGCTTGGGACCGTTTCGTCATCCTGAGAATGATTAATTCTACACTTTTTGTCATCCGAGTTCGTTTCGGTATCGTTCTGTTGAATTCCGTGTCCTTAATCGACTTTTTCACGTGGGAGTTCGACTTTGTTAGATCACCATTAATTTTTGGTAACTCCAAAAATTCTGAATCTTTGCAATATTATAGAGCATCGAGTTAGCTTTCCAATGGTTCAAACGGTGAGTCAATCGGAGTCTGGACGAGAGAGTTATGGTCGTTTTAACTCACCCGCTCGTTATTGGCGATCATCGCTGCCGGCCGAACTTCGGCCGTGTCGTCGACACGGCCCGTGCTGCATTTCGTCCGGAAATGCCGGAGTTTCGCCGACCAGACTCGGCCGTGTCGTCGACACGGCCCGTGCATACTCTTCCGGATAAACCTGGAGCAGCTGACACGCCGACCGTGTCCCGTGACACGGCCGAGTCATGCCCGATCGGCTGTCGGGCGAGTCTGTCGGAAGGCCCTCGGCGCCGCGACCGTGTCAAGCGGGACACGGTCGAGTCCTGTCGGCCAATCGTGCAACACGACTGCACGGCCGTGTCCGCAGCGATCAACCCCTATAAAAGGCCCCGCAGACGTTTTCTTGCCATTTTTCACCTTCTTCTTCTCCTCTTCCGTAGCTGGGCGTGTTCTAAGCTTGAAGCCATGTTGTTTAGCAACATATCCATGGAGTTCCTTGGGTTATATCATCAATCATTCGTCCGATAACATCCTTTGATCGAGCGAATCAGTCGATTTTCTAGAAATCTAATTTTGGGGATTTTGGGTATTTTGTTCGATTTCGTCCGTTTAATCCGATTTAACTTAGGATTGTGAAGGATTGATGATTATTTAGATGTATTGTATCATTTTCCTTGTTATCCCATGGTTGGATCGTATCGATTCGTTGTTTTGGTCGAGTTCTTGACCGACGCCTTGAAGGTGTCCTAAAATGTCATAGAGGGTTTTCGGGCGTTCTACGATTATTCTTCCTCGTATGATCGATGATTTATTGAATTTATGTTATTAGGGTCGAATTCTTGTGAAGAACTCGAGTTGAAACCCTTAGTTCGTTGTCTTCCTCGTGGTTCAAACTTCCTGGTCGAACCGTGTTCTTGGGATCTTGATAACGTTTATTAAGGCAAGTATACATTTATGATTGTACGTTCTCGACTTTGAAAGTATGAAATATTGATGATATGATTATTTCTAGCCACTCCGGGACGGGCCTATGGTCCTCTGAGGGTTTCGTAGCCTCCAGTGCGATTCCATGGTTGATATGAACGAACCGTTTCTACGGCATTCATATGAAATAATGTTGGCATGCTTATTTATATCCACTCCGGGACGGACTGGGTCCTCCGAGGGTTTCGTAGCCTCTGGTGCGATTCCATGGATAATATGAATTAACCACTCCGGGACGGACCGACGGGTCCTCCGAGGGTTCCGTAGCCTCCGGTGTGGTTCCACGGTATTCATATATGTATTGATGAGATGCTATGAGATTTAGTTATTAGGAATACTAGTCTTAATTTGATGAATTGACGGAAATAGATGAATTGAAGGATATTGATGAATTGAAGGATTACCTTTACAATATAGTCGAGAAGTATTATGTTTCATATTTTAATACTTGCACTAGCTATTCGACGGCTAACGCCTTTATGGGGAAATACGTTTCATGTATTTCGAGTTCGGAGAGCGGACAGACGGAGTGCAGGTCGGCATGAAGATGATGGGCAAGTGTGATCCGTGTCTTGTCTCGGTTATCTCTTTTGGTTTCCTCCATTCGGTGTTGTTGTCTTGGAATGGATTTTTAAATACTCGAGTATTGTATTTCGTTTCCTTGATGTTCCTACTGTGTTGCCGAGGTATTGATTTGTGCAGTGATGTATATGGTTTCATTGTTTATGGTTTCGAATACCATTTGTATCGTCTTTCTTTCTATTGTATGTAGACCTTATCGGTCAAGTTTATAGTTCCGCGTATGTTTAGCCTTGTGGGTCCCACGGCGGGGCTCACGGTGCTGTAATATACCCTGAATAACTTGGGGGTGTTACAGCGGCACAAGGATGCTGAGTCGCGGCCCAGGAGGAAAATTCTGCGCCGAGGCATCCCGCTGAGTGCCGTAAGCCGCGGGATAGATTTAGTGAGCCGCGGCCCACAGGGCAGTTTTGGAGTGTTCTGCGCGGTTTTGGGCCGTTTTGGAGCCTGTTCTCGACCTAACCACACGGACGCGTTTTTGAGGCAAAAGAGAGTTATAAATAAGCATGCAAGGTCAGAATTGAGAGAGATCGAACCATCGGAGAATCGATTACCATCAAGGAGAAGAAGCAGAAGACACCAAGAACAGAGGGCGGAAGCCAGAAGAACGGAGGAATCCGAGCTCTTCATCTGCGTTTGATTTCAATGCTTTCATTCATTAATTCTGTATTTTTATTATTTAGCATGTCAGGCTAAAACCCTGTTCTAGGATTTTAATGAAACCAATGTTTTGACGAATTTGCTTTTGATTATCTATATAATTCCCTTTTCTGTTGAGTTTTCCCAATCGATTTTAATGCTTTCAATTGTCTGGCCAATAATTGGATTGTTTTAATTACGCAACTCGAATCGGGAGAGGAGGGTTGGTGAGGAACTATTGGTGAGAACCGTTTTATCTTGTGAGATAGGAATATACTCATAGGAACTACGTGGCCTTTTGAGGATTTTGTGCTTTTTGCCTATTGTCGATTTAATTCACCTAGGGATAGAGTGCATTATTCGCCTTTAGAAAAATCTATTGACCTCGGGAGAGACGGTAGAGTATTTCAGCAATTTTCGCCTTCAATAAATTGGGAAAATCATTAACTTCAGATAATCGAGAGTAAATTCGGATAAACCGAGGTGGATTCACAATCCTAGACTTTTTCATCATTTGATTTTCCTTCTTCGAGCGATCGTTTTTCTGTTTATTATTGATTTTCTTTAGTCATTAATTGCAACCCAAATTTCGACTGTTCAAATAAAATTAGAATACATATAAATCGGTACTTAGTGATTCAGTCCTCGTGGGAACGATACTCACTCATCACTTTATGACTTGTCTACGATAACGTGCACTTGCGTTTAACGAAATATCGCAACAAACTCTTGGATTCTTGTCGTTTTTCCGGTTGATTCGAATTCTGTTTAGCGTTATTTATGCGTGGTGATGTTATTTTCATAGCGTTCGTGAGTTGTCGAAGTCTTGGTCGTTTTGGAGGTTCGAAGGCTAACCGACCGTATCCGTTCGTTGTTTCCCGTTGCTCGTGGTATCGAGGCAAGTATCTTGCCCATACTTTTCATGTTTCGTAGACGGAATCATTGATAAATGATTTTATGTGCAATCCGAATGTTTTAATGAACTTCTAAAAAGATCGGTATGTTCTCGATAATTGTTGTCTTTCAAAAGATAACTCGTATGCTTCGAGGATTAATGTGCTTTCGGAATATGTGCGTTAGTTTTGTATGTTGGAAGATGTTAAACATAGTTAGTGAATTTAGTAGACCGTAATTATTTGCCGAGGATTGTGTATTGATATGTGTAATTGTTCGGTGAATATATGACATTGTGTGATATTAGTTGTTATTCCTTCGTGAGGAGGTTGTGACGCTTGGTATTGTTTGGTATTGGTATTTTCTTATGGTTGTGTGACATTAGTTGTGAGTCTACGTCGACTAAAGTGGCCATTCTAGCGAAGTACCTAGCATTTGTATGCATATTCTAGTATTCGAATTATGGCTTCTCGTGGCGTTGTGGATGATATGTGTATGTTCACCTAGGGACGGTCTGACGAGGCCTCTAGGGATACGTATTGCCGTGTGTGTGCGTATCGCGAACTAGGGTTAACCACCCAGGGATGTCCGACGGGGCTCTGTAAGTGCAGCGGTAGTGAGTCTCGTACCAACGGTTAACTTTGAAATGTTTTGTTGGAGAACTGTGATTTTTGGCGCATATTTCGTCTGATTAGAATGGCAGTCCAAATGGTATCGTACTTGGCTGGAATGGCACCAGAAAAAGTGTTGTGTGTGAATTCGTCTCTTGGTTGCGATAATTAAGTATGTTTTCGTGAGTCCTGTGGTTGCTCTGTGTATTGTAGCTCTGTGGTGTGTTGCGTTCGACCGTATGGTCAAGTCGCAAAGTTGTGCTCTCTGTTGTCGTTCCGTGAGACTATTGTCATGGTAATGTTGACACGGTGTAGTTTATGCCGGATTATTCTTGTGAGTATGTGATGTGAATAAGTTGATTCACGGACCCCCGTGCTTGTGGTTGGAATGTTATGATTGGGTCCTGGACCCCGTATTTTGTTATCGGAATCGTATTTTGAAATAAATAATTTTTGGGATGTGTCCCTTAGTGCTTCAGAAGGCTTGAGGCTTCTTAAACCCCAAATATTTTCAAAAACTCCCGAGATCGTAAAATGTTTTGTAAGTTGTAAAATGGTTTTATTCTTATCTTTCGTAATTCAAATTATTTTGATCAAGTGAATTATCTCGGAAAGTATATTCACGATTTCTATGTTCTTGGAGTATGATATGTATGGCTTGTCTTTGCATTTATACTTGCACTAGCAAAACAGTGGAGTTTTGCTAACCCCCGAGTATTCAGGGGGTGGATGTCTGTTTTGCGTCCAGGTATTTGCAGGTTGTTGGTGTTGGAAAGTAAAACGCAGCGGAAGCGAAGTTTGGGAATATATGATTATAGCGTTTTACGCATCTACGAGCATTAGATCTATTTAGGCATGCTAATTAATTAATTACTAAGATTAACAAGCAATTTAAATATTATTTATTATTTATTAATTAAATATGTTGATTAATTAAAATATCCTAATCTAGATCCAAGATCATAGGATATTACCTTTTGAAGCGGTTGGTTATTTCCTTCTTGATCGCCTTGTACCTCTACCTTCAGATCTTCTAGAGTATGATCCGCCTTGAACCGGACGTTGTGTGGGCAACGAGCTACCGGAACTTTCTTGGACACCTTATGGATCGGCCGAATTCACCTTGCCTCACAACTCTCGATTTTATTTTCTTCAAGTAATTCCGATATGTAGCAAGAATTAAAGTGTTATCTCAATTGTGGAATCAAAGACACAAGTCAAGATCCACAATTAAACACTTAGAAGAAAAAATCGAAATTTCTTGTGTGTATGAAGCATAAAATCGGCCAAGCCCCATAAAGTCCTATTTATAGGCTCTTGGACTACTACTAGGGATCTAAAGGAGGATTATGGAAGGACTCCCAATTAATTCATCTTACCTTATTAGGACTCTTCCTAATATATGATGAATCAATTAATATCAACTTAGTCCACTAAAAGGTTGATATTGCACTTCATACCAAAATCCCAAATTACGAAATTGGGCTCCTTATTAAATATATTATTTCCCGTGTTTAAGATATCGAATGTCCATTAATTAATTATAAGCTACTGACAGCTTTAATTAATTAATATCTTATCCAAGAGTAGTACCACTCGAACCTTATTATTATACCTAATTAAATCCACTGCAGGTTTAATATAATAATCATTATCGAGCTCCTCAAGGGGACATCATCAACCCGCACGAGTCGGGACACGATTTCTAGTAATAATAATAATTGTCGTATAAACAATATTATTGCCCAAGATACGAGGCTTATTGAGTCGATCATTTTGACTCTCACCTATGGTAAATCAAAGCAATAATTATTATAAATACACAATTAAATATTATATACTTAGAATTAAGAAATAATATTTATCCGAGATTTACGTTCTTCTTACAGTCGATAGAAGACACTATCTCACCTCGATCCTGTTCAACGTATACAAATACGCTAATGTATGCTAATAGTCAAGACCAACTATTCTCAAGCATACACTACAACCCTTTATATAATTTGTCTAATAATTATATAGGTTGTGAACTATTATATTATTTTATAAGGCACCGATAATGTGATCTTCCGTGTGACACCAACACACCACATTATCTACAATATAAAATAATTAGACATTTCATTTGCATAACCATAACGTGAATTAATATGCAAAACATGTGATTAAATATAATTAATATCCTCATAGGTAGTAATAGGGAAATTAGGTAATACAAGCATAAAGTATGCTTTACAGTATACAATCCTAACAATCTCCCACTCATACTCAAAGCATGCTTTTAAGTATACTACTCTATTACATAGTCTCTCATTTCTCCCACTTATACTCAAAACAATGCTGCCATACACCGTAATCCCATTCCTTCCACATGCCTTTCAAAAACTTTTGAAGGTAGGCCTTTCGTGAAAGGGTCAGCAAGATTATCTTCCGATGCAACCCTGGCTACAACTACGTCTCCTTCCTTTACGAAGTGTCGTATGATGTGGTACTTGTGGTTGATATGTTTACTTGCCTGATGGGCTCGTGGTTCCCTCGAATTTGCGACTGCACCAGTATTATCACAATAGAGTGTAATACCCTCTGGCAAATCGGGAATCACATCTAAGTCTGCAGAAGTACTTGAGCCACACGCCTCCTTGGGCGCCTCAGAGGCCGCCACGTACTCGGCTTCCATGGTAGAGTCCGAGATGCATTTACCTTCACACTCCTCCAACTAATGGCTCCACCTCCTGTGCTAAACACATAACCCGAAGTAGACTTGGACTTTTCTTTGTCCGATGAAAAATCGAGTCGGTGTAACCCACCGTAAGCAGTCGTCGATTGATATACAAGCATGTACTCCTAGTCCTTCTCGGTACTTGAGTATGTGCTTGTGACAATCCAGTGTCCAGTCCTGGGTTCGGCCCGATATCCGGCCATGCCCACGGCATGACAGATATCCGTCTAGTGCAAAGCATAGCATACATGAGACTTCCCACAATGGATGCATAAGGAACCATCTTCATGTCATCTATCTCCTTTTGTGTCTTAGGACACATGTTCTTAGATAGTTGAATTCCATGTCCGTAAGGTAGAAAACCTTTCTTGGAATTCTCCATGCTAAACCGCTTCAAAGTATCGATATAGGATGCAGGATAAGCACAACATCCTCTTCTTCCGATCACGAAAGATCCTAATTCCAAGGATGTGTCCTGCTTCTCCTAGATCCTTCATATCGAATCGCTCGAGATAGCCATACCGTCGTCCGACAATTCCTTCACGTTGTTTCCAATCGAAGGATATCGTCTACATACTGATAAGAAACACCAACACGTTTCCATCGCATTTCTTATACACACAACTCTCACTCGGACATTGGACGAATCCATATATTGGACTACTTCGTCAAAATGAGTGTTCCAAGATCTAGATGCTTGCTTAAGTCCATAAATGGATTTCTTAAGTTTGCACACCAAGTGCTCTTCTCCTTTAGCAATGAATCCCTCTGCTTGGCGCATATAGATTTCCTTGTCTAGACTCCCATTCAGGAATGCAGTCTTGACATCCATCTGCCAAATCTCCAGATCCAAATGCGCAGCTATAGCTAAAAGAATCCGGATTGACTTAAGCATGGCTACCGGCGAAAAGGTTTCATCATAATCGATACCCTCTTTCTGAGTGTAACCTTTTGCAACAAGCCTCGCTTTGAAGGTTTCAACCTTCCCGTCACATCCCTTCTTTCGCTTGTAGACCCATTTACTCCCAATGGCTTGTACACCATCAGGTAGCTCTACTAGCTCCCACACTTGATTGGAATCCATAGATCCCATTTCTGATTCCATTGCTTCTTGCCAGGAGTCAGCATCTTTATCTTGGATTGCCTCCTTATAGGTCCAGGAACCGATTCATCTTCGTGCAGGATTGAGTCCGAAGACTTTCCCACACCTATGAATCGCTCGGTGACAAACAACCCTCCCACTACGACGAGGCAAATCTGAGTTGGTGTAAAAGTTTTAGAATCGATACGTGGTGCGGTGTTAGTTGGCGCTTGCGATTGGTATAGTCGGAATCTCGCCCGAGCTCTTCCAGAATTATTTCGCTCATGGGCTTGTGACTAATCATATAATCCTCTTCCGTAAATTGGGCATTGGTGCTAACAATGACCTTCGATCTGGGGACTATAGAACAAGCCACTCTTCGTTCCCTTAGGGTATCCCACAAACACTCGTATTTCATGCGAGATGCCAACTTATCGGCTTCCTTATTCAAGACATGTCTTGAGTACCCCAAATCCGAACATGTCCTAGACTGGGCTTACGCCCACTCCACAGTTCTGTGGGTGTTTTTGGAACTGATTTCGAAGGCACCAGGTTTAGAATGTACGCTGCTGTTTCTAAGGCGTATCCCCAAAACGAAATAGGTAAATCTGAATAACTCATCATTGATCTAACCATTTCCAAAAGAGTCCTATTCCTTCTTTCAGCCACACCATTTTGTTGTGGAGTTCCCGGCGCGGTGAGCTGGGATGAAATCCCCTCATTCGCCAAGAAATCCAAAAACTCTCCACTAAGGTATTCGCCACCACGATCAGATCGTAGTGACTTGATACTCTTCCCATGACGCTTCTCCGTTTCAGCCTTGAAGTCTCTGAACTTGTCAAAAGCTTCAGACTTACGTCGCATCAAAAAGATGTATCCATATCTCGAATAATCATCTATGAACGTGATGAAATATTCGAAACCTCCCCTAGCCTGGATATTCATTGGACCACATACATCCGTATGAACCAATTCTAACACATCCTGAGCACGGTTTTCCTTGGTTTTAAAAACCCTTTTGGTCATCTTACCTTCCAGACAGGATTCACAAATTGGAAATGACTCAACTTGGAGATCATCCAATGGGCCATCATCTACCAATCTTTGAATCCTTCTAAGGTTTACATGTCCTAACCGTAAATGCCACATATATGTTTGGTTTATGCTTGAAGGTTCTTTTCTCTTTTTAGGCTTAGACAAAGAGTTAAGTGATTTATGCATAGGAGTTTGTGCAGTATTAACAATATATAGTCCATCATTAAAAGTACCTCTGCAAATATATTCACCGTTTTTTTTCTTAATAATGGCATCATCATCAAAAGAGACTGAATAACCATCGCATTTTAATTTAGAAACCGAAATTAAATACATTATAAAATCTGGTACTAATAACACATTATTCAGAACTAATAATTTATCATTAATCTTCAACTGCACGACTCCCCGCAATGACCATAAGCACGGAATAATCGCCTGATTGATGGTAATCTCGCCCGCACTAAGCCGCTTGGTTACACGAAAACCATGCGAGTCAAAGCAAACATGATCGGTGGAGCTGAATCAACTATCTACGAAGTGGAAGAACAAGGCCAAACATGTTTTGACTACTAGTGCACGAGACATACCTTTCTTAAGAGCGAGGCGATCCGCTTTAAAATGTCCTTTCCGACCGCACTTGTAGCACTTTCCCTTTGGCTTTTGTTCGCCTCGGGGTGAGGAGCCTTGCTTTTACCTTGAGGGTGCCACTTGCTTCAGCCAACCCGCTTCTTCTTCTTTCCCCATTTGGGTTTGGAAGAAGTAGCACGATTCCGCAAGAATTTGATGATAACCTTGTTTGAAGAGACCTTGACAGAAGCTCTGTCGAAGTTCCGCCAAACTATATGTCCTACGGTTCATATTGTAGTTGAGGCGAAACCGCTCAAAGCTTCTAGGTAAGTGCCTAAGATAATATCGACTGCGTTTCCGCATCGATAGTAGCCCCCAATATACTCGATTCGTTCAAATGAGACATCATTTTTAGAACATGATCCCTTCTTGGAGTCCCTTCGGACATTTGGGTTGTCATCAATACCCTCATAGCATTTTGTCTAGCCGCCGGTTACGATGACCACACATCTCGGTGAGACTTTTCATCATTTCGCGGCGAACCCATCATCCGATGCGTCTTTGCAATACATTTGTCGGTGAAGCCAAATGTAACAATGAGCCATCTCATCGGACTTTTTCCATTTCCGAATTCCGCCAACTCTTCGGGAGTGGCATCCGATTCGGTTCTAGAGGGCTCTCCTCGATTAAGACAAACTTATGCCCTCGTGATCGGGACAATGTCAAGATTTCTTTTCCAATCGGAAAAGTTAGTGTCATCTAGTTTATTTTCTTTGAGAATAACAGCTAGTGGATTGAAAGACATCTGAGAATAAAAATTAAAAACATTCATCACATAATGCATAGCAAAATATATCGAAAAACCTCAAAAACACAATATATATGCTAGCAACCAACACCTCAAAAAATCCGCACATGCAAGCCACGATCGTGTGGACGTTTACACACATATTTTTCAAGTAGAGTTTTACGTCTTTAATTTTACTATCTAGTCAAATTACGTTATGACAAGTAAAATTAATAGTTGGTTCCTCTTGGCCATGTATTAATTAACATAGACTCCGATGGAGAGCTTATTAATTAATACACCTAAGTGAACACCATAATTTAACATCCTTAAAATATTATCTTTTAAATAATAGTCCTACAGATGGAGAGGTCCTATCATAAAAAGTAATATTTACCTTATGTTATCGTTTTGAAATTTAAAACTAGTGAACCTATAATTAGCACATCCGATATAGAGGAAGACTCTAATGTCAACGCGCATGCTAATTACTTCACAATTTAAATTAATTATGGAGGCCAATTTGATTTTAATTAAAATAAAAATCAATTTAATCACTTAGTTATTTTAGCCTTAAGGTTTTTAATTTTCTCGTCCTAACATGCAAGGAAACATATCACGCATACATCCATACATGCCATACATCAAAACAATAAAAACCAAAATAAAGCATGGATAATTAAATTTATCCAATTATCATGGTCTTCTTCCTTGAGTTGAATCAGAAAATCTTCGACTCGATCTCTCCCATTTGAATCAAGCATCTCGTCGCTTCTCCCCGGCCGTGGATTTTCAAAATTAAAATTTTACTTTTATGCAAAATTAATTACATAAAAAAATTTAATTTTAAATCCGACTTCAATGACGCCTTAACGCGGCGTAAACGATCGCCAAATCGACGACCGGCCGGACCAGTGCCGCTGCAGCGATCGCTTCGGCTGCCGCGGCTGTACTCTCATTGCCGGCACTATTGCTGTCGCCATGGCCAAAGATCCGTAATCCCGATTCTGCTCTATTTCTTCGTGATCCCGTTTTTTCCGAATTCGATTACAATTTTATACGAAATAAAATACATCGAAATTACATCAAGATTACACGAAAAATAAAACCACCTAGAACTACCCGCGGATTTTCTCACGGGAAAAACCATTACATGCCTCAAAAACGGGCCAAACCAACAATTACATAATTAATAAAATAAATAAATAAATGCACCATTCATATAAACCATGATAATTGGATCATATCACCTGCAAGACACACATCTAGCAAAATATTCCAACATCAAAATATATGAATATTTAAATTGCTATCAATTAATCACTAAAATTAATTAAAATAGCAAAAGCCTAAAAATCCGTCTCCGATACCAATTGTTGGAAAGTAAAACGCAGCGGAAACGAAGTTTGGGAATATATGATTATAGCGTTTTACGCATCTACGAGCATTAGATCTATTTAGGCATGCTAATTAATTAATTACTAAGATTAACAAGCAATTTAAATATTATTTATTATTTATTAATTAAATATGTTGATTAATTAAAATATCCTAATCTAGATCCAAGATCATAGGATATTACCTTTTGAAGCGGTTGGTTATTTCCTTCTTGATCGCCTTGTACCTCTACCTTCAGATCTTCTAGAGTATGATCCGCCTTGAACCGGACGTTGTGTGGGCAACGAGCTACCGGAACTTGCTTGGACACCTTATGGATCGGCCGAATTCACCTTGCCTCACAACTCTCGATTTTATTTTCTTCAAGTAATTCCGATATGTAGCAAGAATTAAAGTGTTATCTCAATTGTGGAATCAAAGACACAAGTCAAGATCCACAATTAAACACTTAGAAGAAAAATCGAAATTTCTTGTGTGTATGAAGCATAAAATCGGCCAAGCCCCATAAAGTCCTATTTATAGGCTCTTGGACTACTACTAGGGATCTAAAGGAGGATTATGGAAGGACTCCCAATTAATTCATCTTACCTTATTAGGACTCTTCCTAATATATGATGAATCAATTAATATCAACTTAGTCCACTAAAAGGTTGATATTGCACTTCCTACCAAAATCCCAAATTACGAAATTGGGCTCCTTATTAAATATATTATTTCCCGTGTTTAAGATATCGAATGTCCATTAATTAATTATAAGCTCTTGTGACTTTAATTAATTAATATCTTATCCAAGAGTAGTACCACTCGAACCTTATTATTATACCTGGAATTAAATCCACTGCAGGTTTAATATAATAATCATTATCGAGCTCCTCAAGGGGACATCATCAACCCGCACGAGTCGGGACACGATTTCTAGTAATAATAATAATTGTCGTATAAACAATATTATTGCCCAAGATACGAGGCTTATTGAGTCGATCATTTTGACTCTCACCTATGGTAAATCAAAGCAATAATTATTATAAATACACAATTAAATATTATATACTTAGAATTAAGAAATAATATTTATCCGAGATTTACGTTCTTCTTACAGTCAGTATAGAAGACACTATCTCACCTCGATCCTGTTCAACGTATACAAATACGCTAATGTATGCTAATAGTCAAGACCAACTATTCTCAAGCATACACTATAACCCTTTATATAATTTGTCTAATAATTATATAGGTTGTGAACTATTATATTATTTTATAAGGCACCGATAATGTGATCTTCCGTGTGACACCAACACACCACATTATCTACAATATAAAATAATTAGACATTTCATTTGCATAACCATAACGTGAATTAATATGCAAAACATGTGATTAAATATAATTAATATCCTCATAGGTAGTAATAGGGAAATTAGGTAATACAAGCATAAAGTATGCTTTACAGTATACAATCCTAACAGTTGGTGAGCAATTCACATGATCGTTACGAAGGATGATGGAAGATGGCGATACTAATCACATGGAGACTGGTGTTGAGTATTTTGGCAATGTCTTGTTATTTTGTCCTTCCTTGTGTCTATTATTTCCGTTTTACGGGAATGTTGATTTATGTTAGCCCCTGCGTGGGTATGAGTTGCGAGAAAGAGTAATGTATGGTTGATGTGTATATTGTGCTAAAAGACCAAATCGGTCTAATGGTTCGTTATTTAGCCATGTCGGCATGTATTGTGTTGTTGTGTTTTCTGTATTTAGCCTGGTAGATCCTCACGGAGAGGGTCTGCGGCGCTGTAATATTCCCGAACGGTTTGGGGGTGTTACAATGGTCAGTCAAACCCTATCTTTACTTGACGCTACGCATGAGTTAATGCAAATCTAGATCATCGAGCTCTTGTGTATCCAATACAACTAGCTCCAATGCTTTGGCTAAAGGCTTATGATCTCATCTGCCAATAACCCCATAGGACATGTAACCCGTTCACTAACACGAGAAAGAATTCTATCTTGGTATTCAGTAGGACCTGCTACTTGCCCGTCAAGACGCACGTGGAGGTTGACCCACTCCTTCCGGTTTACAGGGTCGAACTACTCTAATGAAAATCTTAACGTCACAAGCACATCCCTACTAAATCCTCAAGTCGAAGGTTCACGAATACCTAGCATAACCCTTCGATTCCGTCATTGACTGTCCCAGAGTGAAATTCGTGTGACGAATCGAGGGTGAGTCGGTTCGAGTATACTAATCCAATTAGCATACCTATAACGTGTGCTCCCACTCATTAGTATTCGACATGCACTCTCCATGTCAAAGAACACGTCATACAAGTCTTCACATAAACTTAACGCCCAGTCAAGTTTCATCGACTTGCGAACGATTTAAGTATTTGAGCTATAACCCTTTCCAGTGCCGACCCCCTTATCCAATAAGGAGTGGAATGTTTTGCTCTCAAATACACGGACTAGTTTCTATATATATATTTACGAGTTAGGAATGCCAATAACTACCAGTAAATAAAGAAACATCCATTTGTCTTATGATAATGAATTACATAATAACAAGTAGAATGCCCCCACTCATACATCTCCTGAGTGGCATTTGAGGGCATACTCCTAACACCATACACGGTACAATACGTTGCACGGTATACTTTTCCGACATCTAAACAAAAACGAAAAGTGGAGAATTTTTTATAAATCATTTGAATGGGGATTGAACTCAAATGTTAAACAAGTTTTTTGGGGATTCTTTTCTAGTTTCTACAAAATAAAGAAAGGAAGAAAAGGAACCAACTGTCTTGGCGCAGTTGGCCACCTGACCTTCAATTTAGTTGGAGGTCAGGGGTTCAATTCCTAGTGGCAACACTTTGGAATTGAATTTCTCAAGGCCCAATGATCCCTTAGTCTTTGACTAAGGGTTAGGCCTCCCAGTCTGTTGGTGGAACAATTAAATATTGAGGGCGGCGGTGTGGGATGCCGGATCTCGGTGGGAACTGCGGTTGGATTTGGGGGTCAGGCATGGAGCAATCACTTGGGGGACGACTGCGCGGTAGTTGAGGATATTTAAGAACACAGGAGCCATCTCGCGATTTAAGCGGTAGCGATCTTGTGGGTAGAACATTATCCCTAACTAATGTAAAGCTTCTAACCCTGTATAAAAAAAAAAAAGGGAAGAAAAGGACACATCATTCAACTAAAGTTAAAAAAGATAGTTTAAAATAGTTGCTACATAAAAAATACAGTTCAATTTATAACTTATTTTTAATTATATATTAATAAAACTAAAAAAAAAATAATATTCTGAAAATTTGCAGTGTAATAAAATCAACATTTTTTATGTTAATATTTGTTCTCATATTAGTAGAAAAAGAGTACGATCGAAAATTAATATGTAAATAATGTGAAATGATGTAACTAGAGCTGTTATTTTAACGAACGTACATCTCGTTTTAAACCATCTATTCTCTCTCATTTTTAAAAAAGAAAATCAATCAACCAACATTGTAATTTGTATAACAAAAACATTAATTTTGAGAAATATTATATAAATTTCAATTAGATATTAAAATTTTATTTCGAAAGTATCTGACAAAATCTGAAAATACTCTCTTAAGGTGAAACGGAGAAAGTATTTTTCATCACAACACCAGAAGAAGACCTACCATTAATGGGCCAATGTATATATGATGGGGCATTCCTCCATTCTTACCGGGAAATGTCGGAAAAGACAAACCAAAGGGAGGGCTTACTTTAGCAGACGTCTCGCATCCTGTTGGCCAGACTAGTTGAGTACAGAGCCTCGAACTCCACAACGACTATGGCCGATGCAGAGTGCGTGATCTTTCGGGCAAGGTCGGTATGGTCCCGACTGCATGCCTACCAAAGTTGTCCTTGTGTTCTTTTCCTGACTGTTAGTAAAGGTCTTCAAACCTTGCTGGGCTCATCTTTTTAATACTTTATTTAATTATTTGCGTATATCAATAAAACAGGGAGTTTGCTAATGCTCATATTATTTCAAATAATTTTTTGATATAAATATTACTCAAATGAGAAATTATATAGAATATTTGAATTGTTGGGGTTCGGTCCAGCATCCTGTTTGCTTGAGCTTAAAAATGTGCGGGGCGCAATTAACGATTCGACACGTGAGATATGTATTAATAAGTGGTTAAATAAATTGATTTGGATTACTCATACAAATAAATTGCATCTTTTGTTTCCGATAGTCGTCTAATGGAAACTCTACAGTTAAACGTGTTTGATTTGAAGTATTTATGGATGAGTGACCCCGAGAAGTTTCTTAAGGTGCGCGAGAGTGAGGAAAAAACGCGGTAGAAAAGAGTCGTGGGTGGTACATAAAGGACGTTCTTCATCATTTTGGGACTAATATACATATATGTAAAATTTAGGATGAATGCATAATATTTCATCTTTCTTTTCTCCCTCAATTTTTAGAAGAATGTGTGCGAACAAGTACTTGCAAATGGAAGTTTTAGAAAACAAAAAATGAAAAATTATGAACAAACTGTACTAGCATTGAGAATGATATATATTTCTATATACTTTCGATATGTATAAATATAAAACCACTCTTTCTACATATAGAAATATAAGCATTTTGTTAGGTGTTCTTGTATTGCTGGGCACGTCTAAGATAGTTGCAGGTACTGCAACATAAGCGTTCTGCAAAAAAATCAGTCGTCACGCTTTTGTATGCTACGTGACAAACACGCGTCGCTTTTGACAATGATGTGATTGTGATTTCATGTGAATATGAGGGGTTGTTCGGTCATTTCGGTCGTGACGCATAGCCATTTGTCGCCACATGCCTTGGCGTCGGCTGCACGTTAGTTTGAATTCCCATATTCTTTTTTGGATACGGTCACCCCCCATCTCTAATTTTTCAATTTTTTGTTATGTGGATACCTATTGAGATCCCATCTCCAAATTTTCATGTCTCACTCTGTATTATTATCCAATGAAAAAAAAGTCCACATCATTTTATTATAGTAATTTTACAAAATCAGGGTGATATATCAATGATTTAATTGATGTCATAGAGAATGCGACATGAAAAATAAAACAGACGATAATAGTCCCTCACGTATAAATACGAGCAGACTCGTAATTTTAGAATCGATACAGTAAGACAGATGTCAAATACAAATTTTGAACTTCCCTTACGTACAAATATGGGCAGACTCAGAATTTTAGATACAGTAAAGTTGAGGTCAGATACAAAATTTCAGAGGCGAAGTCCAAAAATTCTAATAATATAAATAATACTTCTTTCATTTTCTTAAAATTACAGTATTTTGATTATTTGTGGTATTCGTTATGCTATGATGATCATATACTTTACTAATATATAAAAATTAATAATTATTATTATATAAAATGTTGTTAGATTAATATAAAATGTATATTTTTAAAATATTATTTTGTATAATTTTTACTAAGTATTTAATTCAAATTTTAATATTAAAATGAAAATAGTGGGACTATTGGGCTTAAAATATCGATACTTCCAGAAGGCCTATTTATTTGTCTTTTCATGGTGGATTGCTGAAACCACTCCAAATAAAAAGAAAGAAAATATAAAAGACAAAGGGATACGAAACAAAATTGGACCCAAAGTAGAAGAAAGAAACACAGCAAAAGAAACAAAAGATGTGAATAAATAGGAGTAGCTGTCGTAATAAGTGCTGTAAAGTTGGTTGGCTCTTAGCTCTTTATGAACAAACACCCACCATTTCATCAAATTTTATTGTGGAATTCTAGGCTTCACACAATACTAATTGATATACTACTACCTTCGTCCCGATCTCGTGTAAGTCAAATTTACGTATTTTATGTGAATGATTGAATATATATATATATATATTATAAAGGGTTCTATCTTTTATAATACCAAACCATAAAAGTAACAAGTTATATATCCTCATTCATAAGAGTATAAGTTTTTGATACCAAAAGACATTATTACCCTTAAATCTATCACTAAAAAGTAAAAAAAGGAAAGTCAACATCAACACATTTTTGGAGGACATTTTAGTATTTATAAGCAAAATGGTATCAATAACTTACACTCTTATAAATGAGGATATATAACTTATCAATTTTATGGTTTGGTATTAAAAAATTGATTCTCACTATTATAAATATTGATCGTAATTATGTGGTATAAATAAATGTATTGATGGTGAGTGTATATTGGAAATTAAAAAGTAAAAAGTGATTGTTTGATTGATTTGAGATTTTAATAAAATCTTGCATTTTCAAATGGACACTTCTTTGGACCTAATGTTGCATTTCATACGGGACATGCGACAGACATCCATTTAAAGTGTGTTTAATTACAATTATTAGATGGATTGTGAATTTATTAAAGCGGAAGTACCTCTTCCGGCGGCCTGCTCTATCGTAGTAGAACCACGAACTTAGAGTAAGATATTTTGCATCATTCGCCTTCGTGATTCCGTAAATATGGTTTAGGCGTAGCTTTGTTTTTTTTTTTTTTGAACGGCAAAATTTTATTAAGCTAGCAAGGAGCTAGTACAAACAACACATTACAAAGAGATCAGAATGGGGTTTTTAAGTCAAGTCTCCCAAGCAAACACCCATTTACATCTATTTTTTGGGCGTAGCTTTGTTGTCTTGCTCTTACCACTCCTTCCTCAACCCTTCCTTGAAAAATTTTTCCCTTTTTTTTTTGATACATAAGTGATCCATACTTCGTATGACTAATCCTATGAAAAACAGCTCCGACCCCCTCAGAACAGCTTCCAGTTAAAGCGCGAGATAATGTACCTGACTAACAATTAAATATACTCCACTTCCGCGCACAAGAAGTTATCCCCCAAGTGATTGCTCCATGCTGGACCCCGACAGATAGGCATGCCGGGTCTCCATAATCCAACCGCAGGTTCCCACCGAGATCAGGTCTCCCACACTGCCACTTGAAGCATATGATATTGTAACTATTCGCCAGCTAATCGATGGCTAATTCTGGGCTATAAGAAAAATCAAGCATGGTCCTGTTGTCAAAATATCCAATCATGACAAGTGGAAGCATATAAGCGATTTGGGGAAAGCCTTTCAAAAGAATCAAAACCTACTAACCCATGTGATGCAGTGATGAAGCTCAATCTTACCAAATGTTCATTTGGTGTGACATTTGGTAAGTTCTTAGGTTACGTGGGTACGGAGCACGGTATTAAAGTGAACCCCCCGAAAAGATGAAAGTAGTGTTACAAGTGAACCCGCTGAGAAACATAAAAGACATACAAGTGCCGAGAAGATGGATCCGAGCAAGTAATTTTCCCGCTCAAGCGAGAAAGATTTTCCGCTTTTTAAATACTTACGAACTAGGAACGAACTTGAATCGAGATTGGAAGCCCAAGCAACTTTCGATCGCCTCAAGGCGGAGTTTCTCGCAGAGCTTCCATTTTATATTCCATTGTTCTCAAGGACTCATCATCAAGAGAGACCATGCAACTCAAAAGATACACATAGACCGTGATTTACCTGTCTGACCTAAAATTTAGTGTTTGGGTTTGCATTTTAGTCTGTGACACGAAAATACACGAACACGAAAGTCTGACCGAGATTTAGTGTTGGGTTTGTGTTTACCTCTTCTGTGACACGACACTATTACACGAAATAAATAAATAAATATATAATATTTTTTATTTAATTTAATAAAAATATATATTTTATGAATTTTGTTTATACTAAACTTTAAAATTTGAAAATATAATGTGAACTTTCATAAATTTCGTATAAACATTCGTGTTTTCGTTGCCGTTCGTTTCATTTCGTCTACTAAAACCTATAAAAATAATATTATAATATTAAAATTATTATTTTTTATAATATTTTAATATTTATTTTTATATTATGTGCATGACACGAAAACACGACACGAAACGACACGAATTTGCGCGGTACACGACACGACATGGCACGAATTCATTTAGTGTCGTGTATGGGTTTGGACTTTTGGCACACGAAACACGAAAATACACGACACGAAAATACACGACACGAACGAATTGCCAGGTCTAGATACACATATTAAAAAAATAAATTATTTTTTCAAACAAATCTAATAAATAAAAATTTAAAACAAAGTCACCAATTGAAGTTTGATTTTTCTTCAAAAATTTTAAATTATTAACATCTTTTTGAAACCGCGTGACACAATTTTTTTTTTCTTAATGATTGTAAGTTTGATGGTATGTGGAAATAAATGATTGTAAAAAACAAAAAAAAATATTGTGATTGACATGATATAGTAGCATTTAATTTGCTATAAAATTAAGATGAAAAAAATAAATTAATTTAATATCGGCCAATCATTTTGTGGAGTTTCTGGCCCCGTTATCCAATTTAATTTTTGGAACTTAAGAATATACGAATTTAACAATTAAGAAAAAAAAAAGTGCGAGATTTGAAATATAAATCCAAAAATGTGACATGCATAAAATGAAAAAAAACTTTTTGATCCCTTTATTTCCTTCCATATGATTGGAAAAAAAAATTCAAAACTCGAAAAATTCGTGCGGTACAGATGGAATACTTAATTTTTTATAGAATTTTCATTCTAAATAATTAGAGCTGTCCAACTGCAACTCAGCTGGACCGGACTGGACCATCAAAATAGTGGTTATCGATTTTATCATTTTACTCTTTTACTTTTAGAATTTTTATTCTTGTATGGTTTTAGTACGATTTGTATATTTTTCGAAATTATTTTTTAGTTTTGTTTGCTTTTTCACCATTTTTCTTTTCATTTTTTTTAAATTCTTTAGTATTTTCTCATTAGTTTTAAAATTTAGGATCCATAAAATGGTACTTCCTATGTTCCATAAAAGCGTGATTAATTTGTTATTTTCATCTGTCCCATAAAAATGTATCTATTCTATTTTCGAAAAAAAAAATCCTTCTATATTTTTACTCGTCATTTCAATTTAATTACAACAATATCAGCAATGATCCATATTTTTTATTATTTAATTAATTGATAATAATAATTAATACATATATACATCAAATAATTCGACCTTAAATCATTTAAATACACTATTAATTAATTTTTATTAATACTCGTTTATGTAAAACTTAAGCACATTCTTATGGAACGGGAGTATAATTCGAAATCTTTTGGGACCACTAAACAGTGGGATTCATCCCCCTCCCTCTCCCCGATTTGTCGTTTTCTCGTCTCCGCCTTCTCATCGTGGTTCAGTTGCCTTTTTGACTCAAACCCATCACTTTCTCTCTCTAAAAATTAAAAATACTGCTACTACTAATATTTCTCTCTCCTATCCCATTATAGTATCTTCACGCGTTTTTTCAACTTTTCCCCCTTTTCTCTCCTTTATTTTTCTGCCGTTTTATACAGGAGGTGACTTTATTTTATTCCCTCACGTCTCCACCCCTGCCCATCTCCGATCATCCTTTCCTGATCTTTGTTTGCACTCTTGAGTTAGATAAGTGACGAACCCCCCCCCCCCCCCCTCTCCGCGCAATATATCCAATTAAATTGAAAGAAGAAGAAAAAAGGAAAAAACTCAGGAAAAAGGGTTTCTCAGTATTTTGGGGTCGAAAACAGTAGATGTTTTTTTTTTTTTTTTCGCGGACGAGATCATCTCTGTAAGATTTTCAAAGGGCGACTACTCCACAGTACCTGTTATGGCGGGAAGCAGCGAAGTAAATGTCAATGAGTCGAAGGTAATCACAAATATTTACTCAATAGTTCTTAGTTTGTTATTTCGTTTTTTCAAATTAGGTTTTTTTTTTCCCAATTTGGGTTCTTTAATTTCATATATTTCTATTTTTTTTCCCATCGATTTCGGATTTGATCTTATTTTTTTCTAATAAAAAGTGGATTTTGGAGAAAAGTGATATGATTTAGGTTATAGATAGATATGTGGGAATATTTGTTCTTCATTCCACTTTTTTTTTTTTTTTTAAGAACAGATTCACCTCAATCAGGTTGATGTTCATGATTTTGGATTCTTTTATGTACATTTTCTCAATTTCCAATTTGATTCATCAAAATAAGATTTTTCTTAATAAACTGAAAAAATTAAATTAACTCGCGGGTCACTTTTTTTTTTTTTTTTCAACAGAGAGTTGTTCCTCTTAACACATGGATCCTCATATCCAACTTCAAGCTTGCTTACAACATGCTTAGACATCCAGACGGCACATTTAACCGTGATCTGAATGAATTTCTCGACAGAAAGGTCCCCGCCAATGCCAATCCAACAGACGGCGTCTCCTCCTTCGATGTCTTCGATCGAACCACGAACCTCCTCACCCGTGTCTACTTACCTTCCCATGAAAACGGGCCTCGGCGTGGTATTCTCCAGCTCGATAACCCCTTAAGTGCCACCGAAATTGTCCCGGTAATCATTTTCTTCCACGGGGGTAGTTTTGTCCATTCATCCGCCAACAGCGCCATCTACGACACTTTCTGCCGCCGCCTTGTAGGGTCTTGCCGGACGGCGGTCGTCTCCGTCGACTACCGTCGGTCGCCGGAGCACCGTTTCCCGTGCGCGTACGACGACGGATGGGCAGCACTCAAGTGGGTTGGTTCTAGGCCGTGGCTTAAGAGCGGAAAAAATGATGATAGTAGAGTTCATATTTATCTAGCGGGCGATAGCTCGGGCGGCAATATTGCTCATCACGTTGCCGTGCGAGCGGCGGAGGAAAATGTGGTGGTTTGTGGTAATATTCTCTTACATCCTTTATTTGGCGGGGAGGAGAGGATGGAATCGGAAAAAAGATTGGACGGGAAATATTTCGTGAGGATTCAAGATAGGGATTGGTATTGGAGGGCTTATTTGCCCGAAGGGGAAGATAGGGACCATCCCGCATGTAATGTGTTTGGTCCGAGGAGTCGGAGTCTCGATGGATTAAATTTGACGAAGAGTTTGGTGGTCGTGGCCGGGTTGGATCTTCTTCAAGATTGGCAATTGGGTTATGTCGAAGGGTTGAAGAAATACGGGCAAGATGTGAAATTGCTTTATTTGGAGAAGGCGACTATTGGGTTCTATTTCTTGCCAAATAACGATCATTTTCAAACCCTAATGGATGAGATGAAAAGCTTTATTCGACCCGAATGTTGATACCGAACAAAAGCTCTGACTTTTTTTTTTTCAGCCCTGTTTTAGAGTTTATGGCATTCGAAGATTCCTGGTCTGCTTCGGTTAGTTGGGAGACGCATTTCTCATACCATATGCTCTAAAATCGTCCATCTTTCTCAGTTGTTTTTTAGCAGGAGGATTTCATTTCAATATATATGGAAACCAAATTCTAAAAAATGAACGAGGTAATAGGATTTATCGTTATTGTACGCGGTTGCTGATCGGTTATACCCTACCGGGCTATGATGAAAGCTGATTCAAAGCATGGATTAAGGGTAATCCATGCTGTTTTTGTTCTCGACTTTTTACACTTGGTTCTGTAAGAAATATATAAATATTTTGTGTTCATAGTATGTAACAATGCAGCTTTTTGCCTATCAAGGCTATTATGTTAGTATAATACCAAATCTTGAACTCCCAAATTGGTTCTGTGCTGCCATAACAGAGTAAAATTTTCCCTTATCAGCGCCCGCGATCGCGCACACACACACACACACTGAATTTTTTTTGCTTATAATGTGTCCGGAAGTATTCTTGTTTTCTCTTGCATCACACAAAGAGAATAATTACCATTATTCGTCAAACAATGATCTCCCATTTACAGAATGCACAAGATTGGTTTAGAAGTGGTGGACCATGGAATCTTGTATTGAATCACCCCACACCCAATCCCAACCCCACCACCCAGAAACTCCATCCATGTAATCTTTTGCTGAAAAATGATTGGACATAAGTTCCTAATAATGAATTCCACTTTCCATCTTATGTTGTTTTGATCAAAACCTCACTTGGATTGTTATCCTCTATATTGATTGGTTCTTGCTAGTTTTGGTATTTTTTTTTTTTTTTTTGCAAAACAATTTCATTCAAAAAAAGGATCCTTACATTTATCTAAATATCTACAATCATATAAGATAATCATCCTCCCTGTTTTAATCTCCACCATAAACTCACATCAGTACAATTTACATTTTAATCTACACTGCATATTCACTGTCAATACTCATAAAATTTACATATCTATCACATTCATTATTCTCCTAAAATACGCCAATTTTTAATAAAATGTAGCAACTGGGCTTGGATATAGGGAGTAGTACTCTCACCGTCCCGCCATAAATGCTATATTTCACCCAGAATTTGGCTCGTAAATCAAAGTTCGAGTCCGGATTTTGAGTCGTGAGTCGGAAAATGGCACCCCTAAATTTCAACCCACCAGGGGCATTCTTGGCATTTTCTCTCAATCCCAAAGGTATTTTTTCTTATGAAGGATGAATAGTACTACACAAATCTTGTGAAGTGATATTGGTGTATGTGAAATGTTCCGGTGTAGTATCTTCCAATCCTGAAGGGACCACTTTGCAAAATTACAATATAAATATTTATAAACTCCCCCTATTATAAAAGAGAAATTGCAAAAAAAAAAAAAAAGAAAACAGCTGTTAATGAATTTTAGTTATTGGGAATTGGGATTTGCTTTTAAGGTAGTGTGTTTTTGTGGCCACTCAATGGTTAAAATAACAGCTAAGCTTCAGGACAACGACATAAAATGCTCTGTCTTCACATTTGACTTTCTTGGCCTAGAATATGTCCTTTTTTTTCTGGATTACTAAACACCGCCCAAAATTACTAGTCACCGCCCTAGAAAATTACCTTTTTGCCCTTACTACAGTTTAATTAGATTTTGGATCCTAGTTTAGTAATAGTTTTCTCTCTAAACAACTCATACGACGCAGCCGAACCGACACAACAAGGCTGCGCTGCCCGCCGCTATCATCTGCCACAGTAGCCGCTGCCGCTGTCGCCGCACCGCGCCATGTCCGAAAAGGAAAAGCGCCGGTAATCTTATTTTTCATCCGTCTATTGTTTCATTGGCGCGCGCCGGAGTGCACGGCGAGGCGCGACGAGTATTATTACAGGCGTCCAAGTGACGCTTTAACCATGGCACAGGCGTCCGTCGATTCCGCCTGTCCATGGCTCAGGCGTCCACGGCGACGCCAGATTATGGTACAAACGTCCACGGCGGGCGTCCAGACCATGGCACAGGCGTCGAATCGGACGCCTAGCCATTGGATAAGCGTCCGCTGACGCTTCGACCACGGAAATGGCGTCCGGACCAGACGCCTGTACCGTGGTTCTAGCGTCCGTTCCGGACGCCCCAGCCATATTTTTGGAAAAAAAAAAAATTTCAATTAATAATTAATAATGTGTATTATTTTTATGATTATTACTTATTAGTTGTATTGTTTGCTAAATGCAGATGAGAGGAGGAGCGGGCAAATCTATGCCGCTAGTCACAGAGTTGATGGGTTGGAGCGCGTCACACCAGAGCTCGTGGCGTTGATGCTTCCGTTCGTAGACGGGAGGCAGAGCGTAGGGATTCGAGGACGTACCTTATACCGATTTTGGTGCGAGGATTCGAGCGAGGATTATTCGCACGATGTGGCCGACGATCGGGAGGCGGTGATGATTCTTCTTCATTTTCGTGCTTGTTCTAAGGGGAGAGGGGGAGGTTTGTTACTCGGGTCTACCAAGTAGTAAACGGCGTAGGGGGAGGATGAGACATCTTGGATGGTTTCTGAGGAGATGCCTGGTGGCCCTATCGACGGCAGCGTTATCCCGAGTTTTGGTGGGCATGTCGCCGCGCGTATCTGGACTGGAGATATGAGAGGTTTGTTGAAGTGTCACACCAGGACTGCTGCTTGTCAGAGCTTGAGTCAGTGGCGCTCAGTTATGTCACCCTCTTTAGTGAGTCGGATCAGTGGGGTTATCCCACCCGACGACGCCATGTTCAGACATATTGACTCCCCGTTGATTTCTGCGTTCGTTGAGCGGTGGCAGCCCGATACGAACTCTTTTCACATGCCGTTCGGAGAGATGACCATCATGTTACATGATGTGTGGCAGATCCTTCGCATTCCTGTCGAGGGGCGATTGGTTGATGCCGATAGCACATCTACACAGTTGCAGGTGGATGTGATGGAGGTTCTTGGAGTATCGCGGTTGGAGCTATTGAGTACTCACTGGGGGGTGGCGGCGTACTTATGGACTCGATTTTCAGGTCATGTCGTGATGGGGGTCGAGTGGAGGGCACAAATGCCGTAGCTTGGATGTGGTTGTTATTTGGATCCACCTTGTTTGTTGACAAGAGTGGTAACCGGATTAGGCCTTCCTGCATATTGGAGGTGAGGGACGGTATGGATACTACTGGTCAGTATTCATGGGGTTCGGCCGCATTGGCTTTCATGTACCGTCAGCTCGGTATCGCTAGTCGCGGCGACTCCATGGGGATTTGTGGATGCCTTACCCTCGTTCAGGCATGGATTTATGAGTATTTTCCCTGCTTTCGACCTCATCGAGAGCGTATGATTGTTGACTCCACGCAGCCTCGAGCTTCGACATGGAGTGTCCAGCCCGAGGGTAGGGACGAGCACCGCCTCCAGTCTTTACGTCGCCGCATTGATCAGTTGACAGCCGCAGAGGTATAACGATTCCTTCTAACAATATCACAATTCTGTATTTTATATTTTGTTTGTGACGGTATTTTGTGTTGCGTTTTCGTTTTTTTTTTTGTATTTTGTATATGGATTGACACTTTCGTTTTGCATTTGGCACTTTACTTTTGTTTGTTTTTTTCTATTCTGCTTAGAAAAACGAAAATTTTTCTGTCAACTATCAAGATCAACATAAAAGAAAATCAACTATCAACTATAAAGATCAACAAAAAACGAAAATTTTATTAATTAAGGAACATACAACAAATAAAGTTTTACATCATACCGACTAATCTATTCCATTTTTCTCTCCTGCTCGTATACAAATTCTCCCAGCCACCAACACTACTATCATGGATTCTAAACCAGTTACTCGCTATGGGCGGTACAGGAAAATTAGGCATTAAATCTAGACGAATAAAATGTTTGTACGTATCTCCTAGATGACAAATGACAATCTCTTGGCTAGGTCGTGTTGCCGTTGAGGGTGCTTTCAACGGCAGCACAGTGAGACATGCAAATAAAGATCTACCGTTTCCGAATCCGAATAGTATGACAGCGGCATTGAAAATAGTAGCAATAGGGAATAAATCTTCAGCAATAGCCATCCAATGATCCGATCCACAAGCACCACCATCCCATGTAATACGGCGAACCTCAGCTTCAATCCCATCATAGTAGATCGAACGGTAGAGTGTACAGTTAGCCATTATTTCATTTGCAATGCATACACGTACAATACGCCATTTATCTTGGTCGCCAAATATGTAGTCGGCGATAACACGAAATCCGCAATTACCGTCTCCGGGGACATCGAGATAACCTTCAACAAACGGCAAAATAATTCCCGGTATCTTGTCGATATGGTGATAGTTACCAATCTCCACTCGGTGGTGTCCATCTGCAAATACATATAAATATAAAAAATTAGTCAAGAAGACTATTTTTATTTTTATTCCTAACGTTTTTTTTTAACTTGTAACATATAAATATAAAAATTAGTCAAGAAGACTATTTTTATTTTTATTCCTAACGTTTTTTATTTAACTTGTAACATATAAATATAAAAAAATTAGTCAAGAAGACTATTTTTATTTTTATACCTAACGTTTTTTATTTAACTTATAACATATAAATATAAAAAAATTAGTCAAGAAGACTATTTTTATTTTTATTTCTAACGTTTTTTATTTAACTTGTAGCATATAAATATAAAAAAATTAGTCAAAAAGACTATTTTTATTTTTATTTCTAATCAAAATTACCTGATGAAGACGCATTGTGGACTGATGCAGAAGAGCTGCGGCCACGACCACTGGACGAGCGGGAACGACCACGACCCCTTTGGCTATACTCCCAACCACTAGGATCGCGTCTAGTCGATGAACTTCCTCTTGGTCGACCCTTAACTGCCGTATTCACTTGTGGTTCAACGTAACGCGTTTGATCAGGGTGAAGATGATCGTGGATCATAAGTGATACGTTACGGACAACTGCAGGATCGCTCTGTCTGACCTCATCGACAAGGGCCTGAAAGTACAGCTGGTCCTCCGATTCAAGACCTAGAGAAGGATCGACAAATTCGGTCGGGTCACCACCAGCCCGACTAAGAAGTGTTTGCCAAAATATGTGACGACGACTAACACGGCAGGGGGTCCGCGAGGCCATATGTCTCTGGAGCTCACACGCACAAGGAATCGATGGGTGGTTTGGAGTGAACAACCGCAACGATCGTACACTTGATCACTTAATTCTCTCATACGTGTCAATTCATTCGATGATCGCAGACAATAATGGGAAACACGACAGTAGCAAGTAGTTGAACGGAAACCGAATACACCACGCTGCACGACACCTAGACTGCTCAAGTGTGTATCCGATCTGCGTAAGTTGTGATTCAATCTCTGGTTCACTTTAGTCCAGAGACGGTATCGAGGGCTCCGGTGGAAGAATTAAGCCATTGCTTTAACTCGGCATGTGCACTCTCAACTCTACAAGTGGTTGTGTTTCCAAAATGAAGCACTTTATTCGTCCACGCAACAACGAACATCTCCTTGTATTTTAGCCATGTACCCTCAACGTATGATATCACCTTAGATTCCATCTCCATGTATCCTTCATGAGTTGCACCGCTTGATCATATTCCTCTTCTGCCGCTTCCATGATTTTCTTCCATTTCCCATTTTTAAACCTTTGGCCCATTTCTTTATCTTTTCCACAAATTGTAGACCTTGTCTTCAACATCCTTATTAATATGCCATGTGCAAAGTAAGTGGGCACTCTTTGGAAATATCTCTTCAATAGACGCATCAATCCCAACTCACGATCCGTAACAATAGCCGTCGGATGAACATCAAACCCAAGCAAAATTTTCAACTTCAGAACACCCACGCGTAGCTCGATTCGGTCTCATCTTTCATAATTGCATAGGCGATTAGGAAGTTCTTGTTACATGGAGTCATCCCGACTATCTCGAGAAATGGCATCTTGTACTTATTCGCTTTTGTAGGTGGAATCCATGCCAATGAACCATCCGTAGGTCGGATTAAGTTGATTGATGTTGGATGTGCCATGAACACGTGGGTAATGATTTGTATCCGGTCGGCTGCGTCAATGTGCGTAGTTATTCGTCACGGCCAAATGGTGAAACCGACCGACGACATCTCTTTCTTCAAAATCATGCTTCCTCAAGTGGTCTCTATAATTATAGATATGTCGTCTAGTCGGTTTGTCCTCGAAATTTATTACGAATGGCCGCCAAGATGGCACACGGCTTGAGCAAAGACTCATCTCACGAACAACTTGTTTGGCCGATTTACTCGATCCCACTCATTTGACGATGCCCCTCGGATAAACAATAAATGAGTGATTGTGCATACCCTTACTCCCAGAGATCGGTCTGATTATCCAACCACTCAAGTCATGCAATTGTTCGGCCTTTATCCGAAATGTACACTTGCATGCTTTCGTCTTTGTGTCCTTTCGAACAATGACATCCAAATCTCGTAATACCCCTCTCTGCACTGCTCACCACGGTTACATCTCAATAGCTTTGTCTTTCCTTTATTCTTGTACGATGAAATGATCAACTCGAAACCAATTTGAAGAGCAATTTTTTCGCCCAAGCAATCGCATCACAATCACTAGCGAATATTTCGTCATTAACGAAATAACCACTATAATCAACGCCGTCGCCTTCGAATTCTTCCAATATAACTCGAAATTTTTAATTGACACAATGTTAATAATAATACCAATAATATTATTATTAATATTTAAAATCGAACAAAAAAAGGGTCCAGGGCGTCAAAAATGCGCTGGACCATGGCCGAGGCGTCGGCGTGGGCCTTTGGCCACGGTCTGGCGTCGAATCGGACGCTGGCCATGGCACGGGCGTCGATCGACGCCCGACCATGGTTCGGGCGTCGGTTTAGACGCTAGACCATGGACAGGCGTCACGCAGACGCTGTACCATGGTCGGCGGAATCTGGGACGCTGTACCATGGAACAAGCGGAATATTGACGCTGCGCGTCATTCTGCTGAAAAATTACCTCAGGATGCGAATTCCGTCCATTTTCGTAGTTGTCGATAATATTGACGATATATATTTGATTGTGTGTTATATTCGAAAAACTTGAGCTTGAAAGATTTTGATGTGGTGTGGTGTTTAGAAATAATGAAAGACTTGAAATGGATAAAAAGGTAATCTTATAGGGCGGTGGCTAGTAATTTTGGGCGGTGTTTAGTAATACCCTTTTTTTTTGGTTGTTCTATATTGTTGCACTATTAATTATGAAAATTACATTAAGCCCCCTAAACTTTGTGTGTGTTGCAAAATCATCTAGTAATAATTTTAATACTTAGCCCTAGGAATGGCAATGGGGCGGGTTCGGGGCGGGGCAGGCTATCCCCGTCCCCGAACCCGAAATCTAAAATCTGCCCGTCCCCGCCTCGTTCCCCATCGGGGATCTTATCGGGGTGCCCCATTGGGGCTACAACTTACCCCGAACCTCGCCCCGTTCTCCGTTGCCTGTTTTTGCCCTGTTTTATATATTTATATATAATTATATTTATATATATATAATATAATTTTATATAAATATAAAAAATATATAAAATATATATATAATATAATATCGGGTCGGGGCGGGGCGGGACACGGTCACCCCAGTCACTACCCCGAACCCCAAAAAAATCCCCGTTAATACCCCGATTTCCGCCCCGTAACCCGATAATGCCTGCCCCACCCCGCCCCGCCCCGTTAAGATCGAGTTTCGGGTTTCCCCGTCGGGTTCGGGTTTTCTTGCCATCCTACTTAGCCCTTAGATTCTTCGTCTTTTTACACATTACTTTATTGAAACTCATGCCAAACTCATCTCAACTCACCTTAATTCACTAATTTTTATTAAAATTTGTTTCGAAAAAATATATTAACATAATTGGTGAACGGAAAGAATATGTTTGGAGATGTTTGATATATGTCTTATCTTTAAGAAGGATAGAACATATGGTTCAATGGCCCTATCATGGAAAGCGATTATGCGAATATCTATATTTTGAATTGCCGAAAAAGTCCTTATGAATGCAACTATCAGAAAATATAACTATTATGTTCAGTATTAGTATTTATTTATATTTTGATTTTAAGATTGAATCCTAAATCTTAACACAGTCTAACTCCATGCTACCCATGTTAAAAAAATCCATGTTGCAAGTTCCGAGCCTGACTAAGGGACTATTTACCAAATTTGTCTGTCTGGGTAAATTGTGTCTGTCTGGGTAAATTTGTCTGTCTGGGTAAATGTTTCTGTCTGGATAAATTGATGTTATTGTTTACTTTTTTCATCTGAATAAACTGTCTGAATAACAGAAATGACTGATTTACCCCTGAATATGAATTATAAACTGTTTTATAAATTGTTATTTATTTTTTAAGCAATATAAATGATATAATCCAAAAATCAAAACATAAATTCATAAAGTACTTAAAAATCCAATTTCAAACACAAAGAAATCAAGCCATACACAAAGTAGTCAAATTCAAACACAAAATAGACAAATTTAAACATTATTGAAAAAATCAAATTTGACTCATCTTCTATATATATATTATTTTAATTTAAACAAATATTATACATAAATGATTCAATTTTGTATGTAAGTAATATAATATTTAATATGTATTAATATGTATAATATACAATATATATTTATATATAGAAATATATTTTAAATAGATAAGAACATATATAATAAATATTATACATATGAATAAATGTTAATATATAAGTAATATATAATATTTACTTATATATTCATAATATATATGATATTTTGTAGATACAAAAGTTTATTTATACAATAATATATGGTAACAAATATTCTATATAAATTAATAATGTATATTATTATGAATAATATATATTACAATCATTTATAAAACCTAAATTTTTTATATTGTATATATAAATGAGTATATATAATATAATGGGGATAGGAGAGTCATTTTTTTTGTCTTAAATTATTTATATTGTATATATAAATGTGTAGTTTTCAATTAGGGGTAGGGGAGTCATTTTTTTGTCTTAATGAGGACAACAACCCTTTTCATGCTTAATGAATAAGCCATTTTTGTCTGGGCGAATAATCCATTAAGCCACAAGTAAACACCTCCAAACGTCTGAGCGAATAAGACATCTTAACCATTAAGCTGATTAAGTCACAAGTAAACAACCCCTAGGTGTGAGATGGGGTGTTAGAAACAGTAATTACACATCGAGAAAAGCTCATTTTTTTGATACATAGATGATCCATACTTCGTATGATTAATCATATGAAAAACAGCTCCGGCCCCTCAGAACAGCTTCCAGTTAAACCGCGAGATAATGTATCTGACTAACAATTAAATATACTCCACTTCTGCACACAATGAGTTATCCCCCAAGTGATTGCTCCATGCTGGACCCCGATAGATAAGCATGTCGGGTCTCCATAATCCAACCCAGGTTCCCACCGAGATCAGGCCTCCCACATTGCCGCTTGAAGCACATGATATTGTAACTATTCGCCAGCTATCCCGGAGGGCAATGACCTAACCCTTGGTCAAAGACTAAGAGATCATTGGGCCTTGAGAAATTCAATTCCAAAGTGTTGCCACTAGAAATTGAACCACTGACCTCCAACTAAATTGAAGGTCACGTGGCAAACTGCGCCCCGTTTAATATCCGGATATTCTTGATTTCGGCTATTCAAACGTATGTGTTTGATTGTATCCTTTTCCGACACAGAACTAAGGAAGACACGAGTCTATGTTATAAGTGTTGACAATTCAAATGTATGTCTTTCTTCCTTGATTTTTATTATTTTTATTTTATGATTGTAATTATTTTTGTTTCTTCCTTTGATCAATTTGTCATAGGAATGTGAGGCACTAATCGATACGACTCCCTCATAAGATACCTATGTTGACCTTTTCTTGTAATTAATTCAACGAATATATAAAATAATAAATAGAAAAATATAGAGAAACAAAATTTATTTGACACGTGGTGATGCAGTTAGAAACGTGATAAAGCGTAAACGTTCGTTGATTCTGAAAATATCCGGATAACTGTACGCAAACATGATTATCGTGATTATTCTATTGATTCAAGGTGAATACCGGAAGAACACAAAGAAAACACGAGAAAAGGGACAAATCTAATATTTTTGTTATTCAATATTCAACTCGCTCAAAACAATAATAGACCTATCTTTTAATAATATCAAAGAAATTTAGTGAACAAGAAATAAACCCTAATAATAGTAATAATAAATATCCTAATTAATAAATAGTAAGATTTAAATTAAAATATAATAATATCATATAAATTTTGATTCCCCAAATCGACTCATAATTATGAGAGATTGTTATCGCGATCTCGTATCCATCATTGTACGCAATTGGAGCCTATATACAGCCGAAAGATGTATACTATCTTGGGGTATATAGTATTCTATTTGTCTAGCTTAACAGATAGTATAATTGCTGGTCTTCTAAGGTAATGATTAATGTGTGTTGGAGATTAAAGTAACGCTGGAGTATTTTAGGAGAATGATTGAATGAGATAGATGTGAGTTTTGTAAGTAAAAATATGAATTTGTGGTGCAGATTAAAAGATAAGAAATATTGATGATGATAGATGAGTATGTGATGTAGATTAAACGAGAAAATGTAGTGGTTTGTTGTGATTTGAGATATTTAATAAAATAAAATACTTCTAAAACGATAACTTTTTGGATGAAATAAAGCACTTTAGATGGAAGAGAGAGTAAAAGACATTGACACTAAGAGTATGTGGAGATTATACGAGGTGATTGTAATTGTGATTGTCTGATATGAATCTGAATGAGTTATAAACGTCAAACTTATAAAGATAAAAAAATGCAAAAATTTTGAGGGTGACAAAGAAACTAATATACTTCACTATTTTTTTAGGTAAATGTACATTTATGTTTCATTGAATGTTTATTCGTTTTTAAAATAGTGTTCGACTGTTTTTCTCGGGGTCTAAAAATTTCAAGGCCTGTACATTAAGTTTTTACCGGATACTAATTACTCCCTCAATTTTTTTTAATAGTCGCTTGACTTTTTAGCACGTATTTTAAGAAGTTTTGACTACATAGCTAGAATATTTTTTTTAAATATTCAGTTTTCATATTATAATATTAATATTCATTATATAATTTAATTCACAAAAAGAAAATTTTTAAAAAAAAGTTATTCTAGTTATGTAGTCAAAGCTCTTTAAAATACATGCTAAAAAGTCAAGTGACTATTCAAAGAACAGAGGAAGTACTCTTTAACTGAATTATAATTATTTTTTAATAATTTTTACTTTTTCATTGAAGATTCAGTTGGATGTCATTAGATTTTGCTGCATGTTCATTAATTTTTAATTTAGTACTCAATTACTTTCAATTGAATCTATTATACTATAAGATTCAGTCTCATTATTAGAGTAAGTAATGATGCCATAATTTGTAGAGTAAAATAATGTGATTCAATGCTTAATTCTTCCAACTAAGTAAGTGCGAGGATGTAAAGAGTTTGACCTGAGCAATTGCCAGCATGCAAAGAGTTACAATTAATATACGGTTACAATCTTAGTGGAATTTTAAGAATGTCAAGAATTTCATTACTAAATTGTCTCCTTTAAATGTATATGGTATTCCACAGCCAAAAAAACAAACACACAATATTTTTTGACTTTGAAATCAGGGTTTCGTCATGATTTAAGGGTTTTTTTAATTTTGTTTTTTCGTGATGATTTTGTGCAAGTGAAGTGGTGGGAAGTGACAATATCGATTTCAACCATGAACCCCGAAAGTATGTTCCTCTTGAATATTGTTTTGAGAAGAAACCCCAAGTTTTGTAAGGTATTGTTTTTAAGATTTTTTATGAAAAAAATTATTATTTCGCTGGAATAGAAAACTATTGTGAGCAGACGAAGAATGATTTTGATTTTGGACCTTATCTAAATTGCGGCTTGATTTCATGATGAAGTAAGTGTTAGTACTATTTTTTTCTTTGATTAGTCACTTATAAATGAATAGAACATTATTGGACCGTCGGTCCGGTTTTTGATCAGAACCGGTCCAAGAAGGTACGGATAGACGTCCCTGACCAGTAAGAGAACCGGGTCATATTTAAGATCCGGAACCGATCCGAAATAGTTCGGGCCAGAACCCGGTCCGAATCCGAAACCCGATAACCCGAATCCCGGAAACTCGAAACCCGAAACCCGAATCCGAAAATAATTAACCTATAAAAAAATTGAAATCACCAAATTAGAACAATTATTTTAAACCCCAAAATCCGGAACCCTTACTTGAATCCCTCAAATCTGAATTCTAAACTAATTTGAAACCCCCAAATCTTTTAACCCTAACCCGAATCGAAAATAAACTAAAATCCCCAAAATTGAAACTAATTGGGTTACTTACGGGCCGTGCGGCTACGGGAGGGAAGGTGGGAGTGGAGAGATTTCAAAGTTTCTAACCTAATTTGTGTTATATATCAATGGCCTAAGGCCATGTTTGGTGCATGATCAAAAATTTTATATACCAAAGTCCTTAGGCCTTGTGTTAATTATTTTTCAGTGATTTTTCATATTTTTACTTTCTCGAAAGGATAAATCACTTAAACCAAACCAAACCAAGCATACTCAGTATATCCCGCTCAGAGCAGGGTCTGGGAAGGGTAAGATGTACGCAGACCATGCCCCTACATATTACAAGAGGAGGTCAAGCTTAAGTGAAGACCCTCAAATTAGTGCGTGTTAATATATTGAGTGATAAATACAAAAGAAAGCATATGATTCGAAAAAGCTCGATACCATACCTGAGCCCATGGCTTAATCCACATGGGACTTACCTAAGCGGAATTTGGCTACTTCACTCCCGATGAACGCTGCTCTAACAGAAGAGAGGTTGACTCAACGCACAACTCCCTGTCAAAAATACACCACACGCAAAGGCAATAGGATAAAATATACAATAAAAGTAAAAAAAATACAATGCTCTAGGTCAAAGCTAACCGAGACAACCCAACTCTGAGGCTCTCAACTACATGCACCGCTCCTACAAAAGAATCCACAACTCTGATTTGGCGCCTCCAAGCGCACCTATCAACAGTCATGGTCTCGGAAAGGTTTAAGGCCTTCAAATCTAATCTCAGCTGCTCCTCCCACGTCCTCCCTCCGCCTCCTCCTCTCCCCGACAACCAATAAACTCTCGACCCTCCTCACCGGAGCAGATGCCTGCCTCCTGCGGACGTGGCCAAACCATCTCAATCTCCCTTCCCTAACTTTCGCCGAAATGGGCGCCACTTCCAGCGCATTCCTGAAAACTCCATTCGCGATTCTATCTAACATTGTGCGACCACACGACCAACGTAACATTTTCATTTCAGCCACTTCCAACTTGATCTCAAGCGACTTCTTCATCGCCCAACATTCGGAGCCATACAACATTGCAGGTCGGATTGCCGCTCTATAGAATTTACCCTTCAACTTTAGAAAGACTTTCTTATCGCACAGGACCCCTGTCGCTGCTCTCCACCTTAGCCACCCCGCCTTGATGCGATGAGTGACATCATCTTCACACTCACCTTCCTTCTAAATGATCAAACCCAAATACTTGAACTTATCCGTACGGGGTACGCTCTGATCCGCAATGATTACCTCTACATCTTCCTCATTGGCCTCACCACTAAAGTTACACCAGAGATACTTTGTCTTGGACCGGCTCACACGCAAGCCCTAGGATTCTTACTTAGACCTCCATAGTTCCAACTTCGAGTTGTCTTAGATCATGAACCACTTTTCCTTTAGAATAGTATACATTATCTAAAATATCACTAGTTAATGATTGTTGGAATTAATTAGGGTTGGATAGTTCGGTTCTTTGAAAAAAAAATCTAGAACTGAAATCCAAAATTTATTATGTAATTCGAGTTCAGTTCTTGGTCTTTTTCTTCAGGAACCGAACTTCTAGAAACAAAAGTAACTTTTCAGGAATAAAAAATACCCGAATGAAGTTTACAGTTCAAATTTTTCATAAAGAACCGAAAAGACCCAAACTTTTTTCGGTTACTTCAGTTATTTTTAAATTTATCTGAGGACGGGATAGTAAATTATGGTGTTTTAGTAGGTTCATATTTTGGGTATTACAGGTTATAATATATTAAATTATTGATATTAATTTCGAGTACTACGGTTATTGAGATTTTGAAATAGTAATAACCAAACTCGAACCCAAAGTTTCTTAATAATTTCTTTCTCAATACCCGAACCAAACCGAACTGAAATTAACAGATCAGTTCGGATCTTCGACTATTCGGGTTCTAAGTCCCAACCCTGGAATTAATTATTACTATTTACTATATACGTCCCAAAAAGATAAACTTATTATATACTTTAATTTAATGTCATCCCAAAATATATGTCACTTTATATTTTGGTAGCATTTAATCTTTTAATTTGAAAAGGTACAACAATATTACGCCTTTATAAATTCTTGAGCTATGTGAAAGTCAAACCAAGTGTCGTTTCAGTTTTTATACATGTATAATAATGTTCATATTTCTACATATATTATATATTTAGTAGTTTTATTTTATATTATTTTGAACAAGCTTACTTTTCAGCAAATAAAGTGATGTTCTAAAATCAAAAAATCAATACAAAATCAAACCATTGTGTTTTTTTTGGTGAATTAGGTTTCAGCTCGATTATAAGAAATACATTAAATTCGTTTTGCGAATCACGCACAACCAACCACTTGCCCACCCCTAGCACCCGACGAGAACTTTTAAGGAGCTCCAACGATGCTCTTCTTGGAGCTCTATTATACGTGTACCACCAATCAAATGTATTAAAGAGCATACATGATTGGCGCCGCATGTTTAATTGAGCTCCATAAAAAGTATCATTGGAGTTCCTTCGAAATTCACAATACCCGACAACTTACACATTCATATAAGAACAAAAAATAAATTAATACTAAAACTGTAAGTTACATTGCTCAATTTTCTAATTAATCACATAAAGTGAAGTATTTTCTTGTCAATCACAAGGAGATCAAAAATGTATTACATGAAAACACGACATAAATAAGAGGACGAAGCAGAGGCGGATCGAGGATTCGTCTGAGGGTTGGGCTAAAACTTGTGAACTTCTACTAATTTTTATTTTTATTTTACAAATGCGAGTAGGTATTTCAAAAAAAAATCCAAAGCTGGCATGTCCCCCTGGTTCCGCCCCTGGAACACAGTGATCCAATCAGACTAACGCACATAAGGTAAAAAAAAAAAAAGTACATAAAAACACAAGGCCATTTGTAATCGACCTTCTAACAGATTTCATAACATGCGATAAACGTGTGGTGAAAAGATTTATTGGTACGAACACTAAGGTAAAGTAACACTATGAGACTATTAAGACATGATGCCGATTTTTCTAGGATGGCATCTACTATTCATGACATTGATGATGTCTACCTCAGGTAAAGAATGTAATAGCTCAGTATAAAATGATGAGATCTTATGGAATTGGGGATTATGATTTGTCATATGCATTAGGAACAACAATGTGGGTAAAAGTCGGTGTATTATTTGTCATAAAAATCACTTCTACTTGTGCACTAATTTTTCGTTTTTTTTTCTGACAATTTTCTTCAATTTTCTTTTATAATAAGTCATTTTTTATTATATACGCAATTTATTATATACTCAACTGATATATATTTATATATATATATATATATATATATATATATATATATATATATCGGTTCAACCGAGCAAGTGAATCAATCAACGGCCCAATTCATCACACGACTTTCTTTCTCAAAAAGAATTAGTGTTTGTTAAAGAGTATATTGGTTGTCAAAATGAAATTGCAATGTTTTCGGAATTAGAAAAAGACGCCAAACAAACGACTAAACATAGGGCGCATGTAGCTTGGCCAGCATAACCAATCTCTACTAAGATTAGAAGATGCCCTGTACTTTATAAAACTGAAATAGAAAAATTGTCAAAGGTAAATAAATTTCCCTTATTCATATCCTCCGATTCAAATAGAGGTATCTTTACATTGCAAGAACACAAGAAGTAAAAAAAGTTTAAAACCTTTTTTCTAAAATGAAGCTAACAATTTTTACAACTTTAATCCACATTATATTGAATTACACAGTACAAACGTATTATTGCTTAAATAACAAAGCGGAGCATGGCTAAAAATTCTCAAGTGCATGCTCACATCAGCTAGATACACGAGTAATTCACAACTTACAAATGAAAATAAATTGAAAAAATCAAATAAAACGATAGAATTAGAAGTGATATGCTTACCTTTGAATTTGATGAACTTGTGCTTCATCTCTGAAGGCGAGCACGTAATCAACTTCACTGACCCTCAGGACTCTCAACTATCTCTTGCTATCTCAATTAAATATTACTATGAAGTTCTCATATCCATAGGTATCCCATATCCATGCTTACACATCATTCCAGCCACTAGCTCAAGCTTAAACCTTTCGCCAAATCTCTGATACGCCTTATACAATATCCAAAAGGTGTTCTTAGAGAAGGGCATGTTTAATCGATCCATCTCATCAAGAACCCTCTCCATTTCATAAATTCGCATTTCCTTCGAGTACAAAACCATTTTGCAGTGGTAAAGAGATCTACAGATTTTCCAACCAGCACACTCCGCACGTTGCACAAATTCATCAAGCTTGTCCACTGCATTTTGCCTAAAATAACTCGAAATAATGCATCTCATAACGCCAACTGTCGTGATGTATGATTTACGTTCGAACGCCACCTGGATTGAATTTTCCATTTGTTCCAATAAATCTTCCTTTGCATATAAACAAATCAAAATCACATTCAACCAAGGTCTATACTCAATTTCCGGTATTAACCTAAGCAATCCCTCAACCTTTTCAACCCTAGCAACATCCGAACTCCTGCAGTATGCAGACACCATGGTTCGAATTAACGGGATTTTTGTATTATCAACATGATCCTTTACCATCTTGTATATTTCCTCCATTTTCTCTAGCTTACCAGAGTGTGCATATCCACGAAGCATTAGCATATGGATATCTATGTCGGGCTTGATCGGCCCCGCTTTCATTAACCAGTACATCTTTTCCATTTCTTCCCATTTCCATGCGGTAATATAACCCGCAATTAAACCCCTGTACGTGTTTATAGTTGGGGGGAGTTTTAGATCATTTATCTCCTTAAGAGTCGCTTCCATGTGATCTACGAGCATTAGACGACCAAATGCGGATATAAGTATGTTGTAAGTCGTAATTGTCGGAGAACATGACGAGTCCATCTTCAAATCCCGAAACAAAGACTGGCACCTCATCGCTAAACCATTGTACATATAAACACTCATGAGGGCGTTGTATAAAGACGTTTTGATTAGTCGTTTATTATATGCCTCTTTAAAAAGCTCGACTGCGAGATCAATATTTTTCAATCTACGGGCAACGACTATACCCTGTGTGTACTCCTCTGCTGTCATGGGAGCGGCACAGTCCAATTGTTTCCTTCTCCAACTAAAAACCTGACCCGAAGCAATTAATTTAAACCGATTTATTATATAATTTTGTAAATAATTTGGGGTCATGAAATTCGACTAAATGCATGACATATTCAAATATGACTCTCAAGAACAATTATTATTTATTACCACATTATTAATTCCTGATGAAGCAAAATGAATTCCGTAGCTATGAAAATTGTAAGGAAGAAGATTACAAAATAAATAAATAGAATTCACCTCCATAGCTAAAATCGGAAAAGACTTTAGCTGCATCAAAAGCTCAACCACTGCAGATCCATCTGAATACTTTCTGAAAAGAGCGACACCATTTTCTTCCAAAATTTTCTCGATCTTCTCGACATCCTCGCTTTGATCCAAAAGCTCGTCCTTCAACTGGCAAACGTTTTCTCTCATTTTTTGTTTTGCAATCGTCTCACTATGGCCAAGTTTATCTGAAAATAGGGTTACCATATCGAACAACGCCGATTGATTTACACTGGTGCGGGGCGTTTGAGTTACATGTTGTCGATTGAATTGAGTTGGGACTAAGGGTTTTGTGATTATGTGATGGGCATTGCGGTATTTTTCAAATTTTAAAACCCTCCAAGCTCGTCTCATCATTGAGACGTGAATGAACATTGGATTTTATGCATTTTTTGCGTAGGAGTTGGCTCGGCGATAGCAATTAGGGTTTTTCTAGGGGTTTAGGGAAGATCAGGATCTGAATCGGTAAGTGAGGGATCTGAATAAAGGGAATAATAGGCTTTAAACGAGAGAACATAATTTGTTCGGCCCAAATAAATATATGTTGGGCCTTGAAACGATCTATATATTTATAGGGTAAATTACACATTATAATACATTTTATCAAAAAATTACAAAAATCTCATAAAATTAAAATAATTACAAAAATAACAACTTGTGTTAGTATTCAAATATAATATTCAGGTAATCAAACTACTAATAGTAAGTATCTAACTACATTTTCACTTCATTAGATCCTGAACATTGGATATTCAAATGACTGGTATCTAAATGTAATATTTCAGTAAATAAACTATTAATTAGAAGTATCTAATACGTCAATTTTATAATTATTTTCTTTATGTTAAATTTATGTAATTAATTTATTAATATTATATAGATATGTAAAGAACCCATATTTATAAATGAGTTTTTGGGAGGGGTTCCGCTGGAGTACAGTGCCCCTTCCATCATTGGATCACACACGCCCACACGAATGTGCGTCTGATCCAATGGTGTGCAGCAATACAGTACCGTACTGTACTGCACTAGATCCAAATTCTGAATTTTTATGGAGACAATCACATCAATTTTGATAGGGCATTTCGTAGAAGTATTATGAAAATATTAGTCCACCGTCCACAAAAAGTATGATTCAGAGTGAGTGACACAGTTTCAAGAACACAAAGGAGATATGTAGTTTTACTAAAGAACTTATAGGAGAGATGTACTTTTGTGTGGTGAAAAGATAAGGCCCTCTTCTCTTTGCTGTTTTGAGGTTATTTTCTTTTTTTATTTTCGAAAACACTAAAAATGTGTTTTTTTATCATTTTCGAAAATACATTTTGGAAAACAAAAAAAATATTTGTACACAAAACGCAAAATGCCCAAAACCTCGTTTTGAGCGTTTTGGGTGTGTTTCAACAAAATTTTTTCAAAATGCTCAAAATGTTGAAGGGAAAATAACTGAGACAGAAAATAGGGCAAAGATTGTTGTTGTATTATTCCATTGATAACATCCCTTTAAATATGGAGAAATACATACAAACAGGTCTTAGCCAAACCCTAACTAGGAAAGCCCATAAACTAACAGACTTAGGCACACAATGGGTATTATTCCTTTAACACTCCCCCTTGTGCCTAGTCTACAAGCGCATGTCATGTTGCCTCGTTAAAACCTCGTCAAGCAAAAACCCAGTGGGAAAAATGCCTTGATCGTAGGAAAAAGAGTACAGCATCTAGACACATCAAGTTTAGACTTCGTCCTTTGAATCTATCCTCTCATATGATCGTTACATTTGATCATAGCGCTACTAAGGTGACCATTCCATCGATCCCTAAAATCGTACATCTGTTACCTCGTTAAAAACCTTTCCAAGTGATAAAAACCCTGTGGGAAAAATGATCCTTGGAAGGAAAAGAGTGTAACGTACGGTGTGCATGTAAGACTCCCCCTCAAGTCTACATCTCCCCCTGATTTGTACATCAATCAAGTAGTCGTTGCCTCATTAAAAACTTCGCCAAGTAACAAAACCCAATGGGAGAAAATGAACCTTGGTCAAAGAAAAGAGTACAACACATGTGATTAAGTTTCTTTATAAATAACCATTTCCTTGTGATCTTTACATCAATCTCGGAAGTTGGAAAACTCTACAGCTCCCCCTAATGCTTACATTCATATATTGTTGCCTCGTTAAAAACCTTGTCAAGTAACAAAACCCAGTGGGAAAAATAAACATTGGTCTAAGGAAAAGAGTGCAACCTATGTGAGTATATTCCCTTATATCTCACATATTTCCCGTTATGATCATTCCATCAATCAAGGGAATTTACAAGTTACATCATGTTCATAAATATAAGTATATTCATCAATGGCAGTACTTAACCGCTAGTTACTCACAAGTGTAGAATGATAGTTCTTAATCATGTACACTCACGGACTGGTTCATGCAAAGCAAGAATCTTTTCGTGATTCGATGAGGTAGCCAAAAGGGGTTTGCATAGTCGATTTCCAAAACATAAGCAATTCATACCAACACATACTTTATGGTAGTTGCTTCGGCACCAGCATTTACTTTAGCATTTGCCTTTTCGTAGCGACTTCCTTTGCACCTTGTAGGGAAAGAATAGTCCCAAGTCAATGGTTTCTTTTAAGTATAAGAAGATATTCTTGATACCATTCCATTGATGTTGCGTCAATGCTGAACTAAATCTAGTCAGCGGATTAACTGAGGAGTGATAGCAGGTCGTGTACATTGAGCCAAGTACAATAATGCGCTATTGCACTCAAGTAGGGAATTTCAGCTCCGAAAGCTCTTTGTCACTTTCCTTTAGACGAAATGGATCTTTTCTTTGCATCCAAATGTTCGACCTATCATGTGGTGCTAGTCGGGTTTACCTTGTCCATGTTAAAGTGCCTGAGAAACTTCTGGACATAGGAAGACCGGTGGAATGAATTCCACAAACTCGATGTCTATGTCAATGCCTCGACAGAACCGAGTTTTCCCAAGATCTTTCATCTCAAACTCAGATTTTCGGTATCCGGTGGTTTTTCTTATTTCATCAAGACCGATTATGTTCATGTCATCGGCGTGATTTGCGATGATCGTGAATCCGGAACTTATTTGTGAAGACGCAGGGACACAGTTCATCGTTCTTTTATACCTTCCCAATCAAGTAGTCACTTAGACGGTTATACCACATCCTTAAGGATTGCTTCAAAACCGTAAAGTTGAGCATTTCAATCAAATTGCATACGCACTTTGTGGTCTAGAGTCACTTGATTTGGGTAATGAAATGCCATCGGGCACTTCCATATATATCTCCGTATCTAGATCCCCATAGAGATACGTAGTAACCACATCTATTGGCTGCATTTCCAGTCCCTCGGAAATTACTATGCTAATCAAATAGCGGATACATATACGTGGGAGTACATTTCCTCATAACCAATTCCAAGGCGTTGTGAGAAGCATTACTTCGTGAACCTTGTACATTAGGACTTTATATTCTCACTACGCTTTACGACAAAGGTTCATTTATGTCTTATAGGCTTTACACTTGGGTAGGTTAGCACTACCCACACCAAATACCTGTCTCTTTGTCGGAGAATCTAGTTCTACCTGGAATATTTTTCTTATAGTCCAATGTTGATTTCATCCAATTGAGCGGGGTTCGACATCATCGTACTTTATGATTCATGACATGTCATCAAAGTGGGTGGTTGATCAGGACACACCCTCATAATTTCATCGAGATTCTTGATTTTCTGAATCATATCTTCGGGGCGTCCCCCTCGTCATGATTCATGGACATAATAAAATCAAGCATGATCTCATGAAATGAGTTCATTGATGGTTAACATGTAATTTTGTGCCATACTCTACCTCTTACTTGGGTGAGTATTTAGTCGAACCATGTGGCTTCCACCCATTCCTTCGCAGGGAGCCACGGCCTCAACCACACTTCTACCAAGTGCGGTTGCATCACCCAGTTCATTGGTGATGTGCCCCTTGGAGGGGACTTCTAACCTTACAGGCACATTTGCAGCTGTAATGTGAGATCTTGTCACTTGAACGATATCAGTAAATGCATCAGGCATCGAATCTGCTACATCCTGAAGATCGAGTGTTCTTTATGCTTCACGGTAACATTGTGAAGTTCGGGGATCATAATGAGACAAAGTGGAGACACCATGACAATTCCTGTCGTTCCCCGAGAAATTAGGTTTTCTCTCCTCCCCCTAACGACGGGAAGGTTGTCTCATAAAAGTGACAATCCGCAAATCGTGCGGTAAAAAGATCACTGTGAAGGTTCTAAATAACGGACAAACGTCTGGAGATTCTTATCCAACGTGAATACTTAATCGTTTCTAAAGACCACTGCGTTGTGGGGCGCAGAAGGCACATATAATGCATAACCAATTATGCGCAATTGGCATTTAAGTCCGTCTGGGTCCAAAATATAAAAATCTGGCTATCCAGTTACCAACTGGTACGCATAAACTAATTGGTTAGCAGAGGGTCTAAGAATGAACGATTTAAGTAAACTTGCGTGCAATATTGCATAATCCCAGGCAAAAATATGCAAATTGGTGCGCATAACCAATTACATAATCACCATACATATTCTTTCGACGGTGGTTTATGTGAGACCTTTGCATATGCACATGGGACGAGATGCTATTCATTGATCTCTATCATGCAATAAACATCAAATACTTTTTGATGTGAACTCTCTAATCATCAAGTCCTTTAGATGTTATAAGGGAGGTGAGCCCTTATAAGTTATCTTGGAAGTTCTGCAGCAGTTTGAGTGGACAGGAGAGCGACATGTGACCAACATGTCGGAGGATCCATCAAAATCATAAATACATAAATGGTCCGCATATTAGGTGGATGGATCCACAAATATCTCCTTATATTCAGCGAAAGAATAGAATGTTTGCTTTTGTTTCTTTAGCATAGGAAGGTCTCGCTCCTACTTTGGCTAAAGAGCAGGCTTTGCAACACTAACTGGTGGGCATTTGATATGCATCTGGTTCTTTGGATGATTACGTCAACATTGTGCTTTATGTTGAGTTGTTGCCACATTTTCACTCGAAAAGTAATGATGTACGTACAAGTTCTTTAGTATATGGATCATTATACTTCGACCAGGATGATCTAGTCTATCGTGCCAAAGCCTATATGAGTCTATGCCCCAAAGTACATTGTTGGTGACAACATAGGATTTTAAAAACCTAATAATAGTGAGGTACATCCACTAGATCGACTCATCAGTTATTCTAAAATGCGTATACGTCCACATTCATTAGAATAAAAGAAACTCTATTCCATTCTCACAGTGTGTTTCAATCTGGAAACCATTGCTACATATATTATTGAAGCTAAGTAAGGTTCGAAGGGCTCTAGATGCATACAGAGCATCGGTAACATAGAAGACTGCCGTTTAGGCATCAAGAATTGGGCATTACCTCGCCCTTTGATGAGTTGGGGGGACCCAATCATCGTAGTTACCGAGGTTTGTCAGGCAACTTATTCGATGAATAGAAGCCTAATTCTAAGAACATTCAAGCTCTCCTCGATTTATTTCTTAGAAAAGAGTGAAATTTCGAACCATGAGCATTCAAGCAATATTCAGTACTTCGAAATAAAGCTAAGAATCTAACGTAAGTAATATTAATATCTTGTTCGCGAAACAACGTTGCATCACGCCATTATTGAAAAGAAAACACCAACACGGTCGTCTTGAGGCAACTATACCAAATGTAAATGAGAAAGTAAACATAATACTAAGATTCAGTCTATAGACTGTGGCTTGTATGACTCAATTCGACGATCGGTGACTGTGAAATTGACATAGGGGGACTTGTCTAGATCATATTCCTCCATATAGTGAATTCTCCTTTTCTTTGGACTCTCTATATTTCTTGTAGTGAGATGCGACTTGCTTGCTTGCATGGTAGTTCTTGTACCATGTCTGTCCAGCATCTCCACAATGATAGCACGGTTCATTGCCAACTCGAGCCTTAGAGGCGATGGGATGGGTAGGTGCTATTTGGTTCCCTTGGCTAGTAGAGTCGGGAGCACCAAGTCTTCGCATTACATTGGAAGAATCCCCACGTTCTTGACCACGAAGCCTATCATGTCCAGTCCCCTATTCATTGGGGTAGTTTACATCTTTCACTTTGCCATAATTGGCCTTGGGAATTTTCTTTGTCCCAATCGGCCTGACATTACTGCTCACTAACACTTCGTTATGCCTCTCAGCTACTTGTAGTAGGTTGATTAGCTTACTGAAGGTAGTGATGTTTTTATTATCATATTCCAGCCTATACTGGTTCGTTAGTATATGAGCGGAAGTAGGGAAGGTGGAAAAAGCTTTATGGATCATGTCATCTTCTGTGATGTCCTTCCCACATAAATTTAGGCGTGCCTTGAGGCGGAGAATATCTTTGTTGAAATCGTTGATCCGTTTATATTCAAGCAAGCGGATTTCATTCCACTGCACGGTCAACTCTGGGAGCAAAGTGTCGTGAATGTTCCCAAATTAGCCCTTGGGGGCATCCCACAGTTCTTTGAGGGATTTTCAACTGTCGATATTTCCATCTCAAGCTCGGTTCTGTTAGGATTGTATACTGCAAAGCATACTTTATGCTTGTATTACCTAAATTCCCTATTACTACCTATGAGGATATTAATTATATTTAATCACATGTTTTGCATATTAATTCACGTTATGGTTATGCAAATGAAATGTCTAATTATTTTATATTGTAGATAATGTGGTGTGTTGGTGTCACACGGAAGATCACATTATCGGTGCCTTATAAAATAATATAATAGTTCACAACCTATATAATTATTAGACAAATTATATAAAGGGTTGTAGTGTATGCTTGAGTATAGTTGGTCTTGACTATTAGCATACATTAGCGTATTTGCATACGTTGAACAGGATCGAGGTGAGATAGTGTCTTCTCTTGTTGTAAGAAGAACGTAAATCTCGGATAATTATTATTTCTTAATTCTAAGTATATAATATTTAATTGTGTATTTATAATAATTATTGCTTTGATTTACCATAGGTGAGAGTCAAAATGATCGACTCAATAAGCCTCGTATCTTGGGCAATAATATTGTTTATACGACAATTATTATTATTACTAGAAATCGTGTCCCGACTCGTGCGGGTTGATGATGTCCCCTTGAGGAGCTCGATAATGATTATTATATTAAACCTGCAGTGGATTTAATTAGATATAATAATAAGGTTCGAGTGGTACTACTCTTGGATAAGATATTAATTAATTAAAGTCACGGTAGCTTATAATTAATTAATGGACATTCGATATCTTAAACACGGAAATAATATATTTAATAAGGAGCCCAATTTCGTAATTTGGGATTTTGGTAGGAAGTGCAATATCAACTTTTAGTGGACTAAGTTGATATTAATTGATTCACCATATATTAGGAAGAGTCCTAATAAGGTAAGGTGAATTAATTGGGAGTCCTTCCATAATCCTCCTTTAGATCCCTAGTAGTAGTCCAAGAGCCTATAAATAGGACATTATGGGGTGTTGGCCGATTTGTACATGCTTGGTGAGATTGTGTGATCAATTTTTTCCTCTTGTGTTTAATTGTAGATCTAGACTTGTGTCTTTGATTCTACAATTTAGATAACACAATTAATTTGCTAAGAGTGTTCATAAAATACTAGAGAGCAAAGAAAAATATAGTGATCACATATCAAAGTTGTTTCGGTCGATCCATAGGTGTCCAAGCAAGTTCCGTAGCTCGTTGCCCACACAACGTCCGGTTCTCGGCGGATCATACTCTAGAAGATCTGAAGGTAGAAATACAAGGCGATCAAGAAGGATATAACCAACCGCTTCAAAAGGTAATATCCTATGATCTTGGATCTTGATTAGGATATTTTAATTAATCAACATATTTAATTAATAAATAATAAATAATATTTAAATTGCTTGTTAGTCTTAGTAATTAATTAATTAGCATGCCTAAATAGATCTAATGCTCGTAGATGCGTAAAACGCTATAATCATATTTTCCCAAACTTCGCTCATTGCGTTTTACTTTCCAACAATTGGTATCGGAGCGGATTTTTAGGCTTTTGCTATTTTAATTAATTTTAGTGATTAATTGATAGCAATTTAAATATTCATATATTTTGATGTTGGAATATTTTGCTAGATGTGTTCTTGCAGTGATATGATCCAATTATCATGGTTTATATGAATGGTGCATTTATTTATTTATTTTTATTAATTATGCAATTGTTGGTTTGGCCCGCTTTTGAGGCATGTAATGGTTTTTCCCGTGAGAAAATCCGTGGTAGTTCTAGGTGGTTTTATTTTTCGTGTAATCTTGATGTAATTTCGATGTATTTTATTTCGTATAAAATTGTAATCGAATTCGGAAAGACGGATCACGAAGAAATAGAGCGTAACCGGATCGCCGGATCTGGCGAGCTGGCGGCCGATAAGCAGTGGCCAGCTGAAGAAGAGGTGCCGCCGAGCAGCCGAGCGGCCGCCTGCATGCGGCACTGTCCGGCCGGTTATTGTTCGGGCCGGTCGTCGAGCTTTTAGTCCGTCGCCGCTCGTTAGTTGCGTCATTGGGAAGTCGGGATTTAAAATTAAATTTTTTTATGTAATTAATTTTGCATAAAAGTAAAATTTTAATATTTTGAAAATCCACGACCCTAGGGAGAAGCGACGAGATGCTTGATTGATGGGGAGAGATCGAGCCAAGATTTTCTGATTCAACTCAAGGAAGAAGACCATGATAATTGGATAATTAATTATCCATGCTTTATTTTTGGTTTTATTGTTTTGATGTATGGCATGTATGGATGTATGCGTGATATGTTTCCTTGCATGTTAGACGAGAAAATTAAAAACCTTAAGGCTAAAATAACTAAGTGATTAAATTGATTTTTATTTTAATTAAAATCAAATTGGCCTCCATAATTAATTTAAATTGTGAAGTAATTAGCATGCGCGTTGACATTAGAGTCTTCCTCCATATCGGATGTGCTAATTATAGGTTCACTAGTTTTAAATTTCAAAATGATAACATAAGGTAAATATTACTTTTTATGATAGGACCTCTCCATCCGTAGGACTATTATTTAAAAGATAATATTTTAAGGATGTTAAATTATGGTGTTCACTTAGGTGTATTAATTAATAAGCTCCCCATCTGAGTCTATGTTAATTAATACATGGCGAAGAGGAACCAACTATTAATTTTACTTGTCATAACGTAATTTGACTAGATAGTAAAATTAAAGACGTAAAACTCTACTTGAAAAATGTATGTGTAAACGTCCACACGATCGTGGCTTGCATGTGCGGATTTTTGAGGTGTTGGTTGCTAGCATATATATTGTGTTTTTGAGGTTTTTCGATATATTTTGCTATGCATTATGTGATGAATGTTTTAATTTTTATTCTCGATGTCTTTCAATCCACTATTTGTTATTCTCAAAGAAAATAAACTAGATGGCACTAACTTTGCCGATTGGAAAAGAAATCTTGACATTGTCCCGATCTTTGAGGGGCATAAGTTTGTCTTAATCGAGGAGAGCCCTCTAGAACGAACCGGATGCCACTCCCGAAGAGTTGGCGGAATTAGGAAATGGAAAAAGTCCGATGAGATGGCTCATTGTTACATTTTGGCTTCAGCGACAAATGTATTGCAAAGACGCATCGACGATGGGTTCGGCCGCGAAATGATGAAAAGTCTCACCGAGATGTTTGGTCATCGAACCGGCGGCTAGACAAAATGCTATGAGGGTATTGATGACAACCCAAATGTCCGAAGGGACTCGATGAGGATCATGTTCTAAAAATGATGTCTCATTTGAACGAATCGAGCATATTGGGGCTACTATCGATGCGAAACGCAGTCGATATTATCTTAGGCGGCTTACCTAGAAGCTTTGAGCGGTTTCGCCTCAACTACAATATGAACCGTAGGACATATAGTTTGGCGGAACTTCGACAGAGCTTGATCTGTGAAGGTCTCTTCAAACAAGGTTATCATCAAATTCTTGCGGCAACGGTGCGACTTCCTCCAAACCCAAATGGGGAAAGAAGAAGAAGCAGGTCGGCCGGAAGCAAGTGGCGGCCCTCAAGGTGAAAAGCAAGGCTCCTCACCCCGAGGCGAACAAAAGCCAAAGGGAAAGTGCTACAAGTGCGGTCGAAAGGACATTTTAAAGCGGACGCCTGCTCTTAAGAAAGGTATGTCTCGTGCACTAGTAGTCAAAACATGTTTGGCGACTTGTTCTTCCACTTCGTGGATAGTTGATTCAGCTCCACCGATCATGTTTGCTTTGACTCGCATGGTTTTCGTAACCAAGCGGCTTAGTGCGGGCGAGATTACCATCAATCAAGCGATTATTCCGGGCTTATGGTCATTGCGGTGGGAGTCGTGCGGTTGAAGATTAATGATAAATTATTAGTTGAATAATGTATTATTAGTACTGATTTTAGAATGAATTTAATTTCGCTTTCTAAATTAAAATGCGATGGTTATTCAGTTTCTTTTGATAATGATGCCATTATTAAGAAAAGAAGCGGTGAATATATTTGCAGAGGTACTTTTAATGATGGACTATATATTGTTAATGCTGCACAAACTCCTATGTATAAATCACTTAACTCTTTGTCTAAACCTAAAAAGAGAAAAGAACCTTCAAGCATAAACCAAACATATCTGTGGCATTTACGGTTAGGACATGTAAACCTTAGAAGGATTCAAAGATTGGTAGATGATGGCCCATTGGATGATCTCCCAGTTGAGTCATTTCCAATTTGTGAATCTGTCGGAAGGTAAGATGACCAAAAGGGTTTTTAAAACCAAGGGAAACCGTGCTCGGGATGTGTTAGAATTGGCTCATACGGATGTATGTGGTCCAATGAATATCCAGTTAGGGAGGTTTGAATATTTCATCACGTTCATAGATGATTATTCGAGATATGGATACATCTTTTTGATGCGACGTAAGTCCAAGCTTTTGACAAGTTCGAGAGACTTCAAGGCTGAAACGGAGAAGCGTCATGGGAAGAGTATCAAGTCACTACGATCCGATCGTGGTGGCGAATACCTTAGTGGAGAGTTTTGGATTTCTTGGCAAATGAGGGATTTCGTCCCACCACCGCAGGGAACTCCACAACAAAATGGTGTTCTTTGAAAGAAGGAATAGGACTCTTTTGGAAATGGTTAGATCAATGATGAGTTACTCATTTACCTATTTCGTTTGGGGATACGCCTTAGAAACAATGGCGTACATTCTAAACTTGGTGCCTTGAAATCAGTTCCAAAACACCCACAGAATCGTGGAGTGGGCGTAAGCCCGTCTAGGACATGTTCGGATTTGGGGTACTCCGGCACATGTCTTTGAATAAGGAAGTCGATAAGTTGGCATCTCGCATGTATACGAGTGTTTGTGGGATATCTAAGGAGCGAAAGGTGGCTTGTTCTATAGTCCTCAGGATCGAAGGTCATTGTTAGCACCAATGTCCGATTTCGGAAGAGGATTATATGATTAGTCACAAGCCCATGAGTGAAATAGTGCAGGAAGAGGCGAGGGCGAGACTCCGTCTATACCAATCGCACAAGCGCCAACTAACACCGCACCACGTATCGATTAAAACTTTTACACCAACTCGGGATTTACCTCGTCGTAGTGGGAGGGTTGTTCGTCGGCCGAACGATTCATAGGCGTGGGAAAGTCTTCGGACTCAATCCCAGACGAAGATGAATCGGTTCCCTGGACCTATAAGGAGGCAATCCAAGATAAAGATGCCGACTCTGGCAAGAAGCAATGGAATCGAAATGGGATCTATGGATTCCAATCAAGTGTGGGAGCTAGTAGAGCTACACGATGGTGTACAAGCCATTGGGAGTAAATGGGTCTACAAGCGAAAGAAAGGACGTGACGGGAAGGTTGAAACTTTCAAAGCGAGGCTTGTTGCAAAGGTTACACTCAAAAAGAGGGTATCGATTATGATGAAACCTTTTCGCGGTAGCCATGCTTAAGTCAATCCGATTCTTTTAGCTATAGCCGCGCATTTGGATACGGAGATTTGGCAGATGGATGTCAAGACTGCATTCTTGAATGGGAGTCTAGACAAGGAAATCTATATGCGCCAAGCGAGGGATTCATTGCTAAAGGAGAAGAGCACTTGGTGTGCAAACTTAAGAAATCCATTTATGGACTTAAGCAAGCATCTAGATCTTGGAACACTCGTTTTGGCGAAGTAGTCCCATATGGATTCGCCCAATGTCCGAGTGAGAGTTGTGTGTATAAGAAATGCGATGGAAACGTGTTGGTGTTTCTTATCTTGTATGTGGACGATATCCTTCCGATTGGAAACAACGTGAAGGAATTGTCGGACGTCTGGGTATGGTATGTCGAAAGCGATTCGATATGAAGGATCTAGGAGAAGCGGGACACATCCTTGGAATCAGGATCTTTCGTGATCGGAAGAAGAGGATGTTGTGCTTATCCTGCATCCTATATCGATACTGATCTTGAAGCGTTTTAGCATGGAGAATTCCAAGAAAGGTTTTCTACCTTACAGACATGGAATTCAACTATCTAAGAACATGTGTCCTAAGACACAAAAGGAGATAGATGACATGAAGATGGTTCCTTGTGCATCCGCTGTGGGAAGTCTCATGTATGCTATGCTTTGCACTAGACCAGATATGTGTCATGCCGTGGGCATGGCTGCTAGATATCAGTCGAACCCAGGACCAGGACACTGGATTGCTGTCAAGCACATACTCAAGTACCTGAGAAGGACTAGGGAGTACATGCTTGTATATCAATCAGACGACTGTTTAGGTGGGTTACAACGACTCAGATTTTCATCGGACAAAGAAAAGTCCAAGTCTACTTCGGGTTATGTGTTTAGCCTGGGAGGTGGAGCCATTAGTTGGAGGAGTGTGAAGCAGAAATGCATCTCGGACTCTACCATGGAATCCGAGTACGTGGCAGCCTCTGAGGCAGCCAAGGAGGCAGTGTGGCTCAAGTACTTCCTGCAGGACTTAGATGTGATTCCCAATTTGCCAAAGGGTATTACACTCTATTGTGATATCTTGGTGCGATCGCAAATTCGAGGAACCACGAGCCCATCGAGCAAGTAAACATATCAACCGCAAGTACCACATCATACGACACTTCGTAAAGGAAGGAGACGTAGTTGTAGCCGAGGGTTTCATCGGAAGATAATCTTGCGACCCTTTCACGAAAGGCCTACCTTCAAAAGTTTTGAAAGGCATGTGGAAGGAATGGGATTACGGTGTATGGCGGCATTGCTTTGAGTATAAGTGGGAGAAATGAGAGACTATGTAATAGAGTAGTATACTTAAAAGCATGCTTTGAGTATAAGTGGGAGATTGTTAGGATTGTATCTTTAAAGCATACTTTATGCTTGTATTACCTAAATTCCTATTACTACCTATGAGGATATTAATTATATTTAATCACATGTTTTGCATATTAATTCACGTTATGGTTATGCAATGAAATGTCTAATTATTTTATATTGTAGATAATGTGGTGTGTTGGTGTCACACGGAAGATCACATTATCGGTGCCTTATAAAATAATATAATAGTTCACAACCTATATAATTATTAGACAAATTATATAAAGGGTTGTAGTGTATGCTTGAGTATAGTTGGTCTTGACTATTAGCATACATTAGCGTATTTGCATACGTTGAGCAGGATCGAGGTGAGATAGTGTCTTACATCTTGTTGTAAGAAGAACGTAAATCTCGGATAATTATTATTTCTTAATTCTAAGTATATAATATTTAATTGTGTATTTATAATAATTATTGCTTTGATTTACCATAGGTGAGAGTCAAAATGATCGACTCAATAAGCCTCGTATCTTGGGCAATAATATTGTTTATACGACAATTATTATTATTACTAGAAATCGTGTCCCGACTCGTGCGGGTTGATGATGTCCCTTGAGGAGCTCGATAATGATTATTATATTAAACCTGCAGGTGGATTTAATTAGATATAATAATAAGGTTCGAGTGGTACTACTCTTGGATAAGATATTAATTAATTAAAGTCATCGTAGCTTATAATTAATTAATGGACATTCGATATCTTAAACACGGAAATAATATATTTAATAAGGAGCCCAATTTCGTAATTTGGGATTTTGGTAGGAAGTGCAATATCAACTTTTTAGTGGACTAAGTTGATATTAATTGATTCACCATATATTAGGAAGAGTCTAATAAGGTAAGGTGAATTAATTGGGAGTCCTTCCATAATCCTCCTTTAGATCCCTAGTAGTAGTCGAGCCTATAAATAGGACATTATGGGGTGTTGGCGATTTGTACATGCTTGGTGAGATTGTGTGATCAATTTTTCCTCTTGTGTTTAATTGTAGATCTAGACTTGTGTCTTTGATTCTACAATTTAGATAACACAATTAATTTGCTAAGAGTGTTCATAAAATACTAGAGAGCAAAGAAAAATATAGTGATCACATATCAAAGTTGTTTCGGCCGATCCATAGGTGTCCAAGCAAGTTCCGGTAGCTCGTTGCCCACACAACGTCCGGTTCAAGGCGGATCATACTCTAGAAGATCTGAAGGTAGAAATACAAGGCGATCAAGAAGGAAATAACCAACCGCTTCAAAAGGTAATATCCTATGATCTTGGATCTAGATTAGGATATTTTAATTAATCAACATATTTAATTAATAAATAATAAATAATATTTAAATTGCTTGTTAGTCTTAGTAATTAATTAATTAGCATGCCTAAATAGATCTAATGCTCGTAGATGCGTAAAACGCTATAATCATATTTTCCCAAACTTCGCTTCCGCTGCGTTTTACTTTCCAACAGGTTCGATGTGTCACCTAAGGAATATAAGTGCACTCGCTTCTATCATATCATAGGGTACTTGGTCTGTGGTGTTGAGGAGCGTACCACTGTATTCTTTAGTGATAAATGTGGTCTCGATGTAGGAGGCCCATCTATGGTACTCAAGCTCTTTTGAGTCCAAGATAAATTCGGGACGAGTTGGATAAGCTATCTTAATACAAGAAAAAGGGAAATGATTTTTCACAGTTTACCATGAGTGTTTTTCATGATAAAATTTTCAATAATAGGAGCGTCATTATTTTTCGAAACCAAGATATGGTCAAAATTACTTTCGATGCTTTTGAGGATTACCAATGAAATTACTTTATCATGGTTCGAGTTGATATAGACAGTAGAAATAAGTCCTCTAAAATCTACCAATAGTGAGGCCTAATTTGCATGCCATATCTATATATGTATGCAAATATATGTATATTTATAGATATAATCACATAATCCTAGGGATATATCTATACACGTATTATGCAGTCAAGTAAGTCTTTTATGACGCAATACAATTATTAGTTCATGTGAATTAATTTTAATCCGAACTATTTAAAGAAATTCGCTTTAATTTAATTAAAGTTATTAATGTATCATGCTTTAATTGGTTTAATTAAGCATAAATAAATTTATGAAATATAAATATGCATTTAAAGTAATTAAAACATGTAAAATCGTGCACGTTGCAAATACTAGGGTTATTCGGATTGTGTACCTTACAGGAAAGATACGATTCTTTCCTAGGGCATACCGTCGATTTGTTTGAATGAAAATATATTCCTCGTTCCATTCGCCGTGTGGAAAGTAGATCCTTCAATTTTCCTGGGATAAAATTGTATTCTTTGTCCCACACGCCATCGGGATCGCCAGGCTCCTTGCTTTGCGATTGGGTGTAAAAAATCTATTTTGTTGAACCGGGTCGGGCTGGACTAGGCAGTGGGCCGTGAGCGGGTCTGCACGGGTCGGGCTGGGCTGTAGTGTAGATACACAGGTTTGGGTGGTCTGATCACGGTTCGGACTTGGATACGGGTCGTGAATGGGTCGGCGAGTGGAAATTGGGCCTGTGCTTTTGATGGATACAAGTTCACGAAACTCCACTGGTGTTGAAAATTTGGGATCGTAGTCTACAGCAATTCCCGATCAGGCTGAAGTACATGAAGGAGATGGCCCGACTGGATTGTCCGACCTGGTGCAAGTAAGTGGTGGGACTTGAACTTGCGGCGGGACTGGATGGGAGGCGGCCGGCCGGATGTTTCAATTGGGGTTCGGGTCGCGGTGGTTGGAGGCGACGATTTCTGGTCGAAGGGGATGACCGGTCGGGGGTTGGACGGCGGGCGGAAAATCAGAGCGGTGGTTCGCGAATAGGGGCGACTGACTAGGGTTGGTTGCGGTGGTTCTCGGTGCAGGGGGGGCGCGTCGGTCGGATGTGAGGAAGGTGACTGGTCGCGGTCGGTGGTTGCGGCGGCTAGGGTTTTCTGCAGAAAAAACGATTTTTCGTTTTTTTTTTCGGGATTTTGCAGAAAATCGGGAAAAAAAATCAAAATTTTCGGACGAATTTTTTTCTTGTTCAGTTGGGAGACTACGTGCTGATAACATGTTGAAGGGAAAATAACTGAGACAGAAAATAGGGCAAGGATTGTTGTTGTATTATTCCATTGATAACATCCCTTTAAATAGGGAGAAATACATACAAACAGGTCTTAGCCAAACCCTAACTAGGAAAGCCCATAAACTAACAGACTTAGACACACAATGAGTATTATTCCTTTAACACAAAATGCATTTTGAGTTTTTTTCTTTTTGGGATTATCCTAATTTGAAACTAAGTCTAAAATAAAGATTTATGAATTTAATATTAATATTAGAAAAAAAATATTTTACAAAATAAATTTAACAGAACGCGTTTTCCACAACTTTGGAAATAAAAATAAAAACAGAAAATTTGCAAAATAAAAATATAAAACAAAATACAAACAGAACACCTCTTAATATTTTAAGTGAAGTCATTTTCATTTATGTGGTCAAAAGCTCAACCATTGCAGATCCATCTGAATACTTTCTGAAACGACTTTTAGGTTTACTTTCACCATATTTAAGTTCGGCCCATTTCAGTGAACTTCAAATTAGTTCATTTCAGTACAACTTTGTTCATTTCTAACTTTAAAATCAATATTATTAATTATTACTATCTATATTATCAATAATATTATATATAATAGTTATTATTATAATTGTTTATTTTAGTATTGTTATTAATTTTATTGTTGTAATACAAATAATAATTATCGTAAAATTCAAGTGAAAAAATAGAGTCTTCATTGGTTAAGAAAGTGACGAATTTGATGGAATTGTCGTAATTGAAAGACACACTTCCTGTTGGAACAATAATTGTATTTCAAGTTAACCAACTGCATTGGCGCAGTTGCCCACCTGACCTTCAATTTAGTTGGAGGTCAGGGGTTCAATTCCTAGTGGCAATATTTTGGAATTGAATTTCTCAAAGTCCAATGATCCGTTAGTCTTTGACTAAGGGTTAGGGCCTACTTAGGATCTGTTGGTGGAACAATTAAATATTGAGGCTTCGGCAATGTGGAGCCAGATCTCGGTGAACCTGCGGTTGGATTTGGGGGTCGGCGTGGAGCAATCACAGGGACGACTCTTGTGCGCGGTAGTTGAGGATATTTAAGAACCCAGGGATACACATCTCGCGATTTAACCTGGTAGAAGATCTTGTGGGTAGAGAGTGTTATCCCGGCGACTAATCAGTGTAAACTTGGAACCCTTATCAAAAAAAAATAATAATTGTATTTCAAGTTGGGAATCGATCGTTTTTTATCAATTAAAAAAATCTATACTTGTTTTTATTGCGCCATTAATCTCACTTGAAGAGTCATTTTTATGTAAAAAATATATTTTATATTATAATTTGACATATATTACATAAACCAAATCAAACCAAACATACAAAGTATATCTCGCTCAGAGCAGGGTCTGGGGAGAGTAAGATGTACGCAGACCATGCCCCTACATATCACATCTTCCACTTATATCTACTTTTGAATTATATATTATACTATATGTTCGCCCGTGCGAGCATTCTATTACATAAAAAAAATACTTTTGTTGTTCCTCAAATTTGTTCTTGAGGATCTTCAATGCGGGTTTTAATAAAAAATTATTGAGTATATTATGAATTGTAATATAATTGGAGAAAGAGTCTCACATTAACATAGTGTTAAGTTAATTAATGTCCATTATATGAATAAATTTAGGAGACATACCGAAAAAAAATGTAGGAATATTATTGTAATTAAATAAATATTATAATTTACTTTTTTATGTAACCAATATGAATCTTGAATCTAATTTCTTAAAAGAAAGTTAATTTATTTTTGTTTTGTCAATTAATTTTATCGTACTAATAATCCATATTTTTTCTAATATATACTTCCGTTGTGCAAGGAGTCATGTAAATTCATCAAATTTACTATATTCAATATGGATGTCTAATTGAAGATAATGAAGTAAGATTTTTTGATATATTTTTCATTAAGAACGAAGTTGATACAAAAAAAATATAAATATTTAGAATTTTAAGTTAAAAAATGGGAAAATAATTTCTTTTTATTGGCGGATGAGTGTATAGTTGTGCAATAAAACTCCTTTCCTTTTTTATTTTTCTGAAAATTAAGAAGACATATATATATATATATATAATCTATATTTAAACAAAATCAAAAAATTTAAGACATATATCCACAACTCTTTTTTAATAGAAGTATAGATTTAAGAGGATATGACGTAAAAAAAGAACTAGTATTTTTCATTGAGACGAAATTATTTCAACAGTAATGTTACAAGAAGAATAATGGTGTACCACTAATATGAGAGCTAAAAAAACCCTAGCCGTATCTCCTCTTCTTGCTCTTCCTTCTCCTCCTTTTCCTCGCCGGAAACCACTCCTCTCCGCCCTTGCAACCGTTCAATTAAATAAGTGGGTTTTCCACATTAGTTCGGTATACTTTTGATTCTTGTGTTTCGGGTCGTCTAAGTTCGGCCTTATCGTTTTGTTCCCATTTTGGTACGATTTGTTTGGATTTTCCGTCTTTGTGCGGCGTGTTTCGATTTCCCGTCTTTGTGCATTGTTCGTTGGATTAGATTGATAAATCAATTACGATTAAATTCAATGAAAATATGGACGACAACGTTGCAGATCCAGATACATGGGTGCTCTGCTCTGGTCACTTTGATTTTTACCAATTTGTAGGCATTTTGATTTTGCCGTTTATGCTATTACGTTGTATGTTGTGAGCATGTTCGCAGATTCAAAAAAAACTGTACCAGTAATATATTAAATTACAGAAAATGAATAGTGTGCCAATGTCATAATTACACCATATTACAAAAAAAAAATGAATAAATGAATGAATAATTAAACTAATAAATAAATAAATCATTGGTTTCTGAAAAAATTACCAGAAGACCTGAAATCTCCATCCTACCCTTTCCACTCTATGCATTGTGAAGTTGGCCTTGATTTATCTGGACCAGCCTTGAGCGGGCAAGGGGCCTGTATGGGCTGGACCATACAGTTATACTGTAGACACAGTGACGAGCTCAGAGGAATTTCCACCGTCGGATTAATCGCGATCCCGCTCAAATAGTTGTGCTGTAAATAAAGAGTCTGTATATTAGCTGCCAACAACCGGTCCACAATGCTCGCCGGAACCACACCCGTGAACCGGTTATTATTTAGATACAGATTCTGAACGCTCGAGAACATCGGAGATATTCCACCCGACAGCCGGTTGTAGCTGAGATCGACGGTCGGGATTGTTACCTGACCAACCGGTTGAACAGGGCCGGAGAACTGGTTCCTCTGCAGCTGGAGGCTACTGATGGGGAAGCTAAACAGACTAACCGGGATAGAGCCGGCGAACCGGTTCATGCTGAGGTCGACGTAGTTTAACTGGTCTAAGCCTGACAGCACAGTATCGACCGGCCCGGTGAGAAGGTTCATCGACAACGAGAGGTACTGGATTGAGAGAGGAAGCCCAAGGATCGGAAGCGGACCCGAAAGATTATTATGCTTTAAATCAAGCCGTGTTAGGGTCTGGGAAGCAAAAGGCGGTACCGGACCGGTGAGCCGATTGTCACAGAGGACGGCGTTGGACAACGCCGGTAAACTTCCGATGGAAAATGGGATACTTCCGGTGAGCTGATTGAAGCTTAAATCTAGGGTTTGTAGCTCTCGGAGCTGACCTAAACTCGTTGGGATCTCGCCGGAGATAAAATTACGACTGATGGCTAAGAACCTCAGAAACTTCAACTGAGAAATGGTTCGGGGCAAAGACCCCATGATCCGGCCCGGGACGATGGTCAGCTCCGCCAGTGCAGAGAGGTTACCGATGGCCGGATCGAGACGACCCGTCAATCCCGGGGATCCGGCTCGAGGGTCGCCGAGATTGAGAGCTATCACTCTGTCGCCGTCGCAATAAACGCCGCCAAAACCACACGGGTCCGCCGTGAAATCCCAAGACGCAAAATAATCCGACCCGGGTAAATCGTCCAACCTCACCCGAATCGACTGCAGTGCCAGGAAATCAACCGGGTCCAGCAATGCATGCGCTAGGAACCCAGATTGAAACAACAAAATCAAATGGGCAGAAAATGTAAACCAATTAGAAGCGTTCATTCTGCTCGACAAAAAGCTTCAGCTGAATTTAAAAAAAAAAAAAAGCAGAGAGATGAAGATGATGAGAGAGAAAGTGAAATCCCGTGAAAGCAAAACAGAGAAAAATAGCTTGTGGGAGAAGGTGGAGCAAGAACGAGGGAGAAGAATCATATTATGTTAATTCTGGTTAATTTTAATTGGTACTTATTTTATTTTATTTTATTAACGGGAGGTTTGGAAAACAAACGGTTGTCCATGCCTACGTGGGTTGGGGGACATGAGGTTGTCCGAGCCTATAAATTCTTAGCGAGCGTTTATTTTGGGGGACCTGAGGTTGTCCGAGCCTACAAAAGGCATTTTCTCTTAGCGAACGTTTTTTTAATTATTATTTTGAACCACGTGGCTGTTTCGGGACTGTTTGGCTTCAAGCCCATTTTTGGGTATAGGGATTCGTAATAAATCTTGATCTATACCGAACCTGCCTCATTTATGGCGGACTTTAATATAGTAGTATAAAAAGGGATTTCTTCTAATAGTACACTTGGCAAGATTGACCCATCAATGTGTATTTAGTGTTTTTTTAGGGAGAGACGAGAAACTCCTCCATCTGTATCAGAGGTCCTTTGATTAGACGGGTGTTAAATCGAGGATGTCGCTAATGGCGATCACTGCGAGAGAGAGGCCAACGAGGCGAACCCAAAGAAAACCTTGCAATATTTCAGCAAAGTATTGTCACCACACGGATTCGAACCCGCGATGTCGGAGTGTTTCCTGTTGGTAGTCGATCCACCTTGGCATCCACCTAAGCGCTCCAGGCAGCCGAACGGCCGAGCAGATCCTGGAGCCGAACCGATCATAGACCCGATCGTCTCTCGGACTCACAAAAAACCGGGTCGGGCAGAGACATTAGAGCCGACCCGGAATCCGGACCAGAAGGACCGAGCAGACCCTATATGAATACGCTCCGAACCATAATCATGAATAAGGCCGACCAGAGTAGCGGGAAGCTCGAGGGCCGACCCCATTGTCGGTCGTAACAGATAAGTATCACCAAAGCGAAGAAGCAGGCGACGGGACGGTGAAAGAGAGCTGTCATGTCCCTTCCCAAAGCACACTTAAGAAGGTGACACATGTTGAAGAAGTCACCTTCATTGTGACAAATGTCATCAGCATATTCACCTCAATCTTCCTGCTGTCATCTCACGAATGGCTGACATTGCCTATATATATGCCACGAGAATGTACAATAAAGGGACTTTTGGAAAAAGAGAGAAAAAGTGATATATAGAGAGAGAAAGAGAGATAAAAGAAGAGAGAAAAGAAAGTAAGACTTGTAATTAACAAGCAAATTGGATAGACCGGCACACATCATTCTGCCTGGCTCTATGCTTATTAAAGGTCATTAATAAAATTTAGTGATCAAATACCTTCTATCCTATTTATTATTTTCTACGTGGCTTCGATCCATTCGTCCAGATCAGCACACGTGACGTTGACCAAATCAGACGTCAACAGAATGGCGCTAGAAGGAGGGCTCAAACCTTCGACCTTGTGGTTAACAGCCACAACTACAAGTACCGAATATAATCTACCCGCCACAATGAAGGGAAACCCGTTCAAATTATTCGGGAGATACGGAAAGAGGGGCCAGGCCAACCAAGCAACCCAGGAGGACTTAAAGCACTAATCCGCACCGCCTTCGCTCGATCGAAAAGTACGAACCGACACCCAGCCTACCCGATGCCGAGCTCAGACGGCTAGCCCTCTGAAAATAAGCACAGGAATGGCCCTCGCCGGCTCCGGTCAACGTTTGCTCTGCTCGGCCACTGGCTCAGGTTTTCTGGCCCCCAACTACAAGATAGGATAAGGGGCCCCCGGGGCCGATCCAGGAATAACGCCGCCCTCGGCCCTGCTCCCCTCCCTATCTCGAACGATTCTCTGACGGAGCAGGTTCGAGCTAGGTCAGGGAAGTAGACCAAACCGATCCGTCGGCAGCCGAACGACGCGAGTGGCAAGGACGGGCACGGCCTCCAGTCCCATGCCCCCAGCACCGTATGATGCCCACAAAAATTAGAATACTTCGACCTGGACCCGTTCAGGTCGCCATTGAAGGAGCCTTACGCGGGGGCATCCAATCCTGTCACTAAGGTTTATTCGTGTACGCCCTCAGAAAGGTACCCAAGCGGACACACGACAACCCCTTCGGCGGCCCAATATCGGCCCACAAATCGCTTCGGCAAGGGTGTTACTGGTCGAGTCAGAGAAAGGTGCCATTGGGCTGGAGCAAAGATACACCCGTGGCCAAACCTTCGCTTCTTAGATCCAAAGCTCGTATGAAACCCACTTACGTTTATGGCCTAACGCCACCCGATAAAGGGACGATCGTCCGAGTCGGCACCCCCCCTCATTTAGGGGATAAAGTGGAGTGCCTCAAGGCCCGCCCCGAAAAGCACAAGGGGTCTCGGCCTGAAGAACTCCCTGAAGACTTGGCTACACATAGGTCCACCACTTGTGAAATATCTTCATGGCCTTCAGCACTAAGGCGACGACCCCGGTCGAGATTAGAACGCGCCCCCCGTAGAACCCATTTCGAAGAACAAGAGCAACATGACCCTAAAAGCCTCGACCTTGTCGCCCAAGAACAGAACCGAGCAAAAAGGCGAAACATCTTCTATAAAGCCCTTGAGGTTCATCATCGAAGCTTCCAGGTCGAAGACCTCATTACTAAACGAGCATTGGGGCCCGATCCGGGACCTCCTAAATCCGAGTGACAAGGACCGCACGAGAGTAACAAAGTCCTTCAAAACAGAGTTTGTCAAGCTAGAATATACGAATGGCCAAGGATTAATTCGTTCGTCAAATGCTATGTCATTATTAGACACAGCAACGGGTGGGCCGGCCCAAATGGTAAATTTTAAGCAGGCGGAGCTAATTTTGGGCTGGACCAAAAAGGCCCAGGATTTTTTGGGCCTAAATATTGAGGCCCATGGCCCATACCGTGCGGGCCTAGCCCAGCCCATGGGCCATATATTTTTTTCAACTACAATAAGATTTGTGAAGTTCCATCATTTTACATATATATTGAACATTAAACATTAAACAACAACATTTTTTCCAACTACAATTTACACTGCCAGCATTGAACATTGACATATATATTGATTATTGAATATCCACTACCATAGTGCCATTTAAACTACATAACACTAAAAGTAAAAATACAGAACACCAGCAGCAGGCACCCATGTCACACAACTCACAAGACTCACAACTCCCAACAATATTACAAATTTAAAATGATACACAAGTCTTGCTTCCAACTTAATTGAGCAAAATATACTAAAAATATCAGCAATATAAAAAAAATTGTCAACCACTTCTAAAAGTTCAACCATCCATTTCAATACTATTAGAACCGTTTGACTCTTGCACTGCAACAAGCGGCACGGAAAGTAGTTCATCACTCGGTCCATCATATGTATTCAATAGTAAATTATCAACACAAATATCTAAACAAACAATCAACTTAAACTGAAATAAGTTACAAATATATCAAACCTTGAATTTCATAACCACAAATCCAATTACGCCCACAAATTAATGCTTGTGCATTGTCGGGTAGAAGCGAACTGCGATATTTTGTGAGAACTTTTGCTCCAATGCTAAATGCTGATTCCGAGGCAACCGTTGTAATTGGAATAGATAAAATATCATATGCCATCCTAGCTAGTATTGGATATCTATAATAACATTCAATTTGAAAGGACTATGTAATGGTTACCAATATTTTAAAATCAAGTACATATCACATATAACAACAAACTATAAAATGTACCGCTCAGAAAGTTTTTTCCACTCTTGGAGAATGTTGAAATGACATTTGTTAGGAATCATCTTCTCCTCTAAGTATAGTTCCAATTCCGTTCTTGTTGATGCATTACCTTGAACTTCCCTTACGAAATCCTACAAAAAAATCATGTAAAGTTACATCAACAACCAACGAACAAGTAACAAAATATATATAAAAATAAATATGACTAAAAATAATCTAATAAAAAGACTTTACTTACATCGAACTCATCATCACTATTTTCGCTCGTCTTTGTGCCAATAGTTGAAGTCCCAACACCGTCTTCCGATTGTGAACCATCTTTTGAAAACTCAGTCACATACTCCATGAACAAAGATTTCATCGCGCTCAAAATGTGGCCTATTTTTCTATCCATTACTTCCTCAGTCGGCTCAACTTTTTTCAATTTAAATTTAACAAATTGCACCTTATACCTCGGATCCAAAATAGTAGCTATGGATAAGATATCAACATAGTCGTTCCAATATTTTTCAAACTTCGGCAACATTTCATTTGCCATGTTTTTAATGACCTCAATCTCAGAAGACTTGTTGCACATCAAAAGTTCTTTAATTCTCAAAATATGTATGAAATACATATTTGCTGTTGGGTATTTGGTGCCCGAAAAAAGTTCAGTAATCTTTGCGAATGGTTTCAAAAATATAGTGATAGATTGTGCTAATTCCCACTCTTCGGTTGATGGAAAAGACGAGAAACCGAATTCAACAATGGCATATTGAGAGAATACTTCCTTAAAATTTAGAACACAGTCGAGCATCATCCATGTAGAATTCCATCTAGTTACACAATCCAAACGCAATCCCGATTGTACCGACACATTCAATTGTTCACAACATGCTACAAAATTTATACGTCTACTTTCGGACCCCTTAATATACTTCACACACTCCCTAATTTTGCGTAAGGTTTCACTTGCAATTCTCAAGCCATCTTGAACAATAAGGTTTAATATGTGTGCCGAACGTCGAATATGAAAAAAACTACCTTTACAAAGCAAGTTACCTCTCAAATGAGCCTTCAAGAAGTTTTGCATATTAAAATTATTTGATGCATTATCTAATGTGATAGAAAAAATCTTTTTTTCAATTCCCCAATCCTTTAAAAACTCAAAAACTTTTTCTGATAGAAGAGTACCATTATGTGGCGGAGGGAAATGAGAAAAATTTATGATTCTGCTATGCAACACAAAATCATGATCAATAAAGTGAGCAGTCAAGCAAATATAACTCTCACTAGTACCCGATGACCATAAATCAGAAGTGAGACAAATTCTACCGCGAATATTCTGAAATGCATTCTTCAATTTAACCTTTTCAAGCTTATAAATTTTAATGCAATCCGCTTTTGCAGTATTTCTAGTATATGATTTCACATCCTGATTCAAATAATTATGGACATTTTGCAATCCTAAATGTTCAACAATCAAGAAGGGGTAGTTATGCATCATGATTGCTTCAGCCATTTTATCCCTATAAATTAGCTGATTAAATTTTCTACCACGCATTTTTCCTTCACGATCTATAAGCATTTGAGACACATTTTGATTAACTAAACCAGGACATAATTTTTCATGTGTGTGTAAATTTCTAGTCCCGTGAGAACTAGTACCATCTCCAACAGCATAGCTTTTTGTGCATGTTTTACAATATGCTCTAAACTTTTTAGTCACCGGATCTTGTTTTTTTCATATCGATGCCAAATTGCACTTTCCTCCCTTTTTTTTTTCGTGACGAGCTATTAGGAAATTCTGTGATATTGTCTGAACATTGCACTTCCGTGTTCACTTCCGGATCAACCAAATCAATTGTTATATGATCCATAATGAATCTAGATACACAAAAATATAAAAATTTAGATGATTAAACAGAAAAGTAAGCAGGAATGTGTTATAAATTTTTTAACTGATGATTAAAGGACTGAAAAACAAAGAAAAAACTAAAAACACAACTTAAAGGTTTGTTTTTGACATATTAACTGCAGTAAAAAAACACAAAAACGGTTTAATATTGAACCAACCTGCACTGGAAGTTTAGATTTAGAGTCTAGACTGCAAGATAATTAGAGTTTTTTAAACAAAAAATAAAATCCGTGAACAAAAAAAAACCTACTGAAAGTCAAAAGAGATGACGGAACAAAATCAAACACAGGAACAAAAGGTAGAAATAATGACGGAGAGGAACTGCTCACCACAAACCAAAAACAAACAAAAAATCGACCAGTACCTGTACCACTGCTTTGGGAAATAAAGTGTTGTTCCGGAAGTATTCTCAAAAAACCTTACGGAAAAATGGGAAACTGCTTCAGGTTTGTGTATTCTCAAAAAACCTTTGGGAAACAAAAAATGGGCAAGATTTGTGTTGTTGAGAGTGGTGTCGTTGCAGAGAAGTGAGTGAGAAAGAAAGTGATTGTCAATGTCAACTCTTCTTGTTGTTGGAGGTGGAGGCGGAAGAAAGCAAACCATGAAGACTTAGACAAGTACTGAAGTTCAAATAAGTAACCCTAACCATTAACCAATAAACTAATTAAAATACATTTAATTATAATTATAATATAAGTTTCTTACGGGCTATTGGGCACCCGTGGTCCGGGCCTTTTTGGGCTGGGCCAAAATATGGGCGGGCCAAAATGGCGCAGATTTTTTTGGGCTAAAAAACTAAAACCCAAAGCCCAAATTTTAATGAGCAGGTGGGCCGTGCCAGAACGGCCACTTTGCTGAGTCTAGTCATTATGGAGGTATAATCAATAAAATTCAACCCTATTTCATCTCTAATTCGAATGCACTATAAGACCGAGTTCGCCTCGGCACCTCGAATGACCGGCTCCTCCGGCACTATAAGACCGAGTTCGCCTCGGCACCTCGAATGACCGGCTCCTCCGGCACTATAAGACCGAGTTCGCCTCGGCACCTCGAATGACCGGCTCCTCCGGCACTATAAGACCGAGTTCGCCTCGGCACCTCGAATGACCGGCTCCTCCGGCACTATAAGACCGAGTTCGCCTCGGCACCTCGAATGACCGGCTCCTCCGACACTATAAGACCGAGCTCGCCTCGGCACCTCAAAAGACCGGTCCACTCGGCACTAAAAGTCCGAGCTCGCCTCGGCACCTCAAAAGACCGGTCCACCCGGCACTAAAAGTCCGAGCTCGCCTCGACATCTCATCAGACCGGTCCACCCGGCACTAAAAGTCCGAGCTCGCCTCGGCACCTCAAAAGACCGCTCCACCCGGCACTAAAAGTCCGAGCTCGCCTCGGCATCTCATCAGACCGGTCCACCTGGCACTAAAAGTCCGAGCTCGCCTCGGCACCTCAAAAGACCGGTCCACCCGGCAAAAGTCCGAGCTCGCCTCGGCATCTCATCAGACCGGTCCACCCGGCACTAAAAGTCCGAGCTCGCCTCGGCACCTCAAAAGACCGGTCCACCAGGCACTAAAAGTCCGAGCTCGCCTCGGCATCTCATCAGACCGGTCCACCCGGCACTAAAAGTCCGAGCTCGCCTCGGCACCTCAAAAGACCGGTCCACCCGGCACTAAAAGTCCGAGCTCGCCTCAGCATCTCATCAGACTGGTCCACCCGGCACTAAAAGTCCGAGCTCGCCTCGACACCTCAAAAGACCGCTCCACCCGGCACTAAAAGTCCGAGCTCGCCTCGGCATCTCATAAGACCGGTTCACCCGTCACTAAAAGTCCGAGTTCGCCTCGGCACCTCAAAAGACCGGTCCACCCGGCACTAAAAGTCCGAGTTCGTCTCGGCACCTCGATGGACCAGCCCGTCCGGCACAATAAACAAAGGGTGAACAGAAAAAACGGCGGTCAGACCAACCGGTCCCAAACACAGAAAAAAGCAACAAAGGCCATAAAAAGATTTCATTCATTCAAAATAAGCCGCTCCATGTCAGAATACAAAAGAAATCAAGGAAAAACGGCACACGGGCCATACATGGAATAAAACGAAAAAAATCTACTCGGCCTTGTCATCCCGACGGTCGCTCGAGAAGATCATCCTTCACCTTCGAGACAGGATCACCACCGGATCTTCTACAACTTTGGCGGCCTTCGGCTCATCATCTCCGAGAGTTTCAACCTTGGTCGTAGCTTGAGACTTTACGTAGGCCTGGACCTCCTCAACGGTCTTCCCTTCCTTCATGAGATCCAATATCTCATAACAAGTGGAGACATAGTTAAGGTTGATCAATTCCTCGTACTCGGGTGTAGACCTGGCAAACGGGCGGGCCCGGCCCAAACGGGCCGGGCATAAAACGGGCGGGCCTTTTTTGGGTTGGGCCAAAAAGGCCCGTTTTTTCCTTGGCCAAAATTATTAGGCCGTGGCCCAGGCGGGCTCGGCGGCCGCGGGCCTCGACTTTTTTTTTTTTTTTTTGAAATATTAATTCTGAAATAAATATACAAATATTTTTCGATCCTTAATTATTATATTATTCACTATACTATCACAATTAGATAAATAAATATACAATTATTTTTATTTGATAATTACATTATTTACTACACTACCATAATCAAAAGACAAATATACAAATATTTTTATTTGATCATCATATCATTTATCACTAATAATTTCTTATAAAATCATAAAATGATATTATTATTGATATGAGATACTACAAATAATCACAAAGTTCCAAAAAAAATAAAATTACATCAATAATTAACATATAGATGTATTATAATCTAACAAACAAGGAAAAAAAATTTAAATATTATAATTACACATAACATAAATTAAAAAAAAAAAATGGGCGGAGGCGGGCATGTGGGCAGGCCTCTCTGAGGGGCCAAATGGGGGCCAAAGGCAGGTTTTTGGGCTAATAATATGCGGCCAATGCCCGCCCAAAACAGGCGGGTGGCTGCCGCGGGCCTGGCCTATTTTCCGGGTCTACTCGGGTGTCTTCAGCAGTAGCCGTCGGCAAGGCCCCTGGCATAACCCGCAGATTCACAAGTCTGGACCCGCTCGGTCAATTGCTCAAGCTGGGCCTTAGCACTTTGCAAATGGGCCTCGTACTCGGCCCTGATATCCAGGCACCATTTTTGCGCCTTCTCAGCCGCCGTGGCCATCTCGTCAGTCTTCCCTTTCCACATATTGGCCTCAAAGGCCCGGCTCTCCAGAAGCTCCATCTCACCCTTCAGAGAAGCCATCTCCTCCTCCAAAGACTTGATAAGCGAAGGGCAGAGATGGTGCTCCTCCTGTAAGGCCTTGAGATCGGCCTCTGCCTTTTTGTGTTTCCCAGCCAAGGCCGTCAGCTCCCCCGCGGCCTTCACATAGGTGCACAACGCCCGGCCCAAAATAGCATTTCCAAAATGGATCTGCTCATCCGGATCTATGTCGTTGGTCACCATCTCCATTTTCGGCGTCCAACCCAAAATGAGGACGTAGCTGGACTCAACCACCGATGGGGGGACCCGGTCGAGCATCTCGGCGGTTGGGGTGGCTGCCCGGACATAGTCGAGGAACCAGCGCGGTCGCCGCCCTTTCATCTGGGTACAAGGTTCTTCCCGATCCTTATTCACCGGGAGATAGTGGCCCTCCAAATCAATCACGGGCTCCTTACCCTTCGCCCGGCCCGTCCGTACAGGGCTCGGGGCGGGCACAACAATCTCAGGAATGGAGAAACCCTCGGCCCTGGTCACGCTATCTTCAGGCCCGGCCTCCACTCTCTTCCGCTTGCCCGCGCGCTCCCTACGCTCGGCGGCCTCGGCAGCCAGCCTCGCCACCCGCTGCGCAGGCGTCTTTTTCCGTCCCGACGAACTTCTGCCCCTAGGGACTGGATAAGGAAGATATGTTAAAAAAAAAAAAGGGGAGCTACCTGACGAAGACATTTTGCTCGGGTTAGTTGATCGAAGTCCCGCGGCCCAAAGATTATCCTCAGTAACCAGAAGGTATGACTTCCTCCGATCAGCAGGAAGGTCCAAGAGCTGTTCAACCCGGTCGTCGAACAAGGAGGAGGTCTCTGAAGCCGGGATACGTTCTGCACAAACAATAAATTATGAGCGTTAGACAAAAAAGGAACAGAAATAAAGAACACGACAATTACTCATTTTAGCAATGAAGTGTTTTGGGACCCGAAGCTCGGCGTCTATTACGCCAGGTTCCCACTCATCAACCGAGCTCATCCACGGCCCCCTACATAGAACCACTGTTCTTTCCAACTATGTATGGTCTCCGGCACATCCACCAATTCTTTATACATCGCGTCTTGCATTGTCAAGTAAAACCAGCCAGAACCAGATCGACCGACCGACCTCCATAGGAAGAGACTGTTAATCTCTTCAAAACTGGGCTCGGTCCATCCATGCTGACTAAAAAGAATCAAAAGACCCACCATCCGAGCCCAAGAATTCGGACGAATTTGGGCAATACAAAGGTCCCACTGCCTCAACCACCGGGAGAGTACCAACGGAAGAGGAAACCTCAGCCCGGACAACAGGGAGCGGTAATATACCGCCGTGCAGCCGACAGGAGGGGTGTGGGGTCTCTCCTCTGGATTCGGAACAAACATCCGCACCACCGCGGGTATTTTAAATCGCCCCCTCCAAGCCTCCAACTGCCCATCGGTGACCGTGCTGCGTATCGAGGCCGAATCCCATTCCGCCTCAACAAAAGGAGACGGCCGAGGCCGAACCCAGGCCCAAGTCTCGCCAACCGCCGTCAACGGCGTCGCCACCTCCACGTCTCCCGAATCTGCATCTCCAGAATCCGGCGATCTTGCGACCTCGCCGCCATCCTCATCGCTCCAGTTAACGGGAGCATCACCTATCGACAGATCCGCCACTCCCGTGCGGTCCCGAGACACAATCAACTCCTCCGCCGAATCCCTCCGCTCCGACATCATCAAATAGGAAAAAAGAGGAGGAAAAGCAAGCTTACCGGGAAAGTCTGTGAAATCGGAGAAGAAGAAAAATTGCCGGAAAAGATCGTTCTCTGCAACAACATGTAAAAATGGCGAAGGAAGCAATAGGGAAGAAGGCTCTCTATATTTATAAGATGAAACAGGGGCATTAAATACGAATACACACGAAGCGGCGATTCATAATCGTCACGAAGATCAAAGACGCGTGAGACACCACGACGAATTACGTCCCGCCACGCGTCCCCCTCACTATGACTCTTGGAGATCCCGAAGTCAAATCGACGCGACTCTCAAAGATATGTCCCTTCAAGAGATCTTATCCACCCCCAAATCGGATCGACCTTAATCTGAAACGATTCCAGTACCGGCCAACCCGGCACGACCCTGGACTCGGGGGCCCTTGTTGGTAGTCGATCCACCTTGGCATCCACCTAAGCGCTCCAGGCAGCCGAACGGCCGAGCAGATCCTGGAGCCGAATCGGTCATAGACCCGATCGTCTCTCGGACTCACAAAAAACCGGGCCGGGCAGAGACATTAGAGCCGACCCGGAATCCGGACCAGAAGGACCGAGCAGACCCTATATGAATACGCTCCGAACCATAATCATGAATAAGGCCGACCAGAGTAGCGGGAAGCTCGAGGGCCGACCCCATTGTCGTCATGTGAGATAAGTATCACCAAAAGCCCAAAGAACAGGCAGACAGGACAGTGAAAGAGAGCTGTCATGTCCCTTCCCAAAGCACACTTAAGAAGGTGACACATGTCGAAGAAGTCACCTTCATTGTGACAAATGTCATCAGCATATTCACCTCAATCTTCCTGCTGTCATCTCACGAATGGCTGACATTGCCTATATATATATATATGCCAGGAGAATGTACAATAAAGGGACTTTTGGAAAGAGAGAGAAAAAGTGATATATAGAGAGAGAAAGAGAGATAAAAGAAGAGAGAAAAGAAAGTAAGACTTGTAATTAACAAGCAAATTGGATAGACCGGCACACATCATTCTGCCCGGCTCTATGCTTATTAAAGGTCATTAATAAAATTTAGTGATCAAATACCTTCTATCCTATTTATTATTTTCTACGTGGCTTCGATCCATTCGTCCAGATCAGCACACGTGACGTTGACCAAATCAGACGTCAACATTTCCACCCCAATCATCTTGCAACTTACCATCAGTCTATGCCCCTGGGACTGTTTAGTGTTGGAGGTAGGGTTGTTTGAATCCGGAAACGACTATCGAAACGAATCAAACCTAGGGCTTCGATAGTTCGCTTTTTTGAAAAACAAATTTAGAATCGAAATTCGAAATTTTTTATATAATTAGGGTTTGGTTCTTGATTTGTTTCTTCAGAATCGAAGTAAAGGAGTCGAAATACCCAAACTGAAGTTTACATTTCAAATTTCTCATAAAGAACCAAAAAGAACCGAATTTTTTTCGGTTACTTTGGTTATTTTCAAATTTATTTGAGGAAGAGTTGTAAATTAGTGTGTTTAGTTTATATAGTATGTATAAAACTTAGAAATAAAAATAGTTATAAAAAATATAGTAAGATTTATATTCCGGGTATTAATGATTGTAATATATTATTCGGTTATTGATATTAATTTCGGGTATTACAATTATTGAAAATTTTAAATTACAACGACCGAACCCGAACCCGAAGTTTATTTCAGGACCCGAACCCAAACTTTTTTAATAATTTCTTTCTCAATACCCGAACCGACCGAACGAAATTGACAGTTCGGTTCAGATCTTCGGTTATTCGAGTCCTAAGTCCCAGACCTAATCAAACTAACTCAAACCATAAAAAACTAAAACAAAAAACACTAATGCTCTATTTGACAACATCAATCCGCTAGCTTATAACGTACAAGCTATTGGTAAGCGTTTGACAATGATAGTTTATAACGTTTTCCAGTAGTTTATAGTGTTTTTTTTTTTTGAAACGCTACTCGAAGTAGTATTTGAGCTTATAGCTTAAAGCATTTCATTTTTTTCATATTTACTCTCATTATTTTAATTATATTCCTCATTTATCCTCCAATAAATGAATTTCTTTCTAATTTTAAGTATTAATTACAAATGTCTATTTGCGTAATTTTATTTTATAAGCTACTTCTACCTCTAGTTATCAAACACTTCAAATTTAATCAGTTAGCTTATCCGTCATCCGCTACCTCATCCGTTATAAATTAGTTAACACGCTATAAGTTGGCGTATTAGCTATCGGCTACTCTTTGCCAAAGAAAGCCTAAATGGAGCACAAAAATGTAATGAAATTTGAGTAATTTGGTTTGAGTTTAGATGTGTCGATCCAAAAGTTGAATAGAACCGAATCAAACCGTATTAATTGTTGAAAGATTATGGGAGGCTTTTGTTAACAAAAGGAACCCAACTTGAATTATTACTAGCACAAATTCGATGTAATATACGAGATTTATAAAAATCAAATACTTCTCGTTTCTTTTGGATCGAATGAATCAATCAATCGAATCAATCGAATGGATTCGAATCGAATCAAATATATATTAAGAGTAAATAATAATAATAATGGTAAATATTAATAATAATAGTAATTAACAACAACGATAATAGTAATATTATTAGTAATAATAACAATAATAATAATTAAGATTAATAATAATAATAATAATAAGAAGAATCGAATCAATCGAATCGAATCGAATGGACTAATCAATCAATCGAATCGAATGGACTCGAATCGAATCGAATCGAATCAAAATCAAAAATAAGTCCAAAAGAACAGGGCCTCCATCAGTCAAAGTACAACATTTTACGTAAAATTGATGTATTTTAGAAAAATGATTGGATATAATAGATATATAAATTTTGTAAGATTGATGGTGAGTGTGTGGTGTAGATTAAAATATAAAATATATCGATAGTGAATTTGTGGTGGGGCTAAAAAAATAAAAGGTGATTATTTTTTAGGCACTTAATGAATGATGCACTTCTAAAAGAATATTTTTTTTAATCAAATATTGCATTTCGAGCGGAACGGAAGGAGTACCATATTTTAATTCTTATATACATAAAAGTTCAACATGCATATAAGCAACTCATCATTATTTCCATACCGTATATCATTTATATTTAAAAATAGTAAATTTCAATCTTAAAACATAATAAAAATATATTAATAATCTAAAAAGGTAATAAAACTACTATAAATAACACAGAAAGATATAGATTTATATATATGGATATTATTTGGAATGACGAGAAGAATTAACACTAACAGACAAAATAAAAAAAGTTGATCTTTATTTTTAGGTGTATTTGATAAATATTATTCCATCAAAATTATTGTTTTGTCATCATCAAGAAATAAAAAAATTATTAGAGTATTTATTCCACACAAACATATTAAAATAAATGGAAGCATCCTGTTCAATAAAAAAATTATACAGAAATATTCCTTGCATATTCTTTATAAATAAAATAAAGGAAATCGCCAAATAGGCCAAAGAAAAAGGACCACATGTGATAGAAAAAAGGTTGCTTTTTTTGAAGGAAAATTAAAGAAACAAAAAATGGAAGTAGTTTTCTTAAGCAGTTTTAGGAGATAATTATAATAAACACCCCTAAAGTTAGTCATGTAAACGAGCCGAGCCGAGTCGAGCTTTCACAAAGCTCAACTCGTGAAACATTAAAACACACTGGCTCGAACTCGAGCTCGACATAAAATTTTCCAATTCGAGCTCGACTCGCGAGCTTCAAATTTTTTTAAAATCGACTGATTAAAACTCAAAAGCTCGGATTTAGCTCGGCTCGTGAGCTCGAAAAATTATTATACTCGAGTTTACAACTCAAAAATTACGAAGCTCATATATATATATATATATATATATATATATATTCGAACTCGGCTCGATTAATATATCGATCTCTAATATATGATCGGATTCGAGTTCGAGCTCGAATTATCGAGTATCGAGTCGAGCTTTTTTCAATCGAGATCAAACTGCTCGAAAAAAGCTCGAATCGTTTACAGGCCTACCTAAAGTTAACTTAACTACAAAAAAGTGAATAAATCTTCTGAAAATTACTAAATAACCCTCAAGGGGATACAATGACCGAGTTTCCGGTTATTGAACTAAACTCCAGTAATCATAGGTACAGGATAGTTAGGGAGAACACCCCTAAAGTTAACTCAACTACAAAAGGTCCAATACATCTTTTAAAATTAGGAATAACCCCTTGCAGTTTTCATTTGTTTTACAAATTACACATACCCCCCAATGGGATGCAATGACTGAGTTTTGGGTAATGGGACTAAACTTCAGTAATTTTAAGGAATCCGCGGCTAACACGAAAGAACAAATAGTCAAGTTTTAACAAATTAATTCAAGAAACGACACATAACCATCATTACAACCACCTCAAATTCTCGAAATACAAAACTCAACAATACTTTACGGAACAATTAGAGTGCAAAACCAAAGATGAAAAGGATGAAAAAAAAAAAAAAAAAAACAGAATAGACGCCTACGCGCATTACAAAATACCGACAAAAGAAAGCATAATGTGTGTGTGTGTGTGGAGGGGGGGGGGCATAGACCATGTGGTAATTAACACAAACAATCAACTCGGGTATCCTTAAAATCTTCATCTAGCACGAAAACCAGCTAAAGGTCCAATCGGCAACAAGAAAAGAAAAAGGTTTGTTTCATAAGCTCATCTCCTTCTGTTATTTCGTACCATGTTTTTAGTAATAGCTTATCATGGGAACTGCCCCTCCCGCTTGTAGAATCCGACTCCCAAGCTACATTTCACAGAGGGGGAATCGTAAACATGATATAAAGTTTAGACGGTGAAGAAATTATCTATCGCTCTGGAAGAAAAACTACCCTTGAGGTTTGACATATTTCCAAAAAAAAAAAAAAAAAAAAAAAAAAGCTTAGTCCCATCAAAATGTATAACAAACATTCCCTTGCGGTTTGCATTTTCCTAACTTCGTGTTAGAGGTGCTATTTGAAATATAGAAACAAATATCAAGAGTGTATTTGTAATTTTAAAACATAGTTGGGGCTTTTTCGTAAATTTACATAACCTTAATTTTTTTTTTTTTTTGGGTAATGAACAATAGCTAATGGTATTATGTTCCGGAAAAGATTCTCTGTACAATGTGTACGACTGGTGTATCTTTCACTATGCCCCACCATATGTATTGTAGACCCCACTCGATTGTGATACGCAGAAGTGGTACAGAGGATCCATACGGATTAAGTTCTAACATGACGATATGCAAAATTTGTTCTATCTTAAAACGAATTGATCACTAAAAAGGGATAGTTTTACCCCAAACAAAGCTTGCAGCTGGTTCTTCACGAGATAGTACTCTTGTTCTATTTGCTGCAAACATCTTTGACAACTGCATCAACAAACGAAAACCATGTTTAAACATTGTCGATACATATACAAGGAACAAAGACGTCTTGTTTGCAGTACGAATGCAATGCTTACAAGAAAAACTCTATACGTAAAGTTTTCCATTAGCTGAAAAATAATCGACCATCAAAAACCAATGAAGTAAATCGTGAACGCAAAAGTGGAACTCACCCATCAAGGTTCTTCTCTTCACAAACATTTCTGAAAGCAACACATAAATTCTTCACTCTCTGTGCACCTATGCTGGTGTGTTTTTTTCCCGTAGAAAAGAAAAAACCATGTGTCAATAGAGCTGAAAATCAAACCAAACCAAGCTACTTCGATACTTGATTCGAGCTCGACTACTGAAAAGCTATAGTTGCATAATCAACCAATCTCAAACACAATTTCTAGTTTGATAAGATAAAAAGCTCGGCTCGATTTGAATAAAAAATATATAAAATACATAAAAAAGAATCAAACTATTTCAAAATAGATTTGTATCTCACGATTACCAATCAAATCAAACTCATACATACTCCCTCGGTCCCACTTGAAGAGACCATATGGATGAACGTACAATTTTTATTGGTTGCCGAGTACAATACACAAAATAAGCTCTCTGTTACCATTTTTTTATTATATCATTACTACGGGCATGAGATGTAAAAAAGTAGAAATGAGCCGCATGCGGACTCGTAGACTACTCCATATATATGTAGTCCATATGCTCCATATACTATTTCTTTCTCTATAAGGGATGCCCTCAAGTCATGTTATGAAAGTACCATCTTCAAGTGTGACGGAAAGAGTAGTACTCAAAGCTCGATGAAATAGTAAACAAGCTTAAACATGTATACATTCGGTCAGTTTAGATTGATAGACACTCCTATACGTCAAGTAAAAGAGCTCGCAGAAAAAAAAAAGATGAAGAATTAATCTCGTAAAAAATGGTTGGTCCACTCAAAACCACATCAAGATCTGAATCTACAACCAATTCATAAGCTTCCTTTTTTCTTTTTTCTTTTTTTTCTTTTAATTTGATGAGCTACTTCTTCTCTTAGAAAAAAAAGAGTTGGGATCCTCTGCAGCACAGCACCGTGCTGTGCTGCATCCCAGCCGTCCGATCGCACACACCCATACGAGTGTGTGTATGCGTGTTCCATCCAACGCACAGCAGTGCACAGCATGGTGATGTGCACTGCAGGAGCTCCTAACCCAAAAAAAAAATACTCAATGTACGGAAAACTATATGAGTAAACAGCACCCCCACCCCTCTCTTATATAATTATACTCCTACGGAAAAGACGACAACAACAACAACAGAGCTTTAGTCCCAAAATACTTGGGGTCGGATAACATGAATCATTCTCTGATAACGTCAAATCGTCACCAATAATTATAATACTTTGGAAAAGACACATGAAAAAAAAAAGACAGCAAAAATAATACCTGGAACTGCTGCCTTTGAACTGGTGAATATGAGCATCAACCTTTTTAAAATCTACAACCTGCTGTTGACTAAATAATTCAAAAATTGAGATTAGTATTTAAAAAAAAAATAAAAAATAATAATAATTAAATAAATAAATAAGTGGAACTCACAGTGAGTTTGCCAAATTCTTCAAAAGCTTCTCAGAATCATCAAAGAAAAGTGTAATAACTTCAACTACAAAATTTGGGTTGCTCTCATCTTGCAGTGCTTGTAACTGTACAAATTGATCATCCAAAATACCCTTTTCTCCCCAACCAGAAAAATTAAGAATAAGAACAAAAAAAATTAAAAAAAAAATACAGATTGGAAATACAATTATTTCATTTTTATTCAAAAATTGTATAATATTTAGGAAAATAAAAATAAAAACTTACTTCGCGATAAAGAGAAGTTGAGTGGTCAATGAATTGTTTCTGCAACTGAGCCACAGTCTCCATAGCTCTGTGTTCTTCAGTGTTTTTTTCTCTCTCCGCAATCAGTGTGTTGTTCTTTTCAGTCACTTGCAGCAGATCTCATTTCAATCAAGTATATAACAGTTGGATGTTTGTTTAAAACGTAAGAATTGACTTGCCAAAGATGACGACCTTGTAATTAATGCATTAATTTAAAATTGTTTAGATTAGTTAATTAGTAATATAATATATATATATATAATGAAATATTCTATTTGGTAATAATATTTGTGGTCTCGATTTGTGATCAGTTATAACTAAAGGTTATTTCTAAATCCGACGATATATCACACGATACGAAAACGACAAGAAATTTTAGGGTGCGTTCTGTTTGTATTTTATTTTGTATTTTCATTTTGAAAAATGTTTTGTATTTTTCTATTTTTATTTTTGTTTTCAAAATTACTTAAAACGCGTTCTGTTAAATTTATTTTGCAAAGTATTTTTTTTGTCATATTAATATTAAATTCATAAATCTTTATTTTAGACTTAGTTTCAAATTAGGATAATCCAAAAAAAAAAAAAACTCAAAATGCATTTTGAGCATTTTGAAGATTTTTTGTTGAAATACACACAAAACGAGGTTTTGGGCGTTTTGCGTTTTGTGTACAAATATTTTTTTTGTTTTCCAAAATATATTTTCGAAAATGATAAAAAGAACACGTTTTTGAGTTTGCATTTTGAGTACACGACACGAAAATACACGAACACGAAAATACACGACCGAGATTTAGTGTCGGTTTTGTGTTTACCGTTTGGGTACACGACACGACACGAGGTACACAGAATAAATAAATAAATAAATAAATAAATATATATATATAATATTCTATATTTAATTTTATAAAAATATATATTTTATGAATTCTATTTATACTAAATTTTAAAATTTTAAAATATAATGTGAACTTTCATAAATTCGTGTAAACATTCGTGTTTTCGTTGTCATTCGTCTCATTTCGTCTACTAAGTAAAACCTATAAAAATAATATTAAAATATTAATTATTATTTTTTATAATATTTTAATATTTATTTTATATCAGGTGCCTGACACGAAAACACAATACGAAACGACACAAATTCGCGCGGTACACGACACGACATGACACGAATTCATTTCGTGTCGTGTGTGTGTTTGAACTTTTGGTACACGAAGCACGAAAGTACACGACACGAAAATACACGATACGAACGAATTGTCAGGTCTAATTAATTCTATATATTTATAATTGAATTTTTTTCTTCCGAGTCTCGTCTTGAAAAGGTACACCTCTATTTATTTAGGATATAGTATATCACTATCGTAGAAATTTGTAAACTCGAACTAGTATTAGGGTGAGTAACTGGAAAACCGGTCCTCATGATTCGAGTTGAGACTACTAAGCTCAAAAATCAATTTTGATCAAACTCGGTCAGAATCAATCAGATTCGAACAATTCGAGGGAGTACCCAGATTTCATTATTCTTCACTAAAAATCACTTGATTTTTTTTTTTTAATTCAAGTAAATTAAGTGATTTTTCTTACAAAGTTATATGTCAATATGGGATACATAACAATTTACCATAATCATAAATTATGATAAAAATGTATATTCTACTAAATTTTATGCGAATAACCCTATGATTAAACACATACTTAAATATAGAGATAATTTTAAATATACTCAAATTATTTGTTATTTTTTCATTGTTACTTTAAATCATTAAGTTTTAGGTATTTATAAACAAAACAGAATCATTAAGCTTTAGCATGATTTTTCACCGACGGTGGCTATATATATATATATATATATATAAATATATATATATATTCTATTCTTATTATTGTAAATTTAAGTTAATTTAAAATACTTGTCTAATATTGTCTATGACTATTACGTAAATTTTTTGTGTTGTAATCACTTTATTTATCTTGCATTTGTTCAATAATTTATCTACGTAACTATATTTGTTGAACTCAACATAAGTTTAATCTGTACAATGTAATGTTTGTTAAAATTCTTCTATGTGCACATGTATCTAGGAATTATAATTTTTATAAATTTTGCATTCACTATAAAAATCGAAAAAAAAAAAATCTCATCTTAAACCTCTATTTAAAACGAACCTCTATTCAGGAGTATTTTTTTTAATTTAAAATATATAACTTAACAAAAGTTTTAATGTGGTACCTTCATCTTCAAATTTTTTTACATATATGAGACACACTCTTATCCATGGGACGGAAATTTATTTATCGAACTTAATATGCACGAGCTTGTATAAAAATATAAAATCCTGATTGAGCTAGAGTTTACGAAGATGCTTGAGTTCAGAAAATACTCAGGAATGAGACCAATCCTTCCGACCAAATGCCAAAAAAAAAGGCGCTCGTAAATTATTTGCAAATATTATTTTTAAACTGGTAAATGGCTGGTTTTCAATTATTTACTATAATAATAATATTAAATTAATAGGCATATTAATATTATTGGGTTAAAGCAGGAAAAAATTGGAAGAAAAACAAAAAGAAAAATCGTCGACAGCAGGGATCGAACCTGCGCGGGCGAAGCCCAATAGATTTCAAGTCTATCTCCTTAACCACTCGGACATATCGACTTACGGCTTTATTCGTCAGAACATTAGTGAAGGCTTATTTCCCCTCATGCGAAAATTCAAGGATTTGGCAACTTTGGTTGGTTTGCCAAAAAAGCTATTATTGAGTGGTTGGTTTGAGCCTAAGTTATAAGTACCAAGTGTTTTCGATTTCAATCAGTGTGGAAATTAAGGTACCCCAAATAATGTAAAAGTTTTATTTCGGCTCGATTTTATTTCGATTTTTAAATTTTTTTCGAGACTCAAGGTCGAACTATACTGTTTTATTTAGATAGTCACCCGTCTCACTAGAAAATTCTAATTTATAAAGATAATTGTATCTCGATAGAGGAGTCCATTTCAAAATGTAATCTTAAAGTATACTTAAAATTTTTATAGTACGTATATCTTAGATAATCTCTTGTATATAAATTATATATTAATTGATTGAAAAAAATCAACAAACAAGTGAGAATATATGATTTAAAATGAGTTGTATCTTCATTAAAATAGCTAAAACTAAAATTTTATTTTATATAATAGACTGTTCAAATAGGACAGAATGAGTACCATTTTATTTTTATGTTTACATGAGTATTTTTTAAATAAAATGACAAATTATCTTCCCATCATGTATATAATATATATTTTTCAGCATTTTCTGATTTACTAAATAGTAAGGAACATAATATATACTTCAGTGTCCCAATAGTTTTGTTTCATTTGACTTTTTTCTAATCAAACTAACAATATTCTGACCATAATTATTTATAATTGTTATAATTATAAAAATTGCAAAATCATAATACTTTGAAATATATATCATGATAAATTTACTTTTAATAATGTCACATCAATTAAATATATTTTTTCATAAATTTATAATGAAAATATAAAAAGTTTGACTAGAAAAAATTCAAATGAGACATTAATTGGGACGGAGGGAGTACTTAATTAAGGATTATGATTTTGGCCCGCCCCAACCTACTCACCCGTCATGTATGGGTAGTCCTGCCGACTGCCGCACGATTTGCAACGAGTTGGGATGGATCTAAGTATTACTTTGTCTCGTGAGGCCCCTCCCATCCCACTAGGCATGATAATAACACGGCTCGAACGGATACATGAAAATCCATACCCATCTCATAAGGTGAACGGGATGGGTCGACCCACCATGTGGACGAGACAGGACGGGACGACTTGCATAAAATATATTTTAAAATTAATAAAATAAATATAGTTATAGAGACTTTATCTCGTATTTTATTTCCACTCTATACCTACACTATTTTTATAATTTGTCCTTATTAACATAAATATACAAGATATATTAGTGAAGGCATAAAAAAAGCATAATTATATATATAGGGAAATTCTAAGGTACTCGCATGGTACCATACATGTATGCATATTCATCATTGGATTCATGATGAAACTAATCGGCTACAGATCTAATGGTGAATATACATATGAGTATGGTACCCATGCGAGTACCTTAGAGCTTCTCTAGAATATATATTACAAACAAAAAAAGAGAAACTAGACAGGACGGGGCATGGAGCGTATCCATAGGAGTAAAAATGATATCAAACAATGTGGGGCGACTCATATATGACGGGTCGGGCCAAAATCGACTTCTCGGATAAAACAGACGTTTACCAAGAAATCAGTTATATATAACTCCAAAACCGATCCCAAACAATTTTGGTCTTTTTGATTGATTATCATGTTTTTCTGGATAAATATATTTTGATCGGTTGATCCGGTGATAAACCAATAACGTATCGGTTCCCAGGGTTTAGAAGCAGCTGAAACTCTTGCCAGAACTCTTAGGGGCTGTTTGGCAGTTGCTGAATGATTTAGTGCAGAATGGTTGAGAGGCTCTGTATGGTTGAGTGCAGAATGAAATTTGGTTGTTTGGTAACTGTTCTGAATGGTAACTCTGAATGGTAACAAATTACCATTTTACCCTTCTGTATAAAGTAGCAATTAAAAATCCCATTTTTCCTCCCCTTACGTATCAAAACCTCTCCTTTTTATAAATAAAAACTCTAATTTTTATAAATAATTGTGTATAATATTTTTAAATTTAATTCATTTAAAATAATAATAATAATAATTATTAGTATGTATAATATTTTTAAATTTAATTCATTTAAAATAATAATAATAATAATTATAATTATTATTATGTATAATATTTTAAATTTAATTCATTTGAAATAATAATAATAATAATGCATAATATATTTTAATTTAATTAATTTAAAATAATAATAATTATTATGTATAGTATTTTTTAATTTAATTCATTTAGAAAATTATAATAATAATTATGTCTAATATTTTTTTATTTAAATTCATTTAAAAAATAATAATAATAATAATAATTATGAATAATAATTCTTAATTTAAGAGGAGGGGTAAATCTGGAAATTGTTTGCCTCTTAATGGTTGAGAGAGGGTATGAATGCTTAATGGTTAAGAGGTTATTGTAACCATTAAGAGGTCATATTTTTTTTGCCAAACAGTCCTGACCTCTTAGCGATTCAGAGGTAGGCTCTTAATGTAACCATTAAGAGCCAAACAAACAGCCCCTTAGTCAGAGGAAGTTAAGGAAGAAAACATATGCTGAAGAGGTTAAGTCTGGTGAGACTGGAATTAAATCTGGTGGTGATGCAGTAAGTTCTGGTGAACAAGTTAAGTCTGTTGCTGAATCTGGTATGAAAATTCAAAGAGAAGGAGAGCAAATACTTGAAGAAACTCCTCAACATGTCAAAACAAAAAGACAAATCAGAGAATAAGAGGCAAGTTTAGCTGAAATTGCAAGAATTCAGGCTGAGGAAGAAGCTGAAGAGGCAAGGCTTTCTGAACTTAGGAAAAGGATCAGTTGCAAAGAAGTTGATTCGTTGAATGTCACAATGCAGTTGTTTTAGTTGAAGCGTTGTATTCCTTAATACCAATCGTAGGGCCGTGCGAAAGTCCCTAACTCTATGAATATCAATTTCTCCTACAACCGTTAGTTAATTACGCAATCATAGAATCATCAACATGAGTTCATGCATTAAATACAACGAGAGAAACCATATGTGCATACGTTTTCTAAGACGTTCAAGCTAGTTACCCCAAGGAAGTCAGCCAGTTTTCTTAGCCTAATCGTGAACCAATCAACTAAACAATAGACAACTTATCAACAATCAACAACTAGGTTTCATTAGATCCAAGCAAACAGTAATAAACTTAAGCTAACATGTTAAAAGAAAGAAAAGATAAACAATTAATCAAACAACACATAGACATATTGAATGATTAAAGGAACACTTAACTTTAATTGAACATGGAAGAAAAGAGGGTTTGAAACCCCTAAAAAAGCTGTAAAGTTCGGCTAGGGTTCGGCTAGGGTTTAGCCTCCAAAGTGTCACCAAAAGTTCTCTCTAATGAATAAAAATTTGAGAAATATATATAGATTTACAAAGCTGACGGCGTCAGGTTATAAATCCTGACGCCGTCAGACTGCCGCGTTTAGGGTTTCGTCTTGTGCAAGTCGGTCTTCTGACGTGACGTCACTCAGCAACTTAAGAAGATTGGATGAATACCCCCATCAGCTTTCCTCCAATTCTACCCGGAGACGTGTCCGATGAGCCTTTGATCGTCGAAGCTGAAGTAGAAGGATATACGGTGAGAAGAGTATATGTAGATCAAGGCGCTTCGGTAGAAGTGATGTACGAACATTGTTTTGAGAATCTTGATCCCACCATCAAGTCCAGGCTCAGGAAAACCAATACACCTTTAGTATGATTCTCGGGAGAATCCATCAAGCCGTTGGGAAAGATAGAGCTAGATGTTTGCTTCGGAAGTGAAGGTTTGTTTCGCCGAACAGCCATGAAGTTCGCTGTAGTAAGATCCCCATCACCTTATAACATCATACTGGGAAGATCCAGGATTAAGAAATTAAGGGCCAACCCGTCAACAATACATTCAATGATGAAATTCCCAACTCCAGGAGGCATAGCAACTCAGCTCTTATGTGAATCAGCTTGGTTCACGGCTGTGGTAAAGGGAAAAAAGTCATCATCATCAACAACACCTTAATCCCAACTATGTTGGGGTCGGTGGCATGAAGATTATAGTGTCGTTTAATTGTCTAATAGTTAACACCATAACTCATGCAAATAACAAAGTGGCAAAGTTTTACGCCGGATGCCCTTCCTGTCGCAACCTTCATATGAAGGAGAAATAGAACGAAATTCCAAAACCGTCAACATCATAGTTTTTTCCATTTATATGGAAAATATCATGAGACGGCGATGAGTTTGAGATAATTGCTATTGTCATGTCACAATACGTGATTGATATTGTAAAATCAACACATACATCATGGAACATGACTCCGTAAAGGGAAAAAAGTAAAAAAGAAAAAAAAGAAACTACATAGAGGCTTATGTAGCAAACACTTCATATGAATTGAGTTGTTCAGTTAGGACGCAGTTCCCTTAATCACAAAATACATCCTTAAATCACAATATAGAACCCCTTTTCCACAGGCAAAAGAGTAGAGTGGCAGTTTTAATCCGCAAACTGATCGAACCGGCCGAACTTTGCTTGCTTAGTAACATTCAAGAGAAGCAGCCATTCATAAGCATGAAGCTAACTATTTTTTTTGCATACATGACCAAAAAAGGCTAAGGTCAAGATCCTTCGCATCTTCCAACACTTTTTGGCGCCGTTTAGCCAACCAGGGAGGAAGAGCGTTGTCATCCTCGTGAATCTTATCCTGTGACACAACAACAAAGGGCAGATTTAATTCATTCCGAATAACACAAAGATCGATTAATTTTGCAGGAAATATAGATAGTAGACATGAGAAAGCTCACCTTCCCTAGCATCTTCTTAAATTCAGAGGGACCATTCCAATGCCTCCTTCTTGGTGTTCGCACTTTACACGGACATCTGTGATTGCAAAACCCACACCTAGTGCATGAATGTAACGCGTGCCATTCCCGTTGTCGCTTCATCGATTCTTTAGCCTTCTCGGTAGATATTAGACGCTCAAAGTCTAATTTCGTAACCAAAAAAAGATAAATATAATAACCTAAGAGAACCAACATAATGCAAAGAAACACAGAAGTAAAAGAATTTCATACCATTATCAACACACGAGTAGGCACCTGGTGAATGCGTTTGGAATTGGTTTGACCCTGTATGTACAAATGCAACAGGTGTAAGAGTTACTAATATGCTTTATTTAAGAATTTGAGTTATCATATTCAATTGTGATCATTTTTGGTTAACACTATTTGAAACAAGTTCTATTCTTACTAATAAAGTCCGGATTCCTCTTGTTGGTAACGTACCAACAAGTTCTATTCTTACTAATAGTGATAACGTACCAGAACCAACAAGATTCCTCTTCTTGTTCTGCTCTTGAAGATCAGACAATGACATCTTTTGGAGTTGGTTTGTTTCTGCTGCGAATTAAATACAACAATCCAACTTCAGCATTTATTTTCGAGAATTCTTATATACTAGCATGAGAGGTTGTTTACAATGCACACTTGATAATTAGGGAATAAGCTAAAGGAAGGCTAATATTGAAAGAGCAGAATGCAAAGTATCAAATAAAACTTCATGACAAACCAGAACGGAATAGCGTACCGGCAAAGTCAGCAGCAGCAGCAGCATCAATGTTCTTTTCGTATCGATGAATTACAGCCAGACTCATTTTTGCAAATTCTTTCTGTAAATGAATATTGTTTAGTAACAAAACAAATAACTTATGAACGAGATACCAAACACTTGACCCGAAAAAGTAACATCCTACCTAACACAACAATATACAGAGATTTCAGTTAAAACCGAAAGGCTTAGGTAGGGAATTGAGATTAACCGGTGGACGTCTCGAGTACAAACTCCACACACAGCAAATTTAGGACAAGGAAAACGGTCGAGGGATATCACCCGCGCCAAATACAAGGATATAATTCAACTACTAGTTATTTTCAAACAACAGCTACACGGGTGTTTGGTTAAACTTAAATTTTTCGAAACTTATTTGCTAATTACTATATAAGCAATGTTACATCAGAATAAGCCGGAAAATTTGGGCTTATGAGATAAGCTCATAAGTCATAAGCACAAAATTAAGCTTAACCAAACAGCTTAGAAATTTCAGATCTAATCATCAAATTAAACACAATTTCGGACCTAATCTTTTTTATTGAATCAAAACAGATCAAAAGATTGAGAAGATAATAGTTAAATCAAATCATAATCTATGAAAAAAATGATTACCTTTGAATGAATGAATGGATTGATGGAATTGGGGTTATTCTATTTTAGGTTTGAAAGAGACGATATACTACAACAGAATTTTAGGTTTTAGGGTTTGTTTATTGAACAAGAAAACAAAAAGTCGGTCCTTATTTATAATATCGGATTCAACCCTTCTAGAAATAGCTTTTTCCCATAACAACATTTATCTAGATTAGAATTGGTCAAATAATTTAATTTGACCCAAATAATTTCATTTGGACGGTACTGTTTTAATTTAGATTATAATCTTTATCTAGATTAAACTCAAACGCTTTTCCCCATAGCGTTCAATCTTCATCTACCAGATTTTCTTTTTATATTCCATTTTTGCCCTAGAAAACAAAAGAAAAAAAGGACGCATGCCCTACTCTCTCATGATCTCACCTCTCCCAAATAGAAAAACGCAGGCCTTCATCCTCCTCCTCACGGCAATTCTTTGAATGGTGATCGGCTATCGTCATCAACATCTTACCGCCGCCGAGCAGAGGTTAGTATTCCTTTTTGCTTCGATTAATGGAATTAGGTTTTGAAATTGGCTTGGTAGTACTACCGCAGTACCTTGTCTGCTCTAGGACACCCCTGAAGGTCGTGAGCTCCGGTATCTGCTACAGTGATTTCTTCTCTCTAGTCCCATGATGATGAGGCAGAGGGATAATACCCGGCGTATTACAAAAAAAAAAAGTGTTGTTTTTTTGTTTCTTTTTTTCAAATAAGTCGGGAGGCGCGTGCATAATTCGCTATACATTGTCAGAATGAGGGCTATGAGGGGTTTGTAATAGCTGCTCCTTGCTAGAGTTCCTAGAGTTCAGCCTTCTTTATTTTGAAATTAGGTTAATTTTCAACTAATTGTTGATCTATTTCGTCATTATTCATGGGAAAATTCTGTCTCAAAAATTCTGGTATGTCTCAAAAATTCTGGTCAGAAAATAATTCTGGTCGAAAAATAATTCAACACGCAAAATTACCATGTTTCCAGAATTACCAGAATTCAACACGCAAAATTACCAGAGTCGAAATAATTCTGGTCGAAAAATCTATTTTTCCAAAGCCAACCTTGTTTTCAAAGTCCTCCATCAACGACATGGAATTAATTACCATGAAATGTTCAATCTTATCATTAAACCAGTAACCATATGAGGAGCATTTCCCTATCTCTCTCTACAAAATGGCCTCTCAAAGAGCCTGACATCAGTAATGCTTTTCTTTATTTCCATCTCAAACCCCCCCAGTTATGTAGATTCCCACAATGGTGCCTCTGATGTCTCTAGCCATTTAATATTTGCCACTTATGTGTCAAATAAGCTAAGAAATAGTAGAGGTCGATTGCTTTTCACCTGCAACTGAGTTTTCATGTCAGCTGCACCATTGATTGTTTCCTCCTTTTTGTCATTTGAGATTTCTTCTTCTATATTACATGTCTTATTTCTTATCAAAAAAGTTTTTTACGTTTACTTTGTAAGAGGTAGGAAATATGCATATTGTACAGGGAAGTAACAAACACGTCTGAATTTCTATGTTGTCATGCAAAAGTGTATTGCAGAAGCACATATTCATGAATTTCTAGTTATTAATGCAAACAATATTTGTTTAAGGTTCAAGTAGGTTGGCATGCAGTTAACTGATTAAGTCAAAGTTTTATTCATAATACTTATATTTAAAATTTTGAACTCTATAATTCATAGCGAGATGGAATCAAATGCTGAAAAAAAGAACAATGAATCAAGAATAAGGGGAACGAACTTTGACTGGACAGAAGGGTGTATAAAGGTTTTATTTAACCTTTGCATGGAGTTCCATGTGAAGAATGGCAAAAGTACTGCGTATAGATGGCGTGAAATACAACATGACTTTGAAAAAATAACCAACAAAAAATGTAATAATCCATTTTGTTGTAAGAACAAACTTGATTCAATGAAGAGGGGGTGGCGCGCATGGAAAAACTTAAAGAGGGGGGAAACCGGCTTAGGATGGGATCCGATCACCGGAAGAATTTCTGCTTCTGAAGAATGGTGGAACAGGAAAATCAAAGTAATAATTTTAAACAAATGAGTAATTTGTGGTTACTGTATTTACTATGAGAATATAATTTGCAATGATTTACCATGATAATGTGTAGGAAGATGCTGAATGTAAAAAGTTTCACAATAAAGGAGTATCCTCGGAGTTGGAAGAAATATGGAATAAGCTATTTGAGGATACAGTTGCAACGGGGTTGAATTGTGTAACAGGAGAGTTGTGGATGAAATAAGTTTTAAATGGACATCCAATTCGATCGGTTAATGCATTTAGAATGGACTCCACATTATTTATGCAACTATGTGAGGAATTGACATCCAAATATGGTTTAAAGGCAAGTAGTAAAAAGTATGGGAATGGCAAAATGTCGGTAATTGAAAAAGTGGGTATATTTATAGATACTCTTGCCTTAGGTTTGTCTAATCGAGATGTTAGTGAGCAATTTCAACGTTCAGGTGAAACGATTAGTAGAGCTTTTCATGATGTCTTGGAGGCAATTACTAGAAGGAGCAAAGGTTTTATGGGTCTTGCACGTGATATGATTAGACCAAAGGATCCAACCTTTGCAAATATATCACCTCGTATAAAGGATGACGAAAGATATATGCCTTTTTTTAAGATTATAGCTCATTCAATATCTTTTTATTATATTCAACTGAATTAGAGTGTGATATATATTTATGGTATATATTTTGTTTAATATTTTCTATTTTGATATAGAATTGTATTGGATGTATTGATGGTACGCATATAGACGCGTGTATTCCAGAAGCAGAGCAGCTACCTTATAGAGGTAGAAAGGGATATCCTACGTTCAATGTCATAGCCGCATGTGATTTTGACATGTGCTTTACTTTTATATCGGTCGGATGGGAAGGATCAGCACATGATACACGTATATTTCTTCATGCAATCACTACACCATTATTGAACTTTCCCCAACCCCTACAAGGTACTTTTACTCATATGTTTTTACTATTAAATAACTTTACAATGATTAATGCTCTTGTGTTTGTCGCATTTTTGTGATAGGTAAATATTATTTGGTAGACAACGGATATCCAGAAAGAATCCAAAAAGAATCATCCCTCATCTTTAGGCTTAATTCGTCATATACTTCAACCTAACGACACAATTCCCCTAGAGAACGATCAATCCCCCAGACATACCTATACTACACTACAACGATCAGGTACACTGCCTGGAGGGTTGCAAAGCTTCTCAAGATCCCTTGAGAAGTAAAATCTTTTGTGAGGTCGCAAACCCCGCATCAAGTTTTTGGCGCCGCTGCCGGGGTATAGTTATTGTTTAGGTTTGATTTCTATTTCAATTAGGTCTACTCACTAGATTCCTATCAAGTGAGATTTTTATTTTCTTTTTATTAGCTTTCTTTGGTCTATCTTTTCTTCGTTTCCTTTGTTTGTAAAACTATTTTAATTCGTCACCATGGCGGATGAAATTCCATTTAGGTCATTGACAGTAGAGGAACAATTATCACTAATAGATTTTCTTCTTATTATTCCAATGAATTTTTGTGTGATCTTAGTGATATCCAAGAGGAGTTGGGGGTAAAGTTAGATGGGTTTGATGAATTCTATGCATGTATGATTTCTATTAGACGATCATTATCAGGATCAATTCCATTTAGTGAGACCATTTGGAAAAATTTTGAGAAAAGCTTCCTAACCGTGAACCATAAGTTGAAGGAATTGATGGGTTTGTATACATCACAATCTGAGGAAAAAAATGAGGATTTATCCGACTATAGGTACCATGAGCAAGAAGACCTAGTTTTTAAGAACATGGACTTTGAATTGGAACAAGATTGTGAGATGGTTTGTGTTGAACTACCTAGTTGCATGAGTGGGATAGATTTCACCAAAACATATGACACGCACAGGAATCCTTTAGGCAATTGGAACATAGTAATCAAGTTATTGATGAAGATTCTTATGAATCGGACTTAGAATTTGAAATGGCTATAGAAGGATTTGAGATACTTAGGAGTATGTTTGAGGTAGATCCTACCAAAACATATAGGTGATTTAGATACTATGGAGAATGAATTTAGGAATCCAATCCCACCGAGCACCCCACAAGTCCTACCATCGCTTGAGGAATACACACCACCCGTGACTTACCCGAAAAAAGTAGAAGGGACTATAGGAACCCCAATAGAGGTAGAACCCTTGGACCAAGCACAACTAGGGAATATAGGTTTGAGCACTTGTAGTGATGACCTTTCTTTTAGTTATAGGGAAGTTCCTAGTTTTGATGAACCGAAGCCTCAACCGCTACCCTTACCCGATCTTCCATCCATAGATTGAATCTAGGAGACGAAATAGGCCCCGATCCAACCATCAAACCATGTAGTCCGGGTAATGTTAAGATAAAGGTAGTAGACTCTAATCCATGTGGAGTGGAAGCAAATATAGGAGTGAAGCATGACCTTACATACTTACATCTCCCATTTGTAAGTGACCACAAAACATTATGGGTTTAAACCGAGTTTATTAGGTCAAGATAGATTCCTAACTAGGAATCTCTCAAAGTTAATAGAAGAAGATCCTTTTTTTTGGAGAAAACTTCAATTCAACCATTGACCCAATTAAACTAGGTAAGGTTAAGATGACAGGAACACACCTCTTTGAGCATATAATTCATCCACCACTCTTTACTCACGCGGCATACTACCACCGAGTTGGTGTGTATCGCTACTATCACCCGCACTTAATCCTAAGTGTAGGGAAAACCTCCCTTATTTCGTTTAAATAAGGGTAAAGTCAGGCTCGTCACTCGAACAAAAACAACCGCTTATTGAGAGGCAACCCAAGCTTTTAATTGTTTATTTGTTTATTTGTTTGTTTTATTTTGTTTGATTTTATATATATGCTCCATCGTTAGTTGTTTATCATTCATGTTTCAAATAATTTTGTGAAAATGCTTTATTTTGTTTTTAGCTTCGTCTTAACTACATATAAAGGTATTTTACAAAAAGATAAGTGTAGGGAAGTACATATCAGTTTACAAGAACGAAATTCGAACATGAAAGTTAACAATTATTGATTTACACAGAAAAATCTTTAAAAAAAAATAATAATAATAAAAAAAAACTAGATCAAAGCTCAAAACCATAATCAAAAGACATCAATTTATTGAAAATATCTGACTCAGAAATTTACATCCCTATAACATTGTAAGAAAACCAACTCCATGAAACATAAATTCCTAACTCTCCCTAAATTGTTCTTTCTTTCCTGACTCGAATCTACTAACAGCAATATAAAAGCCACGTTTTACCCGACGCAATCGACACAACACGTAAAATGTGACTAAAATCTCCATTAAAAGACTAAAATAATTTTCCTCCCTCTCAAAATCAGCATCTCCATTTCCCGATGATTCTACTCAAGAGAAAACACACTAATCGGCACGAAAAGTAACAGAAACCCGCTTATCAATCATCGACCTGCAAGAAGGACAATCACTCATACCTTGCTTTTCGTGAAGGACATTGCACGACCCACAAAGAACCTGATGAGCACATGGGATAAAAACAACAGATTTCTCCTCAGTCAAACACATAACACATTCTCTTTCCGGTTGGACATCATCGGACTTAACAATGTCCTGAAAAACGGCCAATCTCTTGGGAGTTTTAGGAAGTTGCTGTTTTCCGGTGGAGATGTTCGGGCCATATCCCAAGTTAAGAGCTGCTATTTTCTTTTTATCGGACTCTAGTTTCATTTTGGTGATCATGGTTTGAAGATTCTTGATGTCGTCTTCGAATTTCTGTTTTTTTGTCTGTGCCATTTGTTTTATATTGTCGGCTTCTACTTTCATCAGAGCATCTTCTTCTGCTCTTTTCCCCCTTAAAGAGTCGAATCGTTTTCCGGCTTTTAATTTCTCCTTCTCTGCCTGCTTCAACAGTAACTGGAGGAATATAACATAGTTTTAGCTTTTTTACAAGATGCGATAATCATATTCGTATTGGTACAGGGGGGAAATCTTTACAACAAAACTTAAAAAAGTGAATATGACTTTAAGTAAGTATGTGTTGAACACTGCTAAACTTGGATATGCCCACGCTCGAGGTCTCGTCTATTTACCAAAAAAAAAAAAAAAAAAAAAAAAAAACATCTTTCAAAATTATAAGAAAACCCTGAAAAAGTATCACAAACACCCCTTGCTATTGTATATTCTCAACAAATACCCCTCTACTGAGAGGTGTAAATTGTATAGTAGAAACAAATATCAAGGTTCAAGGAGGTACTTAAAATTTTGTAATTCACCCCTCTCAGGGTATAATTTGTAACAAATAGCCCTTCTCATATTTTCAGCCATCAAGAGTTTAAAAAAAAATAAAAAAAAAAAAAAACTGCTAACAAGCTCGAATACATCACAAGACCAAAATTTACGCACAAAAACCATCAATTGAGCTTCAAAAGGCAAACTAAACACTTCGAAATTTCCATTCGTTCTTACTTCAAAATAAACCATACCTTGAACTGATTCTGACGATTTTTCGCCTTCACAAGTCTATTCTCAAACCCCGCTATTTCCCGTTTCAGATTTATCATTTTCTCCATCAACAAACCCCTCTCCATCTCCCAAGACTGCAATTTTTTAATGATCTCATTCTCGTTTACCATAGCCTCCTCCAATTTAACTGTTGACCCTCGAGCCTCCAGTTTAGCATCCTCCAACTCCATCTTCAAAACATCATTCTCACACTCGAGCCGTTTAACGGTGCAGTTAGCCAGCTCAATCTGTCCAGTGGCGTTCGACAATGCGCGCTCCATTTCAGTAAGACGCTTAACTGTACCCTCGTCCGTAGTTTGCTTCTCTTCCTTAGAATTTTCGAATTCTTCTTTCTCTTGTCTTAGAGTTTTCAACTCTGTTTGGTCCTTCCCGAGTTTTCGTGCAGCCTGCATAACTTTCTCATTCGCCCAATCAGTCCATCCTTGAAGCTCTTTCTCTAGCCCCGCCTTAAGGGGCACTAGAATCAATAGGGTTTTATCATTGTCATCCCGCGGGACATATTTCTGGATAATTTCGTCGAACGGGATTTTAGCATAATAATCGGTCGGCTGGGTTAGTGGATTAGAAACATTGGTTTCAGTTTTTGTAGATGGAATAGAAACATCGGTCTCAGTTTTTGAACATGGATCGGAATCTACAACCGGTAATGCAAAAACCAGATCTTTAACGGACGATTGTGAATTAATCGGAAGTTTTTCGTTTCCTACCGTAGAAATAGTTAATTTGGAATCATTATCCTTAATTACTATGCTAGACAAGCCTGATTGCGATTTGAGCGACTTGTCTAACACCATACTTCCCCATGCGGCGACTTTGGCCTTAAAAGCCCCCTTTGTCAAGCGGCCTTTGTAATTTTTCTCAAAATGAATTGCCTTCTGCCGAAGCAAATCTCTCTTGAATATAATTGATGGGCCCTTTTTACTACCACCATCCCCGATTTTCTCATCCATGTGGATGCCTGAAAACCTCACCTTCAGTTCTTGAATAGAAATATAGCTTTCTTTCCCAAATTCCCCAGGAATGTCCTTTTTAGTTTGGGGCGGCCCAGGAACTGCGGTTTCGGGACGAAAAATCTGAGCACGCGGATCTCCCGGTTTTAGACTAACCGATCTGTTAGAATCCGATTGCCCAGTTCCAGAAGCTTCCAGTTTAGTTTCCGAAAGTGTCGGGCTTTCTCCATAAGCTTCCGGGCCTTCTTTCTGCCCACATGCGCTGGCGAGGTTTAAATCGCTTAGTAATAGGCACCACATTGCTTCTGTTACAGTTAATCCCGGCCTAACCTCTCGAACGATATGAATCATTTCAAGTAATGTGTACTCTACCAAGCTCGGAAGGCCCTCAAATACCGAATTCTTAGGCATTTCAACATGCTCATCCAACTTTAGTAAAGCCAAAGCACCATCGATGATATTTGACACAACATCTTTATTGCCGTTGAAAGTACTGCTGCTTAAAACGGCCCACTCAGCAACTTCTTCGGTGTATCCGCTTTCGACGAGCTTCTTCACGGCATCTGAGAAATTCGTAGACAAGGTGTTCGACAAAATTTCTTCAAGATGACAGGTGATGGGATCATCCCATTCGGCCTCCAGTTCGTGTTCTCCCACTTCCTGACCCTTATTAGCATCTTTGGATTTCTCAACCATTGACCCGAACTGTCTATACGCGTTCCGAGGTTGTTCGAGCATTTCGTACGGAGGGAACTCGGTCAGGGACACGGGTGATAATTCAACTGGATGGTTTACTGTCAGATCAGATGAACATTTTCGTTTATTTCGACCCTTTTCATTAGTTGGAAGAGATGATTGTTGTTCACTGCTGCTACCACCGCCATCCATTTCTATTCCTTTCATGGAAAATGTAATGATCAGTAGCATTATCCAAATGTTTTTCAAAATAAGAATAAAATTTAACAGGAAAAAATGGCTGACTACTAGAAGATTCGTTTAACAGGGTTGACTTTCACTTCAATTGGGGGGGCAAAATATTGGTCCGTCTTCAAGAAAGTTACTAAAGAAAATCATCAATGACCATCAGTGGGTACATACGACAATAAGCAACTAACGATGGCACTGGATTAAAAACATCTGAATTGTCCTGCACTAAAGTAACTAATCCGAGTTGAGATTACACCCAAAAAATGATGAATTCAGACCTGACTAAAGAATATAAAGTGTGCTTATCTAATAAACTTGTAAAACTATCAGAAGAATATGTGACATGGTTCCCCACAGTGTTGACAGTTGTTTGACTATACCCACAATCTAGGACCTCTTAAAGACCAATCCACACCTATGTAACGGTCGTACTATAGACATCAAAAAGTGAAAATAAAACATTAATAACAGGAACCCACTCGGAAATTGGAGATCTTTCTAAATGTCGCAACTTTTTTAATCCATGACGATATGTCTAACTAAATGACTACATCTATCTACTCATCGTCTACGACAAAAATGGGTAAAAAATCTAAATAAGAGCAGATACCATAAAAATATATGAATCATATAACTTCCAATCAATCCAATAAGCAAAATGTAAAAACCCTTGCTTAATTATACTCCTAACGTAACCACTCACGAAGAACGAGAAAAACGGGGCAAAGCTCCAAACGAGGGAATAGATAAGTAGATGTGTGAATAACATGACTTTTTATTAATCCGGAAAGAAGAAATCCTTACTTATTACCCATAATCAAAATGATAAAATTAAAAACATCACAACGAGAATCATTAGGAACACTCAGTAAATGATAAGTAGATTCCTAATGACCATCAATAATCAAGGATAAATTCAACTCATACAAGGGAAATTCAGGTGATGGTGGGGTGGGGGTGGGGGAGGAGGAGCATGGGTGTAATCCCTAGTGGAGAACGAAAAATCAAGAATACCTGCAAAGCTCCAGATACTAAAACCTTCTTGAAATGTTCCTGCATTGAAATCACCTGAACACATCAGGATTAGAACACAAATAAATATTAAAATTATGAAAGAGAATCCAAACCATTAAACAACCCCAAAAAAGAGAAAGAACGAAAACTCTTGAGGAAAAAGAAAAAACGCCAAAGCTCAATAACACAAAACGGGTCACTCACAGAACGGCGTGAAATGAAAGAAATTAAACCTCCATTAGTGTTTATCTGAGGTTAAAAACACGCACGCAAAACTCTCTCTCTCTCTCTCTCTCTCTCTCTCTCAGTCCAACCTCACTCTTGCAGTGTGTGGTGACCCGCCGCCTTCATTTTTGTATATAGTGTCTCCTGACCAAGCGTGGAGTTAACCTTAACCCTCTTTCCACCATTTCTATAACCATGGTTAAATCGGGAATCACAGTTTAACATTGGATTTACTATATACTGTATGTTCCCATTTCGCAGCCCTAATATTATCTGGCAAAATGTTTCTTGAACCGGGCGGGGCTTTTGACCCGGGATGATCGGGATCGCCCGTCGGTCAATTGCTGAACTTTCATGAATAAAGTTGAAAAATTAGAAATTTTATCTACTCACGTGTTGAAAGAAAAGAATAGACAAATTGATATTCAAATTAATATCGTTAAAGTTTGGAGTTCGATATAGAAAACAATTAGTATCTAATCCGTCGAAATTCGATGGGAATTTAAAGTCCGTTACAACTTATAAATTATAAATATAAATATATCAAACAAATTAATATTTAGCTAGAGTTCAGTTAACTGAAATCGTTTATCACAACGACGGTGATCGAAATAATGGGGTTAGGATTCAATCAGGAGAACTCATTTAGAGTTTATATATACGTACTCATCCCAAACTCAATAAAAATATCATTTTACTACTCGTTTGTGTTCTAAACCCGTATTAATACCGGTAACTATGATTATAATATTCATGTAATACCCGTACTTTTTATTTTTGTCGCTCTGTAACACTTTGAGATGTTGTCGATGTTGATTTAGAGTTTCGTACCTTTCTGGATCATGATCGTGTTGTCTGGACCTTTCGGCAGTGTTCTGGGATAGGCAGATAGCGCACGTAGGCCTAGGCTAGCACGCTATTTCTACTTGAGTAGCGCACGCTAGCTTTGAGCCTTAGCGCACGCTAACGGTCCGGGCTTGGCAGAGGCGGTAGCTAATTCTGCCCTCTGAACTAGCAGTTAGCACACGCTAGGCAGTAGCTAGCGCACGCTATTCGTGTTCACTAGCGCGCGCTAACATCGCCCGTAGCGCACGCTAACGAGCTGAGTTGGCAGAGGAAGTGAGGTATTTCTACTTTCTGGACTAACATGTAACGCACGCTAGGCAACAGCTAACGCACGCTATAGGTGTTGGGTAGCGCGCGCTAGTGCCCAGTCGTAGCGCACACTAGCGGAGTTGGGCGGTGAACTGGAATTTTTGCAGGATACCAGTTAGCGCATGCTAAGGTGTGGTAGCGCGCGCTAACGTCTCAGGACAAAAGTCACTGGACTACCGAGTGACCCCGTTAGCGCACCCTAACCCCGATTTTTAGCGCGCGCTAACCTGGCGCTGTATATAAGGGGCAGTCAACCCCTGCACTTGTCATTTTACAACATTTTCACTCATTCTGACGGGAGAGCTCGGGAGAGGGCGATTTGGGGCGATTTGAGGCGGTCCTTCTCCAACTATCATCATCTTTGGTTGAATAACAAAGACTACACAACATCTAATCCATTTCTATCTTCCAAATCAAGGTAAAATCCTTAGAACCCTAGTTTTGAGAATTTTTGGGGATTTTTTAGATTCGTCCGATTTATCCGTTTTGGAGCTTGAGATCTTTGAGATTATAATGTATCTACCCCGTACCCATGTTTCCCCTAGGATTATATGGATTGTTTTGTACCTTGTTCGGACTTGAGAGGGTTTGGGTGATTTTCAAACCTCTAGATGTTTATCCTTGTGGTTTTGTGAATCGTAGGCGGGTTTCGGGAGTTTCTTCGTGTGATTTGAGTATGGATTATTATCGTATTCCTTACGAATCGTTTAGGTGCCGGAAGTGCGTTCTTGGACCTACGAACTTATACTCTTTTCCTTTCGATTCTCGACGTCTCAAAGGCAAGTATATGTTTATGATTGTACGTCCTCGACTTTGAAAGTAATATATATATATATATATATATATATATGAATTGTATAATGGTTTATATACACTCTGGGACGGGCCGACGGGTCCTCTGAGGGTTCCGTAGCCTCTGGTGCGGTTCCGCGGATATTTTGGATTAACTACTTTGGGACGGACCGACGGCTCCTCTGAGTGTTCCGTAGCCTCTGGTGCGGTTCTGAGGTTAATCATGTATGTATTGATTGTGATGCTATGAGATTTAGTTATTCCGGAATACTAGTCTTGAGTTGATGAGATGATGATTACATTTACTTTGTTGTCGAGGAGCATTGTGTTTCATATTCGATATACTTGTACTAGCTATTCGACGGTTAACCCTTTTATGGGGGAAATACCTTTCATGTATTTCAGGATCCAGGAGAGCGGATATGCATGTACCGGGTCAGCATTAAGATGATGGGCAGTGTGATGCTGTGTCTTGTCTCTGGTTATGTTTTGTATTTTCTCCATTCAGTGATGTTGTACTTGGATGGTTTTTGAGTACTCGAGTACTGTTTTCGATTTCCTTGATGTTTCGGCCTGTGTTGCCATGGTATTGATTTGTGATGTTGTATTCGGATTTATTGGATATGGTTTTGAATACCATTTTTATTGTCTTCCGTTACATTGTACTTGGACCTTATCGGTCAAAGTTCATAGTTCCGTGTATAAATAGCCTTGTCGGTTCCACGGCGGGGCTCACGACGCTGTAATATATCTTGAATAACTTGGGGGTGTTACAATTCACCCACGCTTATTCTTTTAAATTTATGAGATATATAATTACCTAAAGGGGGAAATAGCAGTTAGATTTGTTTTTCTAGCCCAAATGTTGATTTTAAATAATCTGAATAGATGAACCTTTTACTTGGAACGGGGTTGAAACTTGATTTAAAATGACAATTTTGTTCTAAATTAATCGAAGTTACACCTTTTTTTAAAAAAAAAAAAAAAAAAAGACAAAATAGCTCTCCTAAGTACTGAAGTTTGCCATTTTTATCACTTAAGAGATTAAAGTTTTAAGTGTTTCAAACAAGGGACTAAAGTTTAATCCGTTTCACCCGTTAGGGACTCCGTTAGTTTGGTCCCGTTAAATTTTAACGGATCGATGACATGGCCGTTAAGTGCAACGTGTCAGCATTTTATTGGTCGGTAATAATAAAATAATAATAGAAATTTTCAGATTTTTGTAATAATAATAAAATAATAACAAAAAATATAAAAGTCTAAAAAATATATAAAATAAAAAAATCTGTATTTTTTAGAAATTGAAACTTTATTTTTTTAACAAAAAAAATGGAATATTAATATTAAAAATCTAATGTTTTTATTTAAAGTTAAAAAGAAAAACTAAAAATATGATAAAAATTTTCAGATTTTTATAAAAAAATAAAATAATAATAAAAATATAAAAGTACAAAAAATAAAAAATTCTGGATTTTTTCTAAAAAAATGAAACTTTACTTTTTTCTCAATTTTTTTTAAAAAATCTGTTTTTTTTTTTGAAAAATGAAACTTTACTTTTACTCAATTTATTTTTTAAAAAAATCTGGAATATTATCACTTAAATGTTTTTATTTAAATTTTGAAAATAAAAAATAAAAAATTAAAAAAATTTGATCTAATTTATAAACTTTTTCTTTTAAATTGAGATATTATTTTTCATAAATAAATAGAAAATTGGATCTATTTTTTCATAATATTAATAAATAAATATTATTTTACAAAAAAATCTAAAAATCTAAAAAAACAAACTAAAGGTTAATTATAAATCAGATCCAAATATTTTAAATTTTTAATTTTTATTTTTTACTTTAAATAAAAGCATTAGATTTTTAATATTTTTAAAAAAGAAAACAAAGTTTCAATTTTTCTAAAAATACAGTTTTTTATATTTTTTTAGACTCTTATATTTTTTGTTATTATTTTATTATTATTACAAAAATCTGGATTTTTTATGACTATTTTATTATTACCGACCAATAAAATGCTGACATGTGGCACTTAACGGCCATGTCATCAATCTGTTAAAATTTAATGGGACCAAACTAACAGAGTCCCTAACGGGTGAAACGGATTAAACTTTAGTCCCTTGTTTGAAACACTCAAAACTTTAGTCCCTTAAAGGATAAAAATAGCAAACTTCAGTCCCTAGTAGAGCTATTTTGTCTTTAAAAAAAAACGTCCAATGTGGACGGGGGTTGAGGCGGGACCCACCAACCTGTAGATAAGAAGAAATCAAGAAATACAAAGTATCGGTCCCGAATTATGACCCAAAATGGGCCATAATTCGGGTCCAAATATCAAAGAAGTCTACGGCCAGCTAAAGAAATACAAAGTGCACCACAAAAACCGTGGGCTAATGTGCGGACCCGTAAACCAAAATAACTCAACTCCGGAATATGACCAAAAATGGGCCATATTCCAGAGCCTAATATCTAAAGTGCCTACGGCCCGCTAGATCGTCTGATGTGCACCATGAATACCGTGGGCTAATGTGAATATAAGCAATCAATCAATCAATCAATCAATCAAAAATACAATCTACCTAAATCTAAAAGAAGGATAACCAAGCTGATCCATCCGAATAAGGAAGAGAAGAAACGGAGGAGCAGTATCGCAAGTATAAGTCTGAATACCGAGGGACGACATGCCGAGCTCAGAGAGGTAGTCGGCCGGCCTGTTGCCCTCCCGGAAAATATGAGTGACTCCGAACTGAATATCTCGGAGAATGTGTCGGATACGTATAAGAGTGTGACGAACCTGCCAAGAGCCCCGATGGCCAGATGATAGCAGGGTCACCACAGCAGCATCAAGCTCAATCCAAACATGTCTCGATCTCTGGGAAGCTAAAATCAAACCAATCGCCAGCGCCTGGATCTCTGCATCAAAACTCGAAGAGGCCTGAAAAGAGGAGTGGAAAGCAAGAAGGAGCTCTCCGTGATGGTCTCTAAGCAGACCTCCCCCACCCGCAATCTGAGTATCTCTATCGAACGAACCATCCGTGTTCAGCTTGATCCAAGGGGCCTCGGGTCGAAGCCAAACCACCGGAACGGGGCGACGAGTCTGAGTGGGTGAAGATGAGGCTCACTGAAAACGATCAGGTGGCGAGCACCCCGCCCAGAACTCAGAGGAAATCAGCCCCGCAACAGCCAATAAAGCAACATGGCGCTCCACCTGCACAATATGAGAGGAAAGAAAAGTAACCGCCCTATGCTTTGCACTATTCCTTTCTGTCCAGATGAACCAAAGGATCAGGCAAGGAATAATGAAAGTCGAGTGCCTAAAGTGTGTGCCGTGTGCGAAAAAACTCAGGAGCTCAAATATATTCTGAGAATGGGGTAGGGATAAATGTGTCCATGCGCCAAAAAACTCCCACACGTCACGAGCCACATCACTCTCCAAGAAAAGATGGGCAATGGTCTCGGTATGGTAGGTCTGGGAAAGAGAATGCGAGCAGCACAAACATCTAGAAGCCACAGAAACGCCCCTCCTCTGTAGAATGTCATCAGTCGGGATCCGACGCATGAGAAGTCGCCAAATAAACACTGAAATGGTCGGTGTGAGTAAGGCTGTCCAGATGGCCCCGAAAATAAGATTAGCCTGACCCCTCACCCTGATATGAGACCAAGCCGACGACAATGAGAACGCACCCGAAGAGGTAAGAGTCCAGCACATACTATCCGAATCCTCCTCGGCGATGGGAATCGCGGAGATCTCCTGGATGAAATGAGGGGTAAATCCTAGATCCTCTCCAACAATAGACTCCAACCTACCCATGTCCCACGTCCCATCAACCCATAACTCATTAATCCTAAGATGGGGTTTACCAGTAATCTGACAATAAGAAGAAATCGGCCTATCCTCAATCCAAGTATCGTCCCAAAAGCTAACCTCCCCGCAGCCACGACCAAGAGTCCAGCATATGAACTTCTGAGCCTCAATACCCACACGGAGTAGACGACGCCAAGGGTGGCTGGCATGAGCTTTAAGAGCAGTACGCATAGTCGTATAAAGGCCAGCAGAGCAGTTTCTGCGGAGCATAAACTGCGCCCACAAAGACGTTCCCGCGCGAAGGCGCCGCCAGAGCTTATAAGTAAAAGCCCTCGCCATATCAAAAAGGCTCCAAATCCCGAGGCCTCCCTCAGAGATCGGACGACAAATCTGCCGCCAACGAACCCAGTGCGTCTTCCTCTTCGGACCAACAGAACCCGAGAAGTATCTCGCGATGATCTGATCGAGCTCCTGGATGATGTACTGTGGAGGGTCCAAAACCTGAAGCAGGTGAAGAGGAATCGTGCAGAGAGTGCTCTTAATAAGAGCCAAGCGTCCCCCAAAAGCAAGGTGGTGATGGGACCAACCAGAGATCCTATCCAACATCCATTGCTTCACCCCAACAAAGAGCTCTCGTCTCATAAAGCCTTTGTAAAGGGGCACACCTAGATAGGTGATGGGGAGATCGCCTTGGCGAAAACCAGTAAGATCATGAACTCTCTGATGCCAACGAGGCGCATGCTTGGGAGCGAGAGTAAAAGTGCTCTTCTGGATACTAACCATCTGGCCAGAAGCCGTAGAGTAGTGATCCAGAAGACGCATAAGGTCAACAAGACCATCATCCACAGCCCGTGTGAATATAATGATGTCATCGGCATAGGATAAATGCGAGACGTGGAAAGGCCGTCTGCCCGTCCTATACCTCATCAACGGATGGTCCCGAATGAATCGATCCAAGCAGCGCGATAGATAATCAGCGGCAAGCACGAAGAGCGACAGAGAAATAGGGTCGCCCTGACGCAAACCCCGGCTAGAGGCAAAATAGCCGGCAGACTTCCGTTCACCAAGATGGAGAACGTGCAACTCTCGACGCAATGACGGATGTACATAATCCATCTAGCCGGGAATCCCACCCTTACCAGGACCTCACGTAAAAACTGCAGTGAACCCTATCATACGCCTTAGCCATATCAAACTTCAGTGCAAGGTTCAGGACACCATGAATGTCCGCGACGTGGAGGTCGTGAATATTTGATATTTTTTACACTATAATTATAGTGTTGAATGATTTGAAACAACTCTTTATTTATAGTTGAAAATTTGAATGCATATATGAGTTGAAGATAATATTCTATAGTTTTTATAAGTATGTTATATATTAATTTGAATGTTGCATATTTATTATTATGGTTACTCCTTTTAAAACAATTCTTAATTATGAAAATATAATATTAATATTAATCATTACTTTATTAATTAATCATATCATAAGAACTAACAGTTAAATATTTAGGAATTATATGTTATCTTTGATAACTTATGAATTAATTAGAGTTAAAATTAAAAATTAAATAACAAACTTACTAAAAAAGTGTCAAAATAACCTTCAATTTTAATTGCTACTTTACTAAATAAGAGTGTTTGATCCTTATTTTCCAAAAATTGAATATTCCAACGTATGTATCATATATTAATTGGTAATTTTTGAATTTGTAACTATAATAAAATTTCGATCCGTATATTAAGTTATATATTCAATTTAAATTGTAAATTTATTATAAATTATAAATAACTTAATTATTATGTGGCAAAAAAAGGAAAGATGTGCAACAATTGTGATGTTTGATTAGACAATGCGTTAATTTTATGATATTTGTTAAATTGGCGACAAAATTATTTATAGGTGGGACTGATAATGAGAGGAGTAAAAAAAAAAAAAAAAAAGATATTTATATATTGAAGGCAAGAGTAATATTTTTCCGATGTGAGGTTAATGTTTCAGCACGCCCCCTCAAGCGTAGTTGGACTCAAGGCTTACATCAAGGACTCTTTAACTCGTGTAACGCGAACCTAGAACATCGTGGGCTGTTGAGCTCGCACGTGTAGATAGCTTGTTTCACTATCATGTTAATGTATCGGTTACATATCAAAATGAATTGACATTGAGAGGAATAATCCATGATCTTAATATATTGAAAGCAAGGCTAATATTTGTCGATGAGAAATTAATGATTCAACAAACATATTCAAATTAATTAGGCTATAAATACTTCATTATCCAACTGATATCATGCATGTCTCTTTTTTGTAAATTAATATCAATAATTTATTATTCAATTAAAATCATTAACTACTCTAACTAATATCATATTGTCTTTTTTTAAGTTAAATCAATACCCCATGGGATAAGGTTCTGACTCGTTTCAAAATAAATATTTTTTCATATCAATTTCACACGAGGCTTGTATATTATTAATACTTGCCATTAAGAATTTTATACATATTTTGAGATTAAATTGTTTATTCCAAACAAATATATTTCCACATAAGTATTTTTTCAGTTTAAATTTTAAATGGGCTAATCTAGGGGCCGTTGGCCCTTTTAACATTATACAAGATAACCCATAGCTACTAATTCGATGTTAAATGCTTAGACACACCCCCATACACTATGCAACATTTAAGTAGACCTGGCAATTTACCACACGATACGAAAACACGACACGAAAACGATACGAAAATTTAGTGTTTGGATTTATATTTTGAGTACACGACACGAAAGTACACGACCGAGATTTAGTATCGGTTTTGTGTTTACCCTTTGGGTACACGACACGGCACGAGGTACACGAAATAAATAAATAAATAAATATAATATTTTATATTTAGTTTAATAAAAATAAACATTTTATGAATTTTGTTTATACTAAATTTTAAATTTGAAAATAAAATGTGAATTTTCATAAATTTCGTGTAAACATTCGTGTTTTCGTTGCCATTCGTTTTATTTCGTCTACTAAAACCTATAAAATAATATTATAATATTCAAATTATTATTTTTATAATATTTTAATATTTATTTTATATTATGTGTCTGACACGAAAACACGACACGAAACCACACGAATTTGCGCGGTACACGACACGACATGACACGAATTTATTTAGTATCGTGTATGGGTTTGGACTTTTGGTACACGAAACACGAAAGTATACGATACAAAAATACACGACACGAACAAATTGACATGTCTACATTTAAGGCTGCTAATGAGTTGGATCGAGTTGAATAGTGATATACACGGTCCGACTTGGAATAATTTTAAGTTGGACCATACATTACTCATAGTTAATTTTTGAAAGGAAGGCGACCTTGAGATCAAATTAATTCGAACGGACAACGACTTTGGCTATTTAAATTTGTATCTCGCGAGTATCAAATTTATGACTATTTGACCTTTCCCCCCCTAACTTTTTTGATAATTGCTTAGCGAGTCGAGTATCACCCGAAATAATTTGGAGCAGAATTAAAATTCATAATAAACTCAAAACTATTTTGAACAGGAAAATGAGCAGGTAATTATCGAGCGAATTTCGAATATTCGACTTGTTCACAATCCTACATACACCTCAAGCTAAGAAGTAATTAACTTAGGCCCTATTCTTTTGAACTTATTTTTCAATTTTTCAGTTCAGTTCAGGTCCATTCAGTTCAGTTCAGTTATTATTATTATTATTGTTATTATTATTATTATTACTATTCATTATTATTATTATTATTGATCTTGATTATTATTATTATTGTTGATGTTGTTGATTACTATTATTATTACTAATAATATTTACTATTATCAATAATAATATTCATTGTTGTTGTTGATTACTGTTATTATTATTATTATTTATCATTATTATCATTATTATTATTATTATTATTGTTATTACTATTATTAATATTATTTGACATTTGGGACTTTTGGGGCATATTTATTATTATTATTATTTTTGTTATTATGATTGTACTTAATTATATTATTATTATTACGTTATTTTTTTTATTATTTTTCTTATTATTTTATTATATTTATTATTTTTATTATATTATTATTATTATTATTTTATTATTATTATTTACTCTTAATATATACTTGATTGATTTTAGTCCAATTCGATTCGATTCAAATCCATTCGATTCGATTCAATCGGTTCAATTCGATTCCTAATCTGATTGATTCGATTCATTCATTCGATCCAAAGAAACGAAATAGAGCCTTACCCTACGACTACAAACCAGGTCAACTACAGACATAATGAACAACCACCAATCCCATATTTTATGATTTCGGTAAGATCAAAATTCTTGTTATAGTCCAATTATGACCGATAAAAATACCGGATTTGGTAGTGTTTGATTGATCGCAATTCTATATACTCCCTCCATCTCAGTTTAATTGGGATATTTTGTTTTTTGCAGTCAATAATTTTTAAGTTTGACTACGAATTTATCTCAAACTATAATGATAAAATATTTAATGAAATTATATTATTAAACTTTAAATTATGAAGTTTCATAATATAATTTTGTTAAATATCTTACCATTCTAGTTTGAAATTAATTCGTAGTCAAATTTAAAAATTATTAACTATAAAAAATCTAAGTGTATTTTAAAGCGGGAGGGAGAGAGTATCATTTACTATCAAGCTTCCTATTGCTGGAACCGTCAAATTTTGACACTACTAGCCTAGTATAGAACACTCACCATACTCCACCACTCACCGTTTCGGGGGAATGAGACTTTACATAACCCTCTATTTTAAATATATATTAATATAATGTATTAATATATAAATATATTTTTACAATATACAATATATTTATACAAGATGAATTAATGTTGAAAAAATATTTTACCTTTTTAAATTTCTATTATTTTTATTTTTTTCAATATTACTACAGCCTAAATGTAATATTTTCACATATAATATTCTAAAAAAATTTCTAAAGGGTAAAAATATATTTTTTCAACATTATTCATCTTGTATAAATATAATTAATATTAAAAAATATATTTATATATTAATATATTATATTAATATATATTTAAAAGGAAGGGTTATGTTCACCCTCTTAAAAGAGGGTGAACAATGTCACCATTGCTTTATTTTCAAAAATTTTTAGATAAATGATTGAATTTTGCCTATTACCTAATTCCTATTGCCTCTGAGCGCAGAGCAGATATTCAGACTACAAATATCGGCAATCATCAAGTGTTGTGGTCGGGTCACAGACCACCAATGCTTTTGTGGTCTCTGTCCACATGGCACATCCCTATTAGTCTGTTGAATTTTAATTAATATTAATCTTAAATATTAAATATCTTCTTCATTTTATTAAAAAAAAATCTTTTTTCATTCTTTATAAATAGACATCAATATTGACATAGTTATCCACTCAACACAATTCTCTTATATTTTACTACATATAACATCATATTTTCTTTCCAAATATTTTATTTTAATTCCATTGATCCCTATCAAAATTTCTTCCCAAATTCTCCAAATTTCCCACCGTCCCAAGATTATTATCCAAACCTTGAAAATATCCAAAATACGGAAGAATTCGTTCAATTCACAAATAATTAATTAAGATAATTAAAAAATAATTATATAATATTGTGGTTGGGTGGTTGGATTGGTCGTTGATAAATTATAAAAAATCAAAGTGGTTGGGGTTGGGGGAATAGTTGTGATGTGAAAAAGAGAGAAATAAATTAAATATCGAAAAGATTGGGTGGTCGGTGGTCGGAGAGCGGCCACTCATAAACATGGTCTGAGAATCAATTATACTATGAAAAAGAAGAAAAAGATACAGACAGTGAAAGGATCTGAGAACACAAGGAAGAATCTTGATATGGAGAAAGGGAAGACCACTCCCCAGCGATCGAAACGGGTATCTTCTCTTAGTTTCATTGATTGAAGCCCTATATTTATGTGATCTCATGTTTTTTCATCTCTCTCCTCTCTCTCTCTCTCTTAAATTTTGAAGAAAGCTAGAGTAATTGATTATCCTATTCATCTTCTAATTGAAGAAAAATCCATGGATCTATATCGTTTCACTTTCTGCATATCCGAACACCATTCCCCCCCCCCCCCCCCCTTTTCCAGGTTGAGTTGGTGTGTGTCTCTGTGTGTGTGTTTGCGTGTGTGTGGGGTGGGGGTGGGGTGGGGTCCTTATTTTATTAAATCTTGGAATCACTCTACTTCCACAAACCCCACGAATCTAATTCCTGTCTCTCCGAACACCAATATGCAATTTTTTTCTGCATCTGCTTCATTCACTCTATCTGTTTGATAAAATGAGTATGAGACATCCTGCCCCTTCATATTACATCGCGTTCGATGAACGACACGCGTAGTCGCATACAAAATGGACATCAATCGTTTAACACCACAGTCGAACATGGATGTGGAAAAGGAGATCTGAATGCGATACAATATGGCCTAATCTTCGAAATTAAATTCTCGTTTTCATATGTTTCTTGTGACAGCGATCGGGGATTATTACCAGCAAACTCAGTGAAATGTGGAGTGTCCAGTGTGGGGAGTGCACCAAATGGAGACTAATCTCAACTCAAGAAGAGTATGAAGAAATAAGAGGCAAATTCATAGAGGACCCATTTGTATGCACCAAGAAACTGGGCGCTTCTTGTGAAGACCCGACTGATATCGAGTACGATAACTCTCGTACTTGGGTTATAGACAAGCCAAACCTCCCGAAAACACCTCCGGGTTTCAAGAGGAGAATGGTTATGCGAAAAGATTGGTCGAGAATGGATTGCTATTACAGCACGCCTAATGGAAAAAATTTAAGGTCCTTGATCGATGTTCCCAAGTTCTTGGAAAGCTACCCCGAGTACAAAAAAAGAGGTATATCCGTTAATGATTTTAGCTTCATGAGTCCAAAGGTTATGGAGGATACTCTGCCGGATAATAAAGCCGAGGACTGATTTATTATTGGAAAGGTGCTGCTTCTTTTCTGTCACATTTGAAGTGTTTGATCTATATCATGTTTTTTTTTTTCTTGGTTTGGTTATTTGTTTTGTTCTGAAATAAGCTTCTTATTTTTGGGGAATGTTGCTCTGAGTGAAGAAAACTCGAGATTTTACAGTATTAAGGCCTCTTAACTCGAGACAATTAAACGACACTATAATCTTCATGCCACCGACCCCAACATAGATGGGATTAAGGTGCTGTTGATGATGATAAAGGCGTCTTAACTTGATATAGATCTAACAACTCATCCTAGGTGCAATGGTTCCGGGGCTTGAATCATGCTCCACCCCTTGCTCTTCAGTTTGTTATTGGATTCCATTTCTTCGAACTTAATTAAGATCATCTTTTTCATTCGTCATTTCTGAGAAGCAAATTACTACTCCGTCCCACAATAAGTGTGTTTTAGGATTTCGCGGCACATAAAGGAAGCGTATAAAAAGATTGATCTACTCTTATTTATGTGCAACAATTGTAAGATAAATTGACTAAATTCCAAGAGTTTTTTCTCTTTTGGGACCGATTTTGATCGGTAAAAGTAACATTTTATTGAAACTTGTTGAAACATAAATTTTTGCAAGACACATACGAGTGCAACGAAGCTTACAACGCTTATCCTAATACCATTCTAGGATTTACAAGCCAATTATTGAAACAGTAATTTGATCTTTTGCAGAAAGCCAACTCCATACCATTGTCTTGAGTTCATCTAGTTTATTAACCGACAAAAATACAGGAAAGATAATTTCGTTCCTCCCTTTCCACAATAAACCACACTACACCTAACTAAATACAAAAAATATGGAGGAAGCGAAAAATTAAATGTTAGTCAAGATTGCCGATAGCGGTAATATTGTAGAGAGGGAAAGTCGGGTGATAGAAGCAAAAAGAATATTGATTGAGACTATCAATACTAATAATATTTTAGGACGAGAAAGTGAATAGAGAGAGAAAGTCGTAGGCGAGGACAGCAAAAAGTTGAATGTTGGTCGAGATCACCAGTAATGATAATATTCTAGGGAGATGGTGGGTAGGGAGAGAGTCGTGGATGGGGGAAGCAAAAATTTAAATGTTGGCAGTGGTTATCGATGGTGGTATTTATAGAGAGAACGAAAGGGTGATGAAATTAGTATGTAACAAAGAAAAAGTATATTTCGGGTATAATAGATAAAAATAAGTTAATATTGTGGATTACATCATGAAAGAAAGCTTCATGAAAGTAGGGATGGCAAAAAAAAACCCGTGGATCCGAATACCCAACGGATTTTACTTGTTCGGGTCCAATTCGGGTCTTGAATTTTGGGTCTGGGTCCGGACCGGGTAGGCAAAAAAAATTGATTTTCACAGGTCGGGTGGGTAGTATAATATCCAGGCCCGTAGGACCCGGACCCGCAATATTAATATAAATAATTATATATATATATTGAAATTTTATTTCATTACGTAACATAATATATAATATTATATAATTATATACTATATAATATTATATAATATTTTAATATATAATTATAAATATATATAATTATTTTTAGTTTTAATGTTAATTTTCGGGTACCGGTGGGTACCCAGACCCGGCCCTGGGCGGGCCTGGATCTACCCGATCTGTAAATATTCGGGTCTGGGTCCGGGTCCTGGTTTAAATTTCGAGTCCGGATCCAGATACCTATGAATCCGCCCCCGCCCCGCCCGTTGCCATCTCTACATGAAAGCTTGCATCATTCTTCATGATAATTGTCAAAGATGAGCGAGAAGATATGATCTAAGATTGGGTCTAAGCAACGAGTTAACATTCAAAACATATAATTACACCAAAAGCTTCAAAAGAATTTGGTCGAAAACATTTGGTCAATGGACGACAATTCCTAAGTTTCAAAAAAGTTTAATTATGTTTTTACTATTGACTTAAGTAATGTTTTCATTTTCTAAATAATTGTAATTTTATATTTATTTTTGTTGATTATTATTTTAAAAGAAATACAAAAAATAAAATAATAAAATAATGCATGCGACCGCCAGTTTCCGCTAATACTGCTACATCAATTGTTAATCTGCTGACATCACACATCAATATTGTTAACCACAAATAATCCATCCACCTATATTGTACATGCTCTTATGCACTCGATGTGCTAGATGTGAACGGTTGTTCTTTCTTTCGTGTTTATGAGATGTTATTATCGTACATTGAAGTGTCAATAAAACATTGATAAGAATAGTAGAAAAAAATAAAATGTTTTTTTTTTTCTTTTTTAGCCAGTCAATAAAATAGTAGGCAAAGATTTGTCGAAAACCTGGAACCCTTCCATTCCCATATCGATACATAGACAATCGTCACATTTCATACACGGCAAAGACTGAAACTCTCTCTCCCCATATATATACTAAATCCATATGGCTTTTCTATGACAATCCATTTATATACACAAAATGCCATTTACAAAAGATTGTTGTTTTTAAACTGAAGGACTCGAGCATGCTTTCGTCATGAGAAACACTTGTATGAAAATCCTTCTCAATCCATAAACTTAGAAATACAAGTTGAGTAGCAAAACCTGAACAGGACACTTTATTGCTCTCGTGGTTAGTATTCTGGATGTTAGTCGATCCTTTATCAGCAGTTTCTCCGTTTTGAGCCATGTTCGATCTGCAAAAAACTAGTCGAGTTTGGTGTATTCAAGCAACATATGTGGTGACCGGTAAATCTTCACCAGCGTCCAATAAAGGACCTCTTCAACTCCAAGTTCGCCTTCTGCCCTTGCAGCGTATATGTCCTCACATATAGCAATCAACCTTGAGCAAAAAAGCAACAAAACATTTGAAATGTATTTAAAGAAAATCAACAATTACTATGACAAAACATAGCTTACAAAAGTTAACGAATTCAGTGGATTTGGCTTATTATGGATGTATCACCTGTCGCATGAAGGAAGATTTTCATATGGTATTCTCATCCGTAAGTCGGAGCATTGCATTCTAATGAACCGGCCAACTGCAAGGACAAATGTGATGTACAGACCCCAAATACTGAATTTGCTGAGGGTTTCACCGAGAAATCCTTCTGGAATTTTTTTTTTTTTTTTGTCATGGATTAATAACACAAACATACTATTACATTTTCTCAATTAACTAAAAAGAAAAAACATTATCTTTCAAAATAAGAGGTGGGGCTTCTGTTAGAGGGGAAAAAACCCTCCAAGGGGGTGTTTAAAATTTTGAAAGACAAGTGGATCTTTTGTAATTAGACTGAAAACTCCGGGATAGTTTTTCTAATCATCCCTATATTGTTTCTTCAAATTTATACGTCTAAGTCTTATCAAAATACTTACGTGGGGTTTCCTCTGATACAATGATAGCCATGGGCCCGGACAGTGCTCCACAGCCATATGCATCCAAAGAACTAATATCATGGAAAGACCACCATTCAGAAATCCCACGGTGCAAGACAAGATCCGCGCTGACATCATTTACCTGCCAATATTATCAACAAGTGACCTATAAATCTGCTTGTTGTAAGTCACCCTTTCGTCTTAAGGGCAGCAATGAGAACCAATAAAAATGCTTTCAATTATTCACCCGATCATAACCACCACCAACTGCATCTTAATCCCAACTATGCTAGGAGTGGTGGCGGGGTTCGGTGGCATAAACATTACAGTGCCAACTAATGGTCTAAAATTAGTTAATACTTCATGCTAAAAACAAAGTTTTAGCAGGATGTCCCTTGCATTGCAACCTTCATAAGCAAGAGAATTAAGATGAAATTCCAAAAGCTTCATCATCATAGGTTCTTCGAGATGGCAATGAGTTGCGATAATTGCTTTATCCATATCCCATTACATGATTGGTATTGTAAAAACAATGTGCACATCGTGGAAGACGACTACAAAACTACAAAATTCACTAGGGAAAATTATAACACTACCCCTGAGCTTTAAAGTAACTAAAAAACAGAGTAGATCCAGAATAACAGAAAAAAAAACTTCCGTTTTAGGGGGGTAACTAAAATATTTTATGAAGGTAAAGAGCTTTTTTTTTGGCATATGAAGGGGTAAAATATAAGACGGAATCTGTTATGAAGCAGAACGGTTCGGCCGACCCGGACCATAACCGAACCGAGCAGGGCGGTGGCAGAGCCGAGCAGAGGGTCCGAGCAGAGCGGGGCCAACGGCCGATCCGAACCATGGCCGAGCCGAGCAGGGTGACCGAGCAGAGCAGGGCGTCAGCCGATCCGAACCGTGTCCGAGCAGAAACCTGGTTCCCCTACGGGTCTATTTAGGCGTGTTGTAAGTGAACGCAAATATTCGATTGGGTTCGAGATATTCAGCTCGAAAAAGCTCGATTCGAATTCGATTCGTGCAATCAAATATCAAATCAAACGTTAAATTTGGATCCGGTGCAAATCGGACCGAACCATTCGGTCCGGTCTGACATTTTAGTATTCATCTCAAATCGTAGTTTCCCGACCGAATCGTCCGGTCCCGTCTTATTTTTGTACTTGTAAAACATTTGTTATAACAGTTGTTTAAAATTCAGGCCGAACTATTTGCAAACGTTCGATCGGACAGGACCGAGCCGAATCAAACGTCGAAACCAAAAAATATGCTTCGAACTCGAATCAAACCTTAATTTATGATATTTGATCGAATCGGACCGAATAACATAAAAAAAAATCGGACCGTACCGAACCATCATTATTCGGTATAGTTCGGTCCGGCCACATCCCTATGTCTATCCGAGGCGTAGGAGGAGTGATTAATTAATTATTATTATTATTAAATTATGGAAGTTATGGTTATACTTAGGATTCTTAGTATTATTATATTATGGAGTTATGATTATGTTAGATCTCTCCTTATTTAAGAGACGTAGGGGGTCTTAGGCCTGTGAGTGAACCCAAATATTCAATCCGGTTCGACAAATTCGGCTCGAAAAAGCTCGATTTGGGCTCGATTCGTCAGGCCGAACCCTGATTTTGGATTCGACCCAAATCGGATCAAATATTCGGCTCGGCCCGATATTCTTATAACCCCCAGCACATTCTGTGATATCCCACACCGACTAGCAGAGAGCGGGCGAAGTGCCTTATTTGAGCGTGCCATGACACCTAATAGCATGAGGCCTTTTGGGAGCGCTTTGGGGTGATGAGAACTCCGAAGTTAAGCGTGCTGGTGCGAGGAGCAGTCTCAGGATGGGTGACCTCCTGGAAAGCTGCTCGTTGGGCTCCCAGAAACAAAACCGTGAGGGCCAGCTCGGAGGAGAGTGCCCAGAGCGGACAATATCATGCTACGGTGGAGGGGTCCCGGGATGTGACAATTTGGTATCGGAGCCACTCTGCCGTGTCGTGCGAGTGTGTCGACGAGGGCGTCGGGTCCTTTGAGGAGGGGTGGATTGTGATATCCCACACCGACTAGCAGAGAGCGGGCGAAGTGCCTTATTTGAGCGTGTCGTGACACCTAATAGCATGAGGCCTTTTGGGAGCCCAGTGGCTTCGGGGTGATGAGAACTCTGAAGTTAAGCGTGCTGGTGCGAGGAGCAGTCTCAGGTGACCTCCTGGGAAGCTGCGCGTTGGGCTCCCAGAAACAAAACCGTGAGGGCCAGCTCAAAGGAGAGTGCCCAGAGCGGACAATATCATGCTACGGCGAAGGGGTCTTGGGATGTGATACATTCTTTATTTTTTACAAGACCGGATCGAACTATTTGCGAACCTAATTTTTATTTTCATTTTTCACAAGAGCGGATCGAACTATTTGCGAATATTTGGTCCGAAATACCGAATCGAATCGAATAATGAACCCAAAGAAAGGGTTTCGAACCCGAACCGAACCTTTTGTTTTTTATATTCCCGAATCGAGCCGAATCAAATATGTTTTTCCAAAAAAAAAAAATTGAGGCCTAATGAGTTTGGGACCCTAACGATTTGGAGGTGGAGATGCATATGGCTCGTAACATTGAGGCCAAACTGTTATTTGATCGAGGGAATTTCGATCGTACCCCGACTACATACCAACAGAGATATCCAGGGGTGATTCGACCGGACAACCCGGTCCGTTCTTTCAGCAACCCCCCGAACCGTCTACCGGAGCGAGAATCCGCAGCCCCGAGGTTTTCACCAGCTCGGTCAAATGGCCCTAATAACCGTGCCCCGATAAAAAGAATGACACAACAAGAGTATAATGATATGCGAGCAAAAAGGTTGTGATTTCGGTGTCGGCAGCCGTATCATCCGTTGCATGAGCGCCCGAGTAAGCAGTTGCGGGTGATGTTGGCTGGAGAAGAAGGGATGTCGGGAACGGAATTAGTGGAGCTAGAAGAATTTGTGGATGAACAAGGCGGAGAGCTGCAGGAGATGGAGGGCGAAGACGAGGGTGTGTTATCATTGTTATCCATGGCCGGCTTATCGCGCCCGAACAGACTAAGGTTGGGTGGTCAGGTCGGAGGTCGAGATCGGTGTTGGTGGATTGAGAGGCTAGTCATAACTTTATCTCAGAGGAGTTGGTACGGGAGTTACAATTACAGCCAGAGGCGACAGGTAACTTTCGAGTTCGTTTGGGCGAAGAATGGAGGCAGAATTCGACAGGCTTGTGTAGAGAGTTGGTCATTACGTTTCTGGGTTACGAGGCGCGGGTGGATTGCTACGTTTTTCCCCTAGGCAGAGTTGTCCTCATCCTGGGGGTAGCCTCGCTGAGGACATTGGGGGAGGTCCGATGTAATTGGCAAAGTATGACGATAAGATTTCTTGAGGGATCGCGAGACGTCTGTTTGCGCGGGATCCCAGCAAATGCTGAGCCATGCTTCTCTCCATTCATTGGTTCGAGAGGGAAATGTAGAGTTGTGGGTCATCATTCCGGGGAACGAAGGGGAGTCAGTGGAACCTTCGGAACACGAGAGTCACGTTCCAGAGGGAGTTAGCCGGGTGTTGGAGCAATTTGGAGAGGTGTTCAGCGAGCCAGAGGGGCTACCTCCTCGCCGACTGACAGATCACCGAATCGAATTGGCCCCGGGAGCGGGGGCCGCATCGGTCCGCCCGTATCGATACGGACACGCTCAGAAGAATGAGATTGAGAGGTTGGTTGCAGACATGCTGTTGACAAGAATAATTCAACCTAGCTCGAGCCCTATTCGAGTCCTGTTCTATTAATTAAAAAGAAAGACGGAAGTTGGAGGTTTTGTGTGGATTACCACGAGTTGAATAGTCATTATTGCCGATAAGTACCCATCCCAGTGATACAAGAGATGGACGAGTTGGCCGGGGCGGTGGTATTCTCAAAAAATAGATTTGAGGTGGGATATCATCAGATCTACGTCGTGCCCGAAGACATAGAGAAAACAGCATTCTGGACGCACAATGGTCATTATGCATTTCTGGTGATGCCATTTGGGCTAAAAAATGCCCCAGCTATGTTTCAATCCACGATGAACGACCTCTTCCGCCCCTTTTTCAGGAGGTCGGTCTTAGTTTTCTTCGACGATGTCTTGGTGTATAGTTGGACAGGGGAGGAGCACATCCAACACTTATGAAAGGTTCTTATGATTTTGAAGGATAATCAGTTCAAAGCCAATCGGAAGAAATGCGTGTTTGGGGCACGCCCGTTGGAATACCTTGGCAACATGATATCGCGGAGGGGGTATCCATGGATCCGGGAACGGTTAGCGCGGTGGTTGAGTGGCCGGTTCCGCGATCAATGAATGAGGTTCGTGGGTTTTTGGAGTTGGCAGGCTATTATCGGAGGTTTGTACGGTATTATGGTTTGTTAGCCCGACCCCTAATGTAGTTGTAGAGGAAAGAGGCGCCGGTTAAATTCGTGTGGACCGCAGAGGCGGACAAAGCGTTCGCCGCTCTAAAGGTAGACTATGGCACCGGTTCTACAGTTGCCGGATTTCCATAAATCTTTTGTCGTGGAACGCGACGCCTCAGGAGTGGGAATCGGGGCGGTGTTGATGCAGGAGGAGCGGTTGGTAGCCTATTTTATTAAGGCATTCGCAGAGCAGACATTGGTGAAGTCCGCTTATGAACGGGAGTTGATGGCACTGGTGTTGGCCGTGCAGCATTGACGGCCTTACCTTGTGGGCCGAAGGTTCATAATACGGACCGATCATGAGGATCATCACAGCTTGAAGCATTTGTTGGCGCAGCGAATTGGGACATCGGCCCACAGGTCTAGGTGGCCAAACTCATCGGATATGACTTTGACATTATCTATAAGCTAGGACGAGTGAATTCAGCAGCCGACTCTCTCTCGCGACGGCAAGGCGAGGGAGTCCTTACGGCGGCGAGAGGGCCAGTGTGGCCGACCGCGGCAAAAGTGATAGAGGAGCAACAGGGGTGACTCCGTACAGAACTTGATTGCGGATCTAGATTGGGATGAGAGTTGTCGTCCGGGATATTGGTGGAGAAGGGAAGTTCTATTAGGGCCGATTGGTGTTGCCGGAGTCGTCGGGATGGACTCCTAAGTTATTATATGAATTTCATGATCCGCCGATGGGAGGACACGCAAGGGCGTTTCGCACTTATGAGTGAATCACGTCCAGTGTGTACTGAAGGGGAGTGTTCCGGAGGGTATGGGAATGTGTCGCTAATTATCTGGTTTGTCAGAAGTCGAAATATGAAGCCACGTCGCCAGTCGGATTGTTGCAACCTTTGCCCATCCCTGAGGCCGTGTGAGAGGACATCTCAATGGACTTCATCACCTGTCCTCCGAAGTCCCAGAGGCATTCATGTATCATGGTAGTTGTGGATCAGTTGTCAAAGTATGGGCACTTTGTGGCAGTACGCTCACCAGTCACAGCTCGATCAGTGGCCGAGACATTCATGCGAGATTGTTCGGTTACATGGAGTGCCACGATACATCGTAAGGATCGTGATCCCGTGTTCGTGAGTTCATTTTGGAAGTTGTTCAAAATGCAGGGGACAAAATTAAAGTTTAGTTTGGACTACCATCCAGAGCCAGACGGACAAACTGAGGTACTTAATCGCATTTTGGAGACATATTTACGTTGTTTTGTGTTTGAACAACCTCAGGAGTGGATGGGATGGATGGCGTGGGCCGAGTTCTGGTATAACACATCTTATCAGTCAAGTGTCGAGATGACCCTACGACAGGCCGACGCAAACCCTCCAACGATTCTTGCCCGGTGAGTGTAAGGTGGCGATCATGGCCGCGGTCTTGGGTGGGCGAGATGAAGTGCTTCGTCAGTTAAAATACAACCTCCTCTGGGCACAACAATAAATGACGCATTCCGCGAACAAGAAGCGTAGGGAGGTCGAGTTCGCGTGTGGAGACGAGGTGCTATTAAAGGTAAGGCCACATAGGCAGGGAACGGTAGCCGCGTCTTCGTACGTAAATTAAGCGCCAAGTAGTATGGTCTGTTTACAGTCGAGGAGCGAATTGGGAAAACTTTACACCTTCCTGACACGAGTCGAGTACATCCGATCTTTCACGTGTCGCAGCTCAAGCGAGTAAAGGGTAATCATCCGGTGGAGTCCGAAATTCCGCCAAGTTTGGAGATTTCGAGTTCCGACATCTTTGAAACCGTCGAGGTACTTTAGTGCGCAAGAGAAAAGAAGGGGCGAAGAAGTATGGCGGGTCTTGGTTCAGTAGAAGGCACAGTCAAGTGATGAGGCGACCTGGGTAGATGAAGCGAAAATAAAATCGCAATTTCCGGATTCCGCCTTGGGGACAAGGCAATTTTTGAGGGGGAGGAAATTGTTATGAAGCAGAACGGTTAACCGAGCCTAGCAGGGCGGTGGCAGAGCCGAGCAGAGGGGCCGAGCCGAGCGGGGCGACACGGCCAGCCCGAACTATGGCCGAGCCGAGCAGGGTGGCCGAGCAGAGCATGGCGACACGACCGACTTGAACCATGTCCAAGCAGAAGACCTGGTTCCCTTACGGGTCTATTCGAGGCGTAGGAGTAATTAATTCTTCTTCTTATTATTAAAATATAGAAGTTGGGGTTATAATAGGATTCTTAGTATTATTATATTATGGAGTTATGATTATGTTAGGTCTCTTTCCTTAATAAGAGACGTAGGAGGTCTATATATTCATGTTATTAGGGTTAAGATGGATTATTATCATAATTTCGAGCTTTGGCTTGGGGAAAGACGTTATCTTGTTAAATATTGTTCTGGAATTATTGTTATTGTTCTTAGTTTATTCATTCACAAATCCCGTTGTAACAGAATCAAACCTCAATGTTCTCATTTCTAATTTAAAACCTTCTCTGTTTTTTTTTTTTTTTTTTTTGTAAATACCTCCAGCATCCCCGGTGATTTTTGTAATTATCCCAAATTTACTAAGGGAAACATCAATTCTCAAACCAATTTATGAAAGATCAATGCAAACCCTTAAAGCAAGTCATTGAACTCGTCAGTACACGTGAAACAAGTTTCTCTTATAAAAAAAGTAGAAGAAAAAAAAACGGCTAACATAATAAAAAGGAAATAAATATCATCGAAAAAGCATACCTCCTGCTCGAAAGGTCTGACTTCACCAGAACCAGTAACTCGAAAAAACCTCGGATAAAAGTTATAAATCCTAAAGCTGCTGTATGTACCATTGAGAACCCCTTTAATTTCCAATGATCCCGGAAGATTAGATGGATCGACACTTCTTTCGTATTTAACCGTCTCTTTACCTTTCGGTCGGTCCCTTGTGAGAACCCAAGAAAACTTTATGTCCATGCTACTGTTAAGTGACTCCATAAACTGCTTTTTAACCACGTCGGGTACAAGCCACATGGTGCTTGCATCTGCTAGGCAACAAATGAGCTGGATGTCGTTCACGTCGTATGAGGCCAAATAATTTTGAGGGTCAAGATCGACATTTGCATTAAGTTGATCCCATGCTATTCTTTCACAAAGAGTTGTTTGGTACAAGGGCAACCTGCCGCCGGTTGTCTTGATGTCGAATTGAAAACTGGCATCGTTTACTGGATTTGCTATATTTGTGGGATTTCCACTACTGTACATCTGTAAGAGAATTTTTGCACAACCTTAAGCACCTAAACGAAGAAAATAAAAGGTAATAGACCGATGGAAAGGGGTGGCTAATTACAATATTTTAAAATAATCATATGCACCTTATACCCAACTATGTTGGGGTCGGTGGTATGGTGATTATAGTGTCAATTATGCCCTAAAATTCGTAAAAACACTACAATTTCATGCAAAAAGCAAAGTAGCAAAGTTTTACACTGAATGTCCTTGTCACAACGTTCTTTGTGGAAACATAAGATGAAATTCCAAAACCAACATCATCAACAATTTTTCCACTTGCATGAAAAATATCATAATTCGGTGATTAGTTGAGACTTGAGATCGTTGCTTCAGTCATTTCTCATTATATGAAGTCGTGGAACATGGCACTTTTGGAAAACCAAGATGTTTAATTGTAAAAAATTTAATGACACCAGCAAAATTTGTTATGACTACTAACGGATTAGGCACAATTTAAGACGGAATCAAAACCTCAAGGGTAGTTTTCGTAATTTTCAAAATTAGCTCTAGGGTTAGTTTATGCAGTGATCCCTTATTATTATTACAGTCAAACAATCAATAAGATAAAAATACGTTTTTATGCCTCAGGAATTGCTCACCAGCATTGGAGCCCAAATAACACAGATAAGAATAAGAAACAGACATATGCCATTGCAAAACTTGGTAATTTTCGTCTGCTTCTCTCCTTGTTTATGCGTGGCTCTATTCAAAACATTATCACATTTGACAAGATACAAGCTTGCATTGATGTCCTCCAACTGAAAAAAAAAGAAAAAAAAAATCAGAAACATCACTATAGTTTAAACTTTACTAATATGGTTGAGATCTTTTGCCAAACCAAATAGTAGGCCCAACAGAAGAACCAGGTAATATACCATTATATATTCCCCAATAGCAAACAACTCAACAGTTAACCAAATTCGAGCATTTTTTAGCCTTTTTTAAAGCTGGGTACGAGGCACAAATTTAAGACGGCATGAAGTTTACTTGAATCAAAGAGGTGCAAACTGAGAAATTCACGCTGTCGGAAATTCTTTAAAGAACACCCAAGTGATTCTCTTATCAGTTAAATTCAAATGAACTCGACATTGGAACCCAGTTTAATATTGAATAAACGTGATAAATTTGGCCCATACCCTGTGGGCTGGGCTGGTCTCTGGTTTTGCAGTCTTGAAAAACACCTGTCAATTTGGCCAAGCCATAGGTTTGGGCCGAGGATTTCAGCGGTGCGAAGGGAAATCAGCCCTAGCCGAACCGATTTTCTTATTGGCCCAATGGACCCGGCCTGACCAGTCAACTTACCAGCTCTAATTTGAAACATATTCTTATTTTACATACTGGTCAAAATCCAGTTTGGTTTACTAATTTTCTTTTTTGAAGACTAACCTTCAGCCAATCGTACATAGTCAACGAAGTGGTCGTGCACGACCAATCAAGGACGCATCGCAATTCATACAGAAAAGGCAAAGCTCGATAGAGCCTGTAACCTAGATAGTTCACAAGAGAAACTTCACTCGTAAGAAACTGGCGATACAAAGTGCTTTGATGAGGAACACCATATCGGATTTGCATAGCTTGTAACGCAAAAGAAACGGATTTAGTAAGATATATTGCTCGAAGGGCCAACCCAGCAGTATTACGTTGTGAGGTATCCATATTCCAAGCATACTCGGTCACAGCATAAGTGAAGAGGACGAGGTTAAAAATGTAAAATATGACCTTCCCCGTTGCAAAGGAACAAAGGTATATGATACGGTCAACAACAATCAAGAAGAAGATTACCTGCACAATAAGAAACCATACCATATAAGCACATGCATGAATGTTTGTACAGCACATACAAGGGTTCATGCCCAAAAAATCTTTACTGATAATTGCAAACACTACCCCTGAGGTTTAGTTAAATTACAAAAACTCCAGGCATCTTTCTAAATACATATACCCCCTACAAGTGTTACAAATAACCCCCCTACAAGTGTTACCAACACCCCCTTGAGATTTGTATTTACCTGACGCATACTCCCACTTGAGGGTGCCACTTGTAGAAGAGGAACAAATGTCCAGGGGCTGTTTGTAATTTTAAAAGATAACTGGGTTTATTGTAATTAGGCTAAACCTCAGAGGTAGTTTTCATTGACTCATGTGTAGTTGAATCAGGAGAAGTTGAATCACTTTGAGCCACATGGTTTACATTGGGAAGACTACATGATTCAAAAAAGTTAGCAATATGTGTGTGTGTGTGTGTGTGTGTTCGTGTAAGTATATACTCCCTCCGTCCATCAATTATTTTAACATATTTTTCCGGCACGGGTTTTAATAAAAGTTGGTGAGTTGGAGTGAGTTGGGATGACTTCGGCACGAGTTTCAGTAAAGTAAGGATAAAATTGTTGCAAAAATGGAATACAACAAATGTTAAGAAAATTGGTGGACGGATGAGAATGGCAAAATATTGACTTGATCGGTGGACAGAGGAGTATATTTTAAAATTTTCACACATAAGTTAACAAAATACCCTTGAAATTTGACCAAATTACGAAAAGAAACAGCTAACTTTCAAAATTACAAAAAGTATCCCCGAGATTTAATTTTATTTACATTTACCTCTTCATAAGCAAAAAGGACTTCAAAAATCCCCTTCACATTTATATAAATTACAGTTTTCCCCTTAATTTTATCAGAATCAAACCTCGGTTAATTTTTAAAGTTGAAAGTTAGCTGAGGTTTTTTTTCTGGTATTAGGTCAAACCTCAAGGGTACTTTTTATCGTTCTCCCAGAGGTTAACTTACAAAAAGTATCCTTGAGGTTTGACCTAATTAATGAAAGAAAAAGTTACCGGTCAAAATTACAAAAAATACGACAAAGGGCACATTTACCCCCTTCCATAAGCAAAACACTTTTTTGAAAAAAAAAAAATCCAATTTATAAAAATGTTAGAGATTCTTTTTGTATTTAGGTGAAAAACACACGAGGAGGACATAGAAGCATGTATCCTTACCATTAGCATAAACACATACTCTTTCGGAAATTGATCCTCAAGCTGATAGTACTCCAGAAATTCACTTCTATTTTTTATAACAGACTGATAGAATATAGCAACCAGAAAGAAAACCGACAAATCAGCACCGAACACATAGGCGTAGAGATCAATTTCTCGTTTTCCTCCTCCAATTACCGAAAGTATGAAATAAGGAAATCCAACTTCATCAGCAAATCCCATGGATTGCGCTCTTAGAATCTCCTTTGTAACATCAGCTGCTGGAGTAAGAGACTTAAACTGTTCTGACGGTTCACAGTCTGTCAATGAAGACACACAAACCACCTCAAAAACAGCTAAGGCCACGTTTGGATTCTCCCTACTTTTTTCAATACTCCGGATTTGAACCTTGCTGGCACAAGGACAACTAAAAGGCATTTCATTTCTACAGTTCTCTTCATGCACATGCTGCAGTAGCTGATTTATTCCCGACTCAATCCTCTCGGGCTGAATCCCATCTTCGGGCCAAGATTTTACATCCAACGACAATTGAACAAAGTATGGAGGAGATTCTGCTTCTTGTGTAAGTGATTTCCAATATCTCGAACAACCACCAACTATCATTTGAACCAAACGTTTCATTAACTCGAAAGCTTTCTTTAATTTCTCACTCCAGCTAGAACCCGTGCAAAAATCCGCCGGATTTAGTAGCCCCCCTTTGCAATTACTAAACCCTACCGAGAACCACTCACCGTCTTTTGCGGTTATAGAGCTTTGTATTAGAGTAAATAGATACACCAAAAACAAAGGTAGCAGACTCACAACAAACGACGACGTTATCTTTTTCGTAGGAAAACCTAATTCGCGTAGAAGGCCCGACTGGATGCTAAACCCACAATGCTGTATTGTTATTTGGTATAAATACTGAATTAATATATAACTCTCTGTATATATTAGCATTATAACCCAGAATATATAATTTGGCCCGGTATTCACACAGAGAGCGTATAAAAACAGAGCCGCCAAGTACACCATAGAAAGCAAACTGAAATTCCAAAGGAAAACAAGAACAAAACAACAATAACAAACCACGTCATTATTCGAACGCATTCGGGACCATATATGACGTACAATTCGTCCGATTTGCAGACTCGCGGACTCTGAATTTCGACTCCTGTCAGATATAAGAGAAGACGAACTACTCAGATGCGACTGTTTAATTTCCGATCTTTTTTTCTCGCCAGAAAACCCATCTTCCAAATAAGAGGACTCGTTTGAATCCAAATCTTCAGGTGCGATATTCAAAAAGCTCACTAGACTGTTAACTGCTTGATTCCCAATCGACTGTACTTGAGAAACACTGTCTCCTATCAATTGTACGGCAGAAGCTAACGGGTTTTCTTTGGATTGACTTTTATTAGCAGTATTATTATTAATATCATCACTTGCTTCCTCCCCAATTTCAGTTATCTCACTGATAATAGAAGCATCCGTTTGGTTCTTCGTGAAATCCACCGGAAATGGATTTTCCGTTTTTATACTACTCGGAGACTCGCATACGTTAAACGGAAAAACCAACTCAGGATTTACATTTACATTACTATCCTGTTTCTCAAGATTGCCAGGATTTACATTAATGGCATTTTTCCTTCTTCTCAAGCCTTCATTAGCATGAGAAGCATCGGGATAAGCATTAGCGGCATTCAAATCATGAAGCTGGATTTGAAGATTAAGCATCTCGGATTTCATTTTCTCCACCTGTAAATTACGCTGACGTTTTTTTTCTTCAGATTCGCGAATATGCTGTAACTGTTCAGTCTTCCAAGTAGCTTTCTTTTCTTGCTCCCTTACAATGGCACCAATTTGTTCCGCCTCAAGATACCGAAATACGTAATCGAATTCCGAGGATGAAAACATGTACGATTGACAGGATACAAGAACAAAAATGATGATTTCGACCAATGCAGATCTTGAGGTAATCCGAAATCCATAATCGTATTTATAGAATCCGATCATCTCGTAAATGTAATCAACTGTTTCGCATTTCCCCGCGTTGAAGTCGCCAATAAAAGGAGATTGATAGGCTAGAGAGAGAACGATTACTGCAAAATTGTACATGCGTAGATATTTGAAGATTTTATTTTTTTTCTTTAATATGGTAAGCCTCATCCGGAAGAAAATAAGAGCAAAGCCGAGGTATCCGAGGTGCAAAATGTCGTACTCCAGGGATCCCGTAACTAAAATCAGGGCAAGTACAAGATCTAGTAGATGACAATAGCAGTAAACTCTTAAATAATCCAGAAAAGTCCACATGCCTTTGGTTTCAAACGAAAGATCTCGCCAAATGAACTCATTTTTACGCTGAGAAACCACCTGGTTATACGTAAATAACCCTGAAAAACTGGATGCATGGTCTGCCCGGAGTTTGAAACTTGCCAGCATGAAGACTACAAAATAACTTATCAGCATGCGAGGATCATCAACTATAATCCCTGAAAAAAAAACATAAAAAAAACCCCGGATGTATTATTAGAGGTAATCTACAGACTACAGATGCAAGATGAAAGTGGAAAAAGGAAAAAAAAAATACATATATATATCTATCAAAAAAGTTGCAGTATCCTGAGTAGCAAATAACAACAGAGTCCGTCTTTTGCATTTTGCCCACTTTTTTGTTGCATTTTACCCCCGAGCTATGCATTTATTATCAACTTCTCCCTTGAGCCATCTCACATTCTATCATGTGCAGACACTTGTCAGTTTTTTATTTGCCAAGAGGAAAAGTAAGATAAAGTGCATACTTCAGGGGGGTCAATTCTAACAAAAAAGTTCAGTAGACAAAGTGACCTCCCCCCCACCACCCCACCCCAATTTGAGGTTAATGTACTCGTAACAAAGAGAAAAAATCATACCCAGCCAACACTTTTCGCAAAAGTGAAAATATATACTCGAGTTTTTCCAGCACTCATGGCAATGCATCTGGGTCTCATTAGAGAGATGTTGACCTAAAGGCTTTACATTCTTCCACATCGCAAAATATTCAGCAAGAAGAATGGTAGCAAAAAGAAAGACAAATACCGGCCACAGTTTACGTATAACAGGACGGCCCAGAAGAACACAAGTAGCAAGACACGCGATGTAAAACATAGAAACGGCATTTAACAAAGCAAAACTGGCAAGCAATAAAGCAATCATATTGATTTCGAGCCCAAAGAGATTGAACATGTTTTCCATCCAAAACTTCAAATAAATTTTTAACATCGTCTTCTGCGTTTCAAATCTTTCTTGCCTCAACGAAACAATCCTTTTCTTATTCCACTTTCGACTTTCCTTCATGCTTCCCCAAATATAACCAAATGGGTATTTTCTACTGTTACCCTCGTGAGTGTCTTTACCCGAGGACGAATTCTGAGATAGTTGATAATTACCGAGTAAAAAAGACGACCATGAATTTCTCTGTATCTTTTCCACACTAGAATTGGACAATGTCTGAATATCCCCGTCGGTAGTTGAATTATCATTAGAAATATCATCGGCTGAAACAAATAAAGGACAAGGTTCTTCCGACCTCCCCACGTTCAAAAGAGAACTAGGCATCTGTCCCAACCACAGGAAAACGTTGTACTGAAGGGTACAAGCAGCAATAACCAGCACTTTTGCCCTCAACCCTTCTTCTAGTCCAGCGAAACTTTGTCTATACACTTGTAAACCAAAAAAGAGAGACAAATTATGGTGTTTTTGACCGGGAAACATTTCAGCCAGCTTACCCCACATCTGAAATAAATATTCAGCCGTCACCAAAAAACCCGTGTAGACCAAAAACGACTTTGATGGAATTCTTGAAGCTTTAGGCAATGGAGATGACAAAACGATACCAAAGAGATACAAAAACCCAAATGCGCTTATTGGGGATAAGGAAGCATAAAAAAGCGCAATGAATAAAACTTTCTGACTGTGCCAGATTAGGAACCGCTTAATAAACCCCAATATACCCAACTGCAATGGAACAAAAGCATCCAATTTCATATCTTTGCTTTGTCTTCTCTCATAGCTATAAAGCTGCATGACGATCAAAATCGCTAGAGAATCCCAAAGATTCTCTAGTAATGAAGCTTTAGTGTTGTAGCCAAAGCATAGGCAAAGATCGACTTTCTTGGAAATCCATTTCTCAAAAGTGGGGAACGTGCTTAAAATATAAACAAAAATGAAAACCGTGATTGCGTATGCTTTGAGTGGATACCATAGACGGCGTTTTGTCCTCTCGACGAGCTGTCTCCCAATGATCCAGACAAGGAGAAGAAAAATGTATCCGAATGATATGTAATTTGGTCTCACAAGGTACACCGCAAGGAGAATAGTCAGGAAAGCAATATAGGTTCCGAATGATCTGTACATGGATAGGAATCTCTTCCCAATAGCATTGAGATACAATGCCACCCTTCTTTCTAAAAGGAGGACATATATTAGTGTATATATGAGTACCCTCATACTACATAAAATATTTCAAAAAAAAAAAAGGCAACCATGCATATGAATATAAACATTGTAGATAAATATTTGGTATATATATATATATATATATATATATATATAGAGAGAGAGAGAGAGAGGGGGGGAGGGGGGATGGTAAACCATTGATCTTTTTGTCACATTAGCACATGCATAAAATATATGCATTTCATGCATCAAAATGCCAATGCATTAAAATTATGCATTATATGCATCAAAATGTCAATGCATTAAAACAATGCATTCTACGCTCAAGTTCGTGAGAATATATCTTGACCATCCATTTAATTAAGATCTATGGCCCAAATATATTCCTATTTCTCAACTAAAACCTCATTCTCACCTGAACCACCCCATGTGTGTGTGTGTACAATATAAAACAACCATCGCATAGTTATGTTAATGGAATCGAAATAATCCAGCCTAGACAAGCATATTTGAGTCCAAAAACGATAAGTGATTTATTGTAGCATAAGTAAAATTAGTTGATAATCAGAAGTTAGGAGTGTTTGCAAATAGAAGCTAAAAGTCGAACTAGTTAAAAGATACTATGTCGCAAATAGTTTGTTTGAAAAATTAAGCAGAAATCTAAAGCTACCCAGCCACTACTTTTAAATTCTGATTAAATTATTTTATGAGTAAAGGTGTGCATTTGAAACCCTCCCTCCCTCCCCATTCAGCCAAAACATGGCAATCACTTCTTTTTAGTGATTGGAAACAACCCCTGATGCACCAAATAGGAAGCCAATTAGTGGACCAAGCACCTTGGGTTCTTAACTTTGATGCCTATGCATACTTCTCTACAGAACTCTTGAGTGTAAGTATAACTTATAACTGCATTCAGATTAGATAGAGCAATAAAAAGAATTATCCTTGGAGAGATTACAGTACCATGGGAATGATTCTCACAATAATCTCTGGTGTTGGAGGTGGCATAAACAGACAAAAGAACTGATTTGTTCAAACCAGCTCTCAGAATGCTAAATCCAACTGGAGGAAAAGGCGTGTGCCGGACAATTGCGGAAAACGAGAATAACATATCAAAACCATGGTTGTGTATGGCACAAAAGCCCACAAGCAGAGCTATTTCCAGGAAGTCCCAAGTACTATCACTTTCTAGGAGACCTACACACATTTTCACAAACAAAAGAGTAAACAAACATAAACTATAAAGTCTATGTTTTTTTTTTAAATAAATAAAGGCTAGAAAATATGAGATCAATAAAACCCCACACCTAACTGTGATAGCACATCAAAACTTATAGAGCCTTTTTCCTCCAATTTACTGGAAACAAGACTAAGCTGCAGCATGTATAAAACAGCAAAGTGAGCCTCGCACAGAAGAATAAGTGATTGGCGCATCCTTGTGTCGATGTTATGGCTCAAAAGGTACGCAAAGAAGAATATCACTGAAAGAAAAGACAGTTTATAACCAATCGGAATATCAAGTTAAAATGGGGGGAAAAGTAAAAAAAAAAAAATCTAATTGAAGTCCACAGTACACTTTGACGTACTATAAACAGCATGAGCTAGACCAGGTTTTGTAGCTATTAGAAAAATCAGCAAGAGCATAATAGGCCGAGAACATTTGCGCAGTCCCCAAGCAATTGTAGCTACAATTAACACCTTGGCATCTTCTTTCACTGCAACCTCATACATACAAATAAATTGGAATAGTCAGGTCTCTAATATTTCTCAAATAATTATTGAATCTCAAATCGCTACTTCCATATGAAATTAACCTGCTCTTTAGGAAGATATATTTACCATTCCAAAACATGAAATTTGTTTTCAACCAAATAGTTGTATTTAAAGAGTTTTTTTCCTCATAGTTTATAATGATAATCATTTCTATTGTTTAATTCCACGATATATAATCAAATTATATCTTTATCTTTCGATTTTTCTGTTGAAATTCCAGATCTTACAATTACTACAAAATTTGTTTTTGTGAAGAAACTAGCTTCAAAAATAATAATTGAATCTCAAATTGCTACTTTCATACATGAGCATTTATACCTTCCTCAGTCTTGTTCTCATTAGAAAACTGCCTCTCCTCAGTGGACAGGCATAGAAATACCGAATTGTTTACAAGATTACCAAGAGCCACAAGAATTCCAAGACAAAACTGTGCAAGAAGGAAAAAACCAGGAATAGGATAATGCCATAATCCAACCATCTCCCATATCTCCATATCCTGAGTAAAAACCGAGAAATTTAATCATAAACTTCACCACAAACTTAGAACTTACAAATTCACGTAGAGGATTATTATGATAATGAGTTACCTTCCCAAGTTTCCAGTTCACATATGCAAAACCCACATTAAAAACATATGTGCTCACAGCCCACAGGAGAATAAACACAAGAAGCAACCCGTTCAACCGGTGCAAACGGAACAAGGATGGAAAAGCATACAAAATATACCCAACATAAGCAAGTAATCCAAACGCACATATACTTGCAAAATGGAAGCTCCAGTATGATAGTGCGAACAAGGATACCTGCCATATTAAACAACAGGAATTTAGAGGCATTGAAAAGAGAGAGAGAGAGAGAGAGAGAGAGAGAGAGAGAGAGAGAGAGAGAGAGAGAGAGAGAGAGGGGGGGGGGATAGGTTGATTATAGGAACAATTACAAAAATTACCCGAGGTTTAGCTAATTACAAAAATACCCGTATTCTTTCAAAGTTACAAATATTCCCCTCTTTTTTTTCTGCCTATCGATCTGGTTCCCAAGTACGCCTGTGGCCTCAAACTCCACCCTGATATAGGGCTAAGATACAACATTATCTGTTGGAGCATTGCTTGCTCGGCCAGTAAGTCATCCTCGTAACTGATCTCAGAGACAAATACCCTCCTCTTGAGCGTGCAATTCGCAAAAAAAAAAGGACAAGGGGTATTGGTGATTTTGAAAGATAATTAGATTTTTGTAATTAAGATGAACTTCAGGAGTTGTTTTTTGTAATTGACTCAATATTACATTATCACAAATCATAGTCTCAAAGCTTGTAACAACTTACTGGGAAACCATAAGTGAACCAATTGATACTAAAAACCCTGAAAACCGTTCCCCGTAATAAAATGTTGGTATGTCTTACACCGGACCTGCAAACCAGAATAACAATTAACGACTTTGTAAAAGTCGGTTATGCCTTAAAAGTTAAACCTTTAGTAAATAGAGAATATATCAAAATCACATGAAGCCATATCAAGTTATTAACCATGCTAATATCCCTGGACAATATTTATTTGGTAAACTAAAAATGATTTCATCACGTAATTAAACTATGGCAAATAATAACTAAAAATGAAGCCGATGCAGAATTTACCTCAGCTGACGAACGAAAAAGGAGTTCTTTGAGGGAATAAGTTGCTCGGTCAAGCTGCCTTCTCTCGTCGACATCATGATTTCCATATCTTCTAAATCATTTCTTACACAAGAGAGCTGCACATATAGATTTCTAAATGAGAATTGATTGCTAAAATTCACATTTAGTCACCACTTGGTCAGAGGAGATTCTTCACCCTATACAAGTTAATTTATGGATCAACTGCTAAGGAAATGTCTCACTATAATCATCATAATCAGTATCTATGAAAGAATAATATATATATATATATATATACGAAAATTAACAATATTTCTTCAATTTTTCATAAAATCAACTTAGGTTTATACTTGTTGGATGGCTACCTTTACACTAAACTGAAGTATATTTCACTTCTGTTATAAAACTACGAAAATATATTCTACAGAATAGGTGTTTTACTTTTGCAGTGTAGCTGGAGTTACTCATCAGGATGATAAAATAGATATATAGAAAATTTCCCAGAACGCACTTAAACCAGGTTCCACCAGCAATAAGCAAGAAGTTTCCACAAACTATGAATGAATTTATCTAAAAATAGGTCTTCTGTGGGACCAAATGTCTCACCGTGTGATCGGTCCCCTAAAACTAGATTTTATAATAATAAAAAATTAAATAAATAACAAAAAAAATTCTAATAAAAACTAAAATAAAAACTGAAGAGAAAAAAGAAGATGATCAAATAAACTAAAAAAATCTAAAAAAAACGAAAACCCCTGAGAAAGATTAAAGAAACTAAAAAAATAAAATTTTTGCGCTCGCATTTTGTCATATGATTTTTGCCTTTATCTCTAAAGGGCAACTAATGAGATAGCATTTTTCAAGTTGATGATACATGTAAAAAAGTGAATTAGAGCCTGATAACGACTCAAACACATGTAAACATCCAGTTATCTTAAGTGAATACAAGAAACATGGCAAAATAAGGTCAAACCGAAAAATAAGAAGACAAATGCGTACCATATAGAAGAACACCATCAGGGAAATACCAGAAACAATTTGTTGCCAGTCAGATTCACCAGACACTTTGTATAGACCAATTATGTCAGTAATCACTTGAAAAGACTGCGGAAACTCAACAGGAAGCTGATACACATACAGTAAGCAAATGCTAAAGCCAGCGTATACCCAAAGTAGCTTCCACCACCTTCAAATCATGTAAAAATAACATAAGCACTGACTGGAAACTGAATTTCAGAAACTTAATTTTATCCATCCACAGAGAATAAATCTTATAATCTAGAGAGAAAAATTGGTTACAAGAAAAAAAAAAAAACCTGAAAAGACCTAAGAAGTTGCTTGTTAAAGACCAATCAACTAAACCAACACAGCTGCAGATAAAAAAGGGTAAGGAAAGCCAAGAAGGATTGCTGATCCCTGAAGCCAGCTGCACAGCAGGCAGTAATAAGCAGGCAACCAACCTAAGATGATAACCTTTCATTTGGGAGGAACAAAAAAAGAACATAATCAATATACGACATCAATATGTGGTAATTAGTATCACTGATTATTCATTTAAAAAAGAAAGAGAAAAACAAAACTTGAATATGACATTGGCTGTGACAAGGCGAGCAGCAATGAACAAAGCCACTATTGCATATGAATTTCCTCTTCATTTTTATTCAACTGGAGGAAGTTTTCTGCTCCAAATTCGTGATTGCATAATTTTTCTCTCCACAAAAAATCACTTATTCTCACTTTTGCTCTCTACAAAATATATATATATATATATATATACACACACACACACACACAACACATTTCCCAACAAATTTTACTATTTCTAACTACCAATTATATTATTTTTACAATTTTTATTTCACATCAACTTTAATCATTATGTTTTCATTTTATATCCAATTACACTTTCAGAAATTCACCATTCTTCTCTCAAGAATATTTCATTACTATTCTTGAAAGAGATTTTCAAAATGAAAGTACATCCAATTGCGCCTTAAGTTTATGCACAAAAATTCGAATTGCATAAGACATGATCAACGAAGTCATTAAACCCATATTATAAGGATGCACAGGAAAACCCAATAATATAAAGATCAGTATTTGACAATTTACCAGTGAGATAGCTTCTTCTTTATAAGTTTCTACCTAACTACCCAGGTTCACAAACTATTCTCTTATTTAACAGCTTTTTTCAGAGCCGTGGTTCATAATGTACGTGTTGATTTTACAATATCAACGTAACATGACATGACTAGCAATTATCTCGACTCATCACCGTCGCATAATATTTTCCATGTAACTGAAAAACCCTATGGTGTTGACGATATTGGAATTTCATATCATTTCTCCTTCATAGAAGGTTGCGACAGGAAGGGCATCCGGCGTAAAATTTTGTCAATTTGTTTTTGCATGAATTATAGTGTTAACTAATTTTAAAACATTAATTGGCACTATAATCTTCATGCCACCGACCCCAACATAGTTGGGATTAAGGTGATAATATCGACAACCCTATTTTCCCAAAAGAAAAAAGAAAAAAAATATTTGCATTAAGATTTTGACGACGCCTGACTGTGAGTAGTTTCAGTTTTCTTGTCCCCACTTATGGGATTATACTACAATATTACTGGGATTCACTTAATGAAAACAGTTATTCTCCAAAATTAACAAACGTGCATGAAAAGAAGAATACTGCACCAGATTTCCGTTTCTTACAATTAGCTAACAGTAAAAACCAACGTTGAGCAAAACTCAACTTGGACAAACCTATGCGTTCAACCACTGATGATAAATAACCCCGGCGTGAATCTCGAGTTTCCATGAGGCCAAATTTGTTCCTATAGATCTCCATGAAGGCGACGAATCCCACTAAAAATTCTACAACCAAGAAATAGATCACTCTCCAGGATTTCACACTGCAAAAGCATACCATGATGAATAATTATCAGGTAAATGTTTTTTTAACCAAAACAGACAAATAAGAAAAAGAGTGATCCACCAGGCCTCATGGGTAGCTTATAGCTAGGAAATGGAAATAAAAGAAAAAAATCATACTTCATAAGTCCTAATAGCTTTATCCACCAGGCATCGGCAATGCTCCATCGCGAATCTGAAGTTGTGCATATAATAAGAAAAGCCACTTGCAAAATTATTGCAAAACCCGAGCATACGAGAGCAAACCACAAAGATAGTACTCTCCCTCTGTATCGAAATCCTACAAATTTACAAAATGGGAAGGGCCGAAAGAAATGAAACGCGAGTTAATACAAAGAAAGTGAAAAATGATAATGATCGTCTCTTTCCAGACTAAATTCGTGAGCTAAATTCTGAGTTCGTAAAGAAACTATTACCTATTTTAGGGTAAGTAACCCGGAAAAAAAGAGACGTCACCAAATTAATGAGAGAAATCAGACTCCAATTTAGTAACCCAGCTGCAAAATATAACAATGATTATAAGAATCAATCACTCCAAAAAAAAAAGGCCCATGTAATTATATAAATGAAAAGCATTTACATATAATATTTACATTGAGAGCTCAAACCCGGCTTATAGACACACATGACCATTTTCATATTATTCGTTATTAATTTGGGGAAAAAAATAAGAATCATAATCTTGAGGCATGCACTGAAGCAGGATACAGAAACTAAGAATAAAACAACTTGAAATAAAAATGAAAAATAAAAAAATATAAGTAAATCATAGAGGAAATACCACAATGGAAAAAAACCCAATTCTCAATACCTGTCAAAAGTAACATCGGCAATAGAAACCCACTCAAGATTCTTCCCATTTTCGCCTTTTTCTACTGCTCAATCTCCTCGCCGACTTTCAAACATCGCCTCATTGAAGAAGATAAAGGGGAAAATAGAATTAAAAAGAATATATATAGCCAGGACATTAGCGTTTACTGGCAAGAACACCAACACTGATAGTCCGTCCCTACAATCGGAAGTTGAAACCCAGGTGATCGAGATTTCTTCCTAATTATAGAAAATTTTGGTGTGTGAAAATTCAAGAGTTGTGTGTAAATCTTTGGTGATGAATTTATCAATTCAGCATTCAGGGGAAATACCGAAATAGCGATTGGTGGGAATTTCGGAGAAGATTTATGTCATTCTACATACGTATTCTAATGAAAGAAAGTAAAGAGTTGAACAAAGTCCCACATACAAAGTTATGGCCTCACAGTCGCATACAAACTCTGATGCAAAGTTAGGGCCTGGCCTCACATACAAATCCGATACAAAGTACCTCACATACAAACTCCCACCAGATGAAGGCCTCACCTTTGATTACTTCAATAAAAAAAAAAAACTCAATATTATGAACCGTGCACTAAAATCACCAAACAGTCGCAAAAAAAAAAAGTATGTAGGCGGAAGCAGAACATTTACACAAGGAATCCGGAGTTATAGAAATTACGGAGGATAACAGAGTTTTGATTGACTTCCTCGATAAGTGCGTGGTGGTTTTATCGACGATATCCTAATCTATTCCCGAAGCCGACAGGAACACGAGGAAGGCAACACCAATTTTATGCGAAACTTTCCAAGTGTGAATTATAAGTACACGAAAGTACACGACATGAAAATACACGACACGAACGAATTGTCAGGTGGAATGTAGAGTGAATGAGATATTACTTGCCATTAAAGTTGTGTGAAGTTGGGAAGAATTATAAATGCAAGTAATTAACCTTTTTTTCCCTTATGTTATGTATTGTGATACTTTCATTTTGGGCAAATATTTCAATTATTTAAAAAGAGAGAGAATATCACATTTTTTATGTTTGTCCCCCATCCACTATATTATGACTAAAGTCTAGCTGCTTGCTAGCGCTCTTGAATAGGCTCAGTAGAAGCTCGAGTGGAGTTCGAGTTGACCGAGCTCGGCTCGAGCTCGTGAAATACTTAGCTCGTGAGCTTGCGAGCTACATATCTGTTATTTCTTACAACTATCCTTAGTATTTTATTTATTTATTGACATTACTTATATTTATTAAAGTAAATAGTTATTTTATTATTTTTAGCAAAAAATATTATTTTAAAGAATATAAAAATTAAATAAAAAAGTTAATGCTTGCGAGCCCTTAAAAATACTGCTCGAGCCGAGCTCGAGCTCACGTAACAAGCCTTGCTCGTTAATCTACATACACTATAGCTTCTCTACATCCTTTCTTACTTTACCCGAAACACACCCATATTGATCTTTCAATTATATGTTTATTGTATTATTATTATTTAATAAAAAAGTGGACAATTATTCGTATTATTTAACAAAAAAATGGGCAATTATTCGTATCAAATTGTGCGGCAATATAATTCTTTTATTAACTTAAAATATTGTCGTAATCTTTTAACCAGATCAGTTGAAAGATTTTTCAAGAAAAACAATCGACATACTTGGTAAATCGTCAATTGTTTGACTTGTGAATTATACATGATTGCATTTTCAAAAAAGGAAAAAAAATTATATACTTTCTTCGCCAACCAAAAATATATACAATTTGAGTTTGATTATCTCTCTAGCTATACATTTTGACAATTAATAATTTTAATATATGAATGACAATTATAAAAAATATTAATATTTTGAAATACACATTAAGGCAAATCTAACAAATATTTACCTGATTATAATTTTTTATGAATTTATTGTAATTTATTGTCAAAAGTATATAAATTGGGACCAGTTAAAATCAAATTGTGCATATTTTTCGTAAATTGAGGGAGTATTATTTTTAAGATGAAAAATGGAATATTTACAAACTCTTAAAAAAATTCCTTTTCAGCTTTAACAAAAACATCAGTATTTAATGTTTGCAAATAAAGCACAATGGATAATACAAAATGCCCAATATCCAATAGCTGAAGGTTCTTGAAGTTAACTCTGTCAAAATTGTATGCTCCAGTAAAGAGATACAGAGCAGTTAAGCAATTTCGCGCAGGAGTATTTTTGAAAAATTCATGGATTTTCTGTGGATTTTTTTCTTGATTGCGGCGCTTTTAGAATCTGACACAGCCGGGGCTCCTCCAGATGCTGCTAACGGCAAGAACACTTATCTTACCCATTCCAACAAACACATGATAGGCATAAAGTTAAACAAGGTAATAGCCTCATTTCCTGGAATGATCAGAACATAATCTTGTTGTTTATATATGAATTGGGTTGCAGGTGTGCCTATAGTCAGGAATATCAGTGAGACTAATCAGGATAACTATGGTAGACTCGGGTTATCTCACATTACCATTGCTGGTTCAATGATGCACGGTTTAAAGAGGTAACTATGTTTCATTCATCTGTTTACGCTAGTTGTCTCATTGCGACCGTGTGCCCCCCCCCCCCCCCCCCCCAGGGAGTCTTTGCAAAATATTCCACTTTATAGAGGAAAGTGTATTATTGTAGTTGAGAATAAATTCAGACAATAGAAGCTAAAAGTTGAATAAGTTTATAGATTGTTTTTGTGAGTAAGTTGTAAAACTGCTTTATTTGCATGAATAAAATCAAACTAGAAGCATCTAAAGAACCCCTTCTGCTTTTAGATTATAATTAACTCATGCATAATCAGTTTAGGGATGTAAATCAATTCAAACGAGTGTTTGTTCAAACTTGTTTGAAATGTTATCGAGCTTTAGAATGTGGTTGAGCCTGAATTGATTAGTAATCTAACCAAGCACAAACAAGCTTTAGTCGAGCCGAACACGAATCGAGCTCAAGTAGTTTGATTTTTTTACATGCATCTTATGTTTTTTATTCTAATCGAATCGAGTTCGAGCCGAACTTTATATCTTATCAAATGAAAATTCGTGTTCGAGATTATAACGAACCAAGCTCAAACAAGCTTCCTTAGATCAAACTCAAATCGAGTATCAATTAGATTGGTTTGATTTTCAGCCCTTAATGACCATAAGTCGAAATTGGCGTTTGAAAGTACTAAAAAATATTTCCGTTTACCCTCCGGCAATCATTTCTTAAAGTTAAAGGGATAGTTTTACGAAATAACCTTCAGATGCAGCCAAATTACGAAAAAAACCCAGCTAACTTTAAATTACAAAAACCACCGTGAGGTTACATCCATCTTATATTTTGCACATGCAATTCGAAATTGGTTGCATCATCAAATATTTTTGCAATTACATCCCTAAACTTGTAAGAATACTACATATAACCCAAATGTTCGACTCACATCACATTTTACATCAGTTACTTTTTCCAAGTATCACGCTGGATTGACGAAAAATCGGGGCTATTTGTAATATTTTGAAAAGTTTGAGGGTGTAAGTGTAAAATAGTTGATAACATCAACAAATTTCATCGTATTGGTTGGGGCAAATGCAAGCGAATCTAACCTGAAAAGTGATTTCTCTAAATTCAAAGTTAGTTTTTTTTTTTTTGGTAAATACCACAAACCTCAAGGGTAGTTTTTGTAATGATCCTTTTTTTAAATGTTTGCAAACTCTCTCTCCATATTACTTTTTTTTTTTCCCCATGGTTGGGTGATTATTGGATGTCGGCAGGTTGAGGTGTGGCTTCAAACATTTGCTCCAGGTGTTCGTACACCGATTCATAGACACTCTTGTGAGGAAATCTTTGTGGTTCTTAAAGGAAGTGGTACTCTTTATCTTGCCTCAAATTCCATAAAAATTATCCTGGCAGTCCAGAGGAGTTCCTAATTTTCACGAATAGTACATTCCATGTCCCTGTCAATGATGCTCATCAGGTATATCCTTTTTTGTTTTTTTAACTTCTCGTAGTTTTTAGTAGGAACTAATATGTAGATGATTAACGTTGGGATGATCCGTACCATTCTTATGGCAATATGTGCATGGTGCATTATGTGATTGGATTTTACTTTTTCCTTCTCATTCGCGCCTTGAAAATTTTATTACATTGAACTATTTAGTTACCCTCCTTTAGAATTAATCGGAAGTTATTTTGTTGTCTTTTCTATCTAATGCCGCTAATGGCTAACTGATTTTTTGAATCTCTTAGCAACAAGGAGAAAGGCCTCCAATATTTAGGCGCTGGATCAGATGCTTAAGCGTGATCCTTAAGCACCATGCTTAAGCTCATTTTTTTTTATACTCTTCAGATTATTTATGCCCCTGTTCTCGTTTTTTTTTTTTTCGTTTTCTATCTCGTTTTTTAGGGTTCATTTATAGTTTTTTAGGGTTCGTTTCAGATTCTTAGTCATTTTCAATTTTTAGTTTTTTTTAGTATGTTACTTATTTAATTTTTCTTTTCTGTTTTAGGGTTCATTTTCAGATTTTAGGGTTCATTTTTTACTCTTACCTATTCTAGTATTTTTTATTTTCATTTTCACCCTTTTAGAGTTCATTTTTAGTTTTCTAGGTTCAATTTCAATGTTTGAAGGGTTCATTTTCAGTTTTTAGAGTTATTTTCATTTTTTTAACGTTCATGGGATATTTAAACACCAGATCCCCCCCCCCCCCCCCCGGATATTTATGGTAGCTACTAGCTAGTTCAGATTTTGATTGCTCCTTTTTCGTGTTTGACGTCATGCTGCTAGGTCTGGAATACGAACAAAAATGAGGATTTGCAATTTTTGGTTATTATATCTCGACCACCGGTGAAAGTGTAAGTTCATTTTTCTCTCTCAGACTGTCTTTGGACTTTTGGTGCACAAATTATTTTGGACATAGTAAATCATTTTTTTTTTTTTGGGAATATTTTTTATTCAAGTGTTTTGAACCTGATATTTGATTTCAGGTTCATATATGATGATTGGTATATGCCACATACAGCTGCCAAATTCAAATACCCCTATTATTGGGATGAAATACGTTATCAGACATCTCCAACGAAAGACGAGCTTTAACCGTGGAGTCTTTCTAGTCCAGCAGCAAACGCTATTTCCATCCGTCTCAAAAAGATAGTTTTGCTTTCCATTATGGGTATGTCCCTAATTTCTCATTATTCACGTAGATGCCCCTCGTAAATAATTTGGTATTATTCCATATCGAGTTAGTGATTTTACATATGCATAGCAACTAATCATACGTAAGGGTATATAGGTAAGAATAAGGTAAAATTTAATGTTTCAACTAAATTAACAGTCATTTTGTGAAAGTCTGTATATGATTATCTTTGTGGGGCGGATGGGGTATAACTTTGTAAGCACGTCGTCGTCGACTACTGCAGAATGCAGAATTGAAGTTGTATATCATTAGAGGCTTGCTTCATTTTGACCCTTGTTTCCTTTCGAGAGATGTCATTGTTTGATTGGAAATATGCACACTTTACAAGCATTTCTATAATTTGCCAATTGAATTTAGTTCTCAATTCGCTTGAAGATTTTGAAGATTAGAAAATCTCAGTTCGCCGGAGAATTATGGCTCGGAAAATGTTTAAAGTGGATGTTTAGATTGAGATTATTTGGGCTTTTGAATTCTGGTATTCAAAATATTGGGTATTAATAATATTGTGAATAATAAGAATCCTTGATTAAGAATCCTTTATTTTTTTTACCTAGATGTTAAAAAATCATGTCCAAAGAGTTTATAATTTTGTAGTATTAAACATAAATTATAGATAAAGTAGTGTAATGATTGTAGAATGATTAACTAAAGGATTATGTATTAGGTATAGAGGAGAGAAAAGTAGAGATACATGAGGGAGAATAAAATTATTATAGGATATGTTATGTGTCCGAATTTGTTTAATAGGTATTCAAAGTTGAATTTTAGTACAAATGAGTACTGGCTCTGGATCTAAGTACGGGTATTTTATTTAGACGAGAATTCTACTATGAGACACCCCTGGCCTTCCCAGTCTTGATCTAAATACGGGTATTTTGTTTAGACGAGAATTCTACTATCCGAGTCGGGGCTGTGTCTGTTAGACTCCTCGAGGCTGTGTAGGCAACCCAGTCTATTGGGTTGCCCGTATCAATCAAAACATATAAACTCAAATTTTCAAATACTGTATCCAGCAAAAGAAAAATGGGCTTTCGAGTTTCGACGAATTTTGTTAACTATACATGAGATTGGCGTCATTATTTTTGTGAATATCATCAGATCATGTCTCGACCCATTTTCCCTTACCCGATTACCAAATATGTGGTTTGTCTTGAAATTTGGGCTCTGTTTGGTTTTTACAATTTCATAGTATAAGTAGATCAGTTACTTACATCAGTGTGTAATAAATATCAATAATCACCCAATTATTACATCAAAATATATGAGAGATTCTCACACGCTGATGGTATTTTAAATTTGACTGATTTATTGGGATTTTGTAATTATGCAAGTTTATGACATGTAAATGACTTTGATTAATCATGTATTTGATCATATCAAATTTCAAGCTAGAAAATCTCAATTAAGGAGTATACATATTCCATGTCAATGGCAAATTAAATTTGATTATGAATTTATCAAATATTATTGATTGATAACTCAATATTTTAAGTATCATATTATGTTTTACCTTTTTTTTGTGGAATTCTGCCTTGTAACAAAAATATTACTAGATTTTTTAGAGTTTTTTTTTTTCATTTTTTTTATTATTTTTCCATGTTCTATATTTGCATGGATCCTCCTATGAATGTGGATGAGTGCTCTCTACCTCCCAATGTCAAAAAAGAAAAAAGAAAAAAAGAAAAAAGAGAATCCCACCAACTTCTCTCCTTCTTCCTCCAAATTTCCATCAGTCATTCCCAACTTCAATCTCCTAAACCTTCTCCTTACCAGCCTCCTCTAATGGCTTCCCCCTTCCTTCCCTCATTTTCCCCATAATTATCATGAGCACAGGATGGTCCTCCTCTCCTCCACCACCACTCAATCCCTCCTCTCAGGCCTCCTGTCTCTCCTCCTCCTCCACCACCACCTCCACCCTACCGTCGCCCGAAACCCCGCCTTCCGCGAGGCCCCTGCCTTCCGAAATGGCGAAACCTGCTTTTCCAGCCCCACCATCCACATCGCCATGACCCTCGACGCCAACTACCTCCGCGGCACCATGGCGGCGGTCCTATCCATCCTCCAGCACTCCACCTGCCCCGAAAATGTGGTCTTCCATTTCCTCCACGTGCGGAACGACCCCGACGTGATCTCCACCATCCGATCAACTTTCCCTTACCTCAACTTCAAAACCTACCGTTTCGACACCACCCGGGTCCGCGGGCTGATCTCCAAGTCCATACGCCAGGCGCTGGACCAGCCGCTGAACTACGCAAGGATCTACCTCGCCGACGTCTTACCGAAGGACGTCGTCCGTCTGATCTACCTCGATTCCGACCTCGTCGTGGTCGACGACGTGGCCAAGCTCTGGGACGTCGATTTAAGACGGAAAGTCCTCGCCGCGCCGGAGTACTGCCACGCCAACCTAACCAACTACTTCACCGACACGTTCTGGGCCGACCCTGACCTTCCCAAGACGTTCGCGGGCCGGAGCCCATGTTACTTCAACACGGGCGTGATGGTTATGGATCTGGAGAGATGGAGAAAGGGGGGGTATTCGCGGAGGGTCGAGGATTGGATGGTTTTGCAGAAGCAGAAGAGGATATATCATCTGGGCTCGCTGCCGCCTTTCTTGCTCGTACTGGCCGGGAATATCGAGCCCGTCGATCATAGGTGGAACCAACATGGGCTTGGTGGGGATAACATTGAGGGGAAATGTAGGGGATTGCACCCCGGCCCGATCAGTCTGCTTCATTGGAGTGGGAAAGGAAAGCCTTGGTTGAGATTGGATTCGAGGAAGCCATGCAATGTTGATCATTTGTGGGCCCCTTATGATCTCTATCGTTCGTCCAAGCATTCGTTAGAGGAGTGAAGGAGGGATAGTGATTATATTAAGATGTTAGGAAGAGGAAAAAAAACTGAGATAATTTTTTACATATATATATTAAGAAAAATAAAAAATCAAATTAATTTGTTTACGGTATATTATTATGTAAAAAGGTTGAATTTAATTTTTTTAGTGTTTTAACGTAGGAGGAACGACTATCGTTGGTTCGGGTACATGGGTCGGGTTGAGACCGGTTTGAAATCTCGAAAAAGAAAGAAACAATTTTTGTTGATTATATTGACAGAATAAAAAAGTGGATTTTTATTGTTTTCTTTTTTAATTTTTTTTCTTTTTCCCTTTCTTTTTCTTTCAAAAAGTAAAGAAGTAAAGAAAATCAATGAGTTGTGTAATATTATTCTTGATTTTTTGTGCTCTGTTTTTTTCAGTTTCCTTTCTAGCGTCCAATTCACTTAATTTAGTGGCTTTGCTTTTAATATTGTTCCAATCTACAATTGGACTAGATTTAGGCTCCGTTTGGTATTATTTAACTTTAAAAATTATCAGTTTTTTGACGAACTCTTAAATGATAGTGTTTAGTAGATGAAAAAGACATTTTTTTTTTTTTTTGGAATTTACGAGTCACTGTATCCAGAATTTGGAAGCAAAATTTTTAGAGGTTGTTGTAAGAAATACTGAAATTTTTTAAATTCGTAGTTGATTATTTTCACATCACAGCTGTAATAATTTTTTTTAAGTCACTAATACAAACTTAATGTTCCACTTTTTATACTCCTCTTCATATTGAATGACTAACATGTATGCAAAAGTGACATCATTGTATACACGTAGTACAACACAAAGTGGAAGAGAAAACCGATCTGGTACCATCTACATTTCTATTCAACATAAGAGGAGTCTCCCGATGAAAACAAGGGATTCTCTACCCGTCAGGGTTAGAAAAATATGGCCTGACGTTGGGCCGGTATTAAAATTACATACTTTTTCATATTTGTTGATTCCAATTTATATATTATTCTTGTTACGATTGAACTGTACGGATTGAAATCAACAAATATGAAAAAATATGTAATTTTTGTATCGGCCTAATATAAAATCAAGTTTTCCTGACCTAACGATAAAAAATTACTACATCTTAATTATACTAATATAATTGTGATTTGTATTATCGAAATCATATAAGTCAATCCTAACAAGAATTATATACAACTTGGAATCGACAAATATGAAAGAATATGTAATTTTAGTACCGGCCTAACGTTAGACCAAATTTTTCTTGCCCCACGTATATCAAGATGGTATTTCTTCTCATAGCTCTTTTCCTGCTGCTGATAACTGAAAAACCACTCACTAAAGGTTTTGACTGGAGCACCTCCCTCCCCTCAATTTACATGCGGACCCGCCCCTGTGAATAAGTCTCATCGTCTCTTTCTTCCCATGTCGCATGTCAAAGCATAATTGCTTCTTAATGTTTTTTTTTCTTCTGTTACATTGCTTTTTAATGTTAAGGCTCTGTTTGGGGTGGTTTTCTGTTTAAAATCAGTTTCTGTTTTGAGTTTTAAAAATTTCAGAAACCAAAATCAGATTGAGTTTTGAGTTAAGAAATTTTCAAAACTCAAAACTATAGTTTAAAACATGAACATAAAAGTGATATCAAAGTGGAAGTTGACGGTGGACGGTGGTGATCAAAATAGTAGTTGACGGTGGTTGGAGTGGTGGTTAGCGATCGCCAGTGGTGCTTATAGAGGTGGTTGGCAATGGTCGGAGAGGTTGTCGGAGCGATGGTCGGCGGTGGTCGGAAGTCGGCCGTCGAAATGGTGGTCTTGGTCAAAGTGGTAGTTGACGGTGGTCGAAGTGGTGGTCGTCAGTGACCAGAGTGGTGATCGATGGTCGAAATGTTGGTCAAAGTGGTAGTTGACAGTGGTCGGTGGTAACCGGAGTGGTGATCGATGGTGGCCAGAGTGGTGGTTGGTAGTGGCTGGGGTGGTGGTCAGTGATGGTTGAAATGGTGGTCAGTGGTGGTCGGTGGTGTCCGGAGTGATAGACGGTGGTAGCCGGAGTGGTGGTTGGTGGTGGTGAACGGTGGTCAGTGGTCGAAGTGGTCGAAGTGGTGGTCAATGGTGGTCAAAGTGGTAGTTGACGGTGGTCAGAGTAGTGGTCGGTGGTAGCAGAGTGGTGGTTGGCGGTGCCCGGAGTGGTGGTCGGCAGCGGTAAGAGTGGTGGTCAGTGGTTGTTGAAGTGATGGTTTGTGATGACGTGTTAGTGTTAAAACAAAAACTGAAATTATAAAACCTCTTTTTTGGTTGTGTTTTGATGGAAAACTGTTTCGAAAATAATGAAAAAACCAATTCAGCACCATTTTACCCAAACATGTTTTGATTTTGAAATTGACTTTTAAAATTAAAAACAAAAAACTCGCAACCACCCCAAACGGCCCCTAAAATAATGTAAAAAATTAGTTAGTCTATATAATCATTAATCATATAATTACACCATAATACAAGTATACAAACGCAGGGCGTCTATGGACATGTGTAGGCTGTGCTACTGCACGGGGCGCTAGCCCAATATTATATTTTTTAGGGCTCTCAATAAAAATTAGATGTATATGTATATATATAATAATAATATTTGAACCCTATCGTATGGATCTTAACATGAATTACTCAATACCATTATATCACTAATGAACATGTTAAAAATATATTAATATATTCTATTTCATATAAATATAAAAACAAACCATTGGACAAATTTTTTTTAGGAAAGCACTGTATTTTTGGTACTCTTCCTACTCAAGTTTAAGGTGTATTGAGTGTCATTTAAAATTTAAATAAAGTAACTAATTATTTTCTTATAATTAATTTACTCTTAAGTCAATTGGCCTTTTTAAATCATCGCAAAAATGAAATAAAAAAGATAAATTTTGAATCAATTTTGCTAGCACCAGGAAGAAATTAAATTCCCTAAATTTTTTAAAATACTCTAATCGAAAATCGATCGAAATAGCTTCAAATATTTCACATCCCAATCATTCAACTATATTATTAGAACAAGAGATATCAACTCATATATATTTATGAAAAGTACAATTTAATGAAATTTGCATACACACACATACACGATGAAGTATTCCATGGAGTACTGATCTGTACCGTCACTTAAGCTGTAAGTGATTTGTAATACTGCAGTAGAAGGTATACACCTTAACTTTTTTATCCAATAACAATATATATAATCACAAAAATTAATCAAATCCAATATCTCGAATAGTTTATATATATATATGTATTATATCATCATCACAAAACCGTTCCCGCCTTTTTTTCACTTAAGAGAGGAGCTCCTACCATCATCACCAACGCTTGTCGTTTTTCTCATCCGACTCTTCGCGCGATTAATATAGTTGGTGATCCTATCATTAAAGCTATCTCCTGTAAGTGAAGTTTCTCCACCACCACCACCACCGCCACCACCTCCGCTGCCGCCAACACTCGAGGCAGTTTTCATTACCCTGTCCACTTTGCCGACATACCCAGAGAACTTTTTCCCATGCAGCAAGTCGTCTCCATCGTTCTTCCGTTGGGAAAGCTTTTCTTTCTTCGTATAAGATTTAGCAATCGTCTCGCGGCTACCGACGATCTCTACTTCTCTTTCAGTAAGAGGTTCCAACTCGGCGCGAACGGGCACAGGCGGAGTGTTTCGGGATGCTGGTTTTTTGTTACCGGTGATAGAAATGGAACCCTGAGGCTGATGATGTGATGTACTGCGAATTCTAGGTCTAAAAGGGTTCATAACTGCATTATGGATTTTCTGGCACAAACCTTCTGATTTTTTGAGATTCTTGTTGTGTGCCATTGCTGGTATAGTACTATATCTTCTTCTTCTTCTCCTTCTTCTTTTTTTCCGAATTTTTTTTATTGCTGGTAATTAGGCTCAATGTAATGAAGGAAATTGAACATGGTCTGGCAATTTAAATGGTGGGATAAAGTGACCAAGCTCTGTGCTGAATTTTTAGGGAAACAATTTCAACATATAATACTATTCTCCATGGGCCCTATGGATTCTTTTTGTTTTCTTTTTTGGGGTGAGACGAAAACCATGGGCCGTAAATAGGGGTGTAAGTGAGGCGGGTCGAGCTTGATATAAAGATGTTCAAGCTTGTCTGAATATATTCCGAGCTTCAAAATTTGTTTTTGAGCTTGTTTGATTATATTAATTGGGTCGAGCTCGAACGAATTTTAGTCGAGTGGGATACAGAAATCGAGCTCAAAAAAAAAAAAACACTCACACACATGATTCATATAATGATCTAGTGCGCTACAGGCCTCAAACACACACACACACACACACCTTTCGATAGTTTTTTTAGTCTCTGAATTGAGTTATTTTGGGATGTAGTAATCACATTTATAGTTTTTAAAGGTTAAATTATCTCGTTATTTACTATCATTTGTATAATTTTACTTTTTAAAAATTATTAAATTGACATGATCGAATAGCTTACGCTATTTATACTGTGCCACAACAGAACAAAAACATATGAAGCGTGCTATTTAAAACACTAAATGTAGTCCCCCGGGGCATAGCTCAGTGGCAAAGGAGGGGGACATAAAGTCTTGCTGAAGGCATGTAGCGTGGGTTCGATTCCTGGTGGGAGCATTCTGCTCTTTTCTGGGGTTTGATCTTGCATGTGTTATCAGTTGACCTGTACTCAGACCCTGATTATTGAGGCACATCCCGAGATTTAACCAGTGGTAGGGAAGAGGGACCAGAACTACGACCCTCAGAATTCAACCTGGGTCATCAAAAAAAAAAAAAAAACACTAAATGTATGGCTCATGTTACATTTAGATGTCACCTAATCATTTTTTTTCTCCAAAAAATGGTCTAAAGTCCGACTAATAAGCATAATCAGATGTCACTTAGAAAGCATGATTAGCTGTCTCACGCCGCCATGGAAATAGCAAAGGCTTGAGTAAGTCTGGTATCAGATTCCATAGTGCCTCAAAAGTCCAAAAAAAGAAACAACTCTATCTGAGTTGTGCGAATCAGAGCCAGTTAAGAGGACTAGGAGCAAGTCATATCCTTAAGTCCTTCCGTACTTAAATGTATTTCAATATTCATATTGTTCGGCTAAAGAATATTAATGTACGCATATAACAATATACGTATTACTATATTCATTTAGCCGAGTACATGACTACTTTAGTGTGTGTATATAAGATTGACCAAATGAGAATGACTTGTTGAGTACGAAATAAGAATAAATTTGAATTATCGATCGCTGCATGAGCTACGGCCAGATTAGATTATACATAAAAAAACATACATGTTGTTGGAATCGTTAATGATTTTAATTTTATTTTGTAAAATTAAATATCATAGGATCGATCTACGTTCCGAGTAGATGATCGTGGTATATTCACTTTCTCTAAATTGATTCCTGGTGAGTGAGAAATAGTGAATTAAATTTTGTGACTTAATTGTGAATTAATGAGGGATGGTATCTCACATCGAATAATGAACCATCATTATTCTAGTATATATGGAGTTACCTTTATTCATGTAATAATTAATGACACATGTGTATGGGCTTAAAGCCCACACACGCGCGCCGCCCGCCTCGGCCGCGTGCCGTGGACCTTGGCCTTGGAACTTGGATCTTGGGCTGTTCTTTGGGCTAGGCCTTGGAGAATTTTTTGGACAAGCTCAACAACGTAGTTGGACTCGTATGTGCACAGAAGGATGTCCAGGTACATCCATCAAGCGGTTAAGTAGCTGATTACAGTCCAGATGTATCCTGACTGTTCAAACTCAGCCAAAAACGGGCAGTAACCTCCCAGGTGTTATGAGGAGGAGTTAAGGCTGCCTGTTCAAATTCAAAACATGCAGTAACCATTGCATTTGAATTGTGTAACTCCAGTGTTCAATGCAGGCATGAATGCCTGCATTATGACAGCCATTAGTGCTGTGTTTAAATCCCCTGCAGGTGAGATGCCTATATATATAGGTGCATGCTCGTTGCATTCCATACACTTGGAAAAATGAACATTACACTCAAACAGTTTTTCAGCATTCTCTGCATTTCATAAGTCAGAGCTTTGTCCTCACCTCTTCCAGTTCGTCGGAGCTCTCCAGTGTGCGGTGTTGCTACTGTAGAGACGTAAAGTCGTTGATCTTTGGGGACGAGCCGCCAATCCGTGAACACTACCGGGGCGTTCCTCATCTTGCGGGCAGAAGGCATCTTCGGGCGACTTCTACAACAATCTGGTTTCGTTTCTAGCAGGGCCGGCCCTATGGGTGGGCGGGCCGGGCGACGGCCCAGGGCATCAAAGCCCAAGGGGCATCAATTTTAGGCCAATGATGTTATTACTAACAAAAAAATAAATTAAAGTGTTGTCAACAAGACTTGAACCATAGATCTTTAGGATAGATAAGCACTTCTTTACCACTAGGCTAATGATGCTCTTGGTTTTTTTTCTTTTAGTTAATTGTATTACTATTGTTGTCGATTCATTTATATTTTTATAATTCTTTTTTTAAATATTTGTCTTGTTTTGATGACAACACTTATTTATCTGAAATAAAATAAAATTAGTCATATTCAACAATTAATACTTCTTATATATTTTTGCTTTGAAAATTTTTGTGATAATATTTAAACTCTACATGAAACAATTTAGATTACTAACTAATTTCAACTCGAAGCCACAAATATCTTGTTGGGTACCAAATCGGATATTTGCGCCGTTTTGTGCGGAAGCGTAAATAAATTGCGGAAAATAAATCACACAAGGATTTATAGAGGTTCGGCTATTAACGAAGCCCACGTCCTCTCTTGATGTATCTTTTTCTTAGGATTAAGATCAAAACCTCTACGCCTCTCTTCTATCGGTCGAGGGATTACCGTTACAAGCTCGTCTTCTATCGGTCCGAGTAAAACCGTTGTTCCTTTTCTATTGGATAAGGAATCAACCACTCTAGCTTTCTATCGGTACTAGATAAACCTCACTTAGATAGCGATTGCGATTCTAACAATGCCGGATACTTGATCCTAATAACACCGAATCCAATCGTATCTTTTCTTTTACCACTCGTGTATAATGTTGAATGTATAAACACTCAAACTAACAATATAAGCTCAATATTCCAACAACAATGTAAGTATATGATTCTCAGATGTATAACTCGTTTGCTTGGAGTTGTTGTTCTCAAACAATACCATAGGAATGGTATTTATAGGTATTTTCCACAAACTAGCTGTTGCTGGCTGTTTTGACTTGCTAGCGTGCGCTAGCCTTTCCCTATTAGCGTGCGCTAGCTCATTAGCGTGCCTGTAGCGTGCGCTAGACTGTTCCCAGTTTCAGTCCAGTAGCTTCGTTTCTTCTTTAGCGTACGTTATGCCTTCTGCCTTACGTACGTAACCTTCTTGTATTAGCGTGCGTTAATAATACATTGTAGCGTGCGCTAATCCAATATATCCGTTGCATGGATTGTCAAAGTATCCGTTTGATATGCTGACTTTGACTTGCTTTTCCCAACGTTCGGATTAACTTGATTCAAACATCTTAGCGTGCGCTAATCATACTTTGTAGCGTGCGCTAATGCTGACTTCATTGCATACGACATTCTGTGTTTGAATTCCTTCACAATGGTAACAAGGCTCGATAGCGTGCATTAATGATAACGTGTAGCGTGCGCTATTCCTTCAGATGACTTCACTGCAGCTTACTTCGAAACTTGGCTGGAATGCAGATTACTCCTCGTTAGCATGCGCTAACATATATGTCTTAGCGTGCGCTAATGCAGTCCAGATTGCAACTTTTTGCGTCTTCGTCTGCTTCGTTGTTTTGCTTCGCCTCGATGTTGTTTTGTTGTTTAACAACTTTAATCATCAAAACACTAATTAAATAATGTATGGAATAAATATTCCAACAATCTCCCCCTTTTTGATGATTACAAAACAACTCTTGAATTGGATAATATCTGTAAAGAGTAATATATGTATATTTCTACGAATCAAAGTTTTCGTCTTTGATCGTTTCATTAGTTTCTCCAATTCTCTTTTCTTTTCGACATCTTCTTTATTTTTCGACTCCGTCGTTTTTCATTTTTCAATTTTTCAACTCCCCCTATTTGTATGCTTTTCTTTTCTTTTCGACTTCTTCGATTTTTCTCATTTTTACCTCATTCTCCTTTTTTATCTCAATTCATATCTTTCTCCCCCTTTTTGTCTTCATCAAAAAGTAAAAAAAATATAAAGGATACCAAATGAAATATAAATATGCAAGATACCAATTTATGCATTAATAATGGTATAAACTCCCCCTGAAAATATTACTTTCCCTCAAAAATATTCCTTCTCCCCCTTTGTAAAATATCATTTGTCAAAATTTATTTTTGGGGATCCAACCGATAGTTGGTTTTTCTTTTGAAACATAGACGACGTTTGAAACGTTTGTTCCTTTAGGAACCCAAATTTTCTTAATTTTTATCGTCCGGCGAGGGCTTTTGCAATTTGAAACGTGATGCCCGATTTTTAAACACTTTTCGCAATGGGGTATCTTAAAATTGACGGATTCGTTTTTTGAACGTGGTTTGAATCCCAACCCCTCTTTATTTAGAGTATATTTTTGAACACATAACATTTGTTCAAATTTATCGTTGCCGCACGAAAATTTCTTTGTCAAAATTTTTAGTTCATCTTGAACTTTTAAAAGATCATTTTTCAAAATATTTTCATTTTCAAGGCATTTCGAATGATCGATTTCAACAGATTTCCCTTTTTCAAGTATTTTGGAATTTTCAATTTCCAAAGTTTTATATTTAGACTTGAGGGATTTAATTTCATTTAAGGCATTTTTGATAATCCGTATGTAATAACTCGAATGCTTCAAAAAGTTCGTCGTAAGAATTACTTACTTGGCTTTCGACGTCGCTATCGTCGAATGAACTCCGGGCCATTAGCGCGAGATTATTTTGTTCAAGAAAATCTTCATCGGGATCTTCGTTGCTCCATGTTGCGATTAGAACCTCCTTTTGCTTTACACGACAGTTCTTAGCAAAGTGGCCTGGTTTGCCACATAATCGACAAGTGTTGTCGAATTTCTTAGGTTCGCCCGCTTGAATGTCCTTCTTCCTCCGGTTTAATAAGTGTTGGAACTTATTAATATTTTTGGCATAATATGCCATTTCTTCATCGCTTTCCTCCACCGGGGTTTCTTCTTTCTTCTTCGACATTTTAGCCTTGAAGGATATCGACCTCTCCTTCGGTTTCGGTTTGGCATTCTGAGATTTTAGAACAATCTCGTAGTTGATAAGAGAACCAACAAGAGCACTAAAATCGAGAGTATTTAAATCTTTGGATTCCATTATTGCCGTAACCGTACCGTCCCATTCTCGAGGTAGTGATCGGAGAATTTTCTTTACTTTCTCACTACTCGAAAGTGGTTTTTCGAAACATGCTAATCCATTAGTGATAACCGAAAATCGGTCAAGCATAATCGAGATGGATTCGTCGTCCTTCATTTGGAATAATTCATAATCGTGAAGGAGCATGTTTATCTTCGTCTCTTTGACTTGAGACGTACCTTCGTGTGTTACCTCAAGCATTTTCCAGATTTCTTTGGCACTATCACACGATGATATCCGGTTGTGTTCTTCCGGATTTAAGGCACAATAGAGGAGTTGAGTTGCCTTACAATTGTAGTGGTCGTTTTTCCAATCGGAATCGTCATATTCTTCGAAAGTTTTGAGCGTACCGTTGGAATTTGTCGGAATTTTCGGACCAAGACAAATCACCTTCCAAAGTTTGATGTCGTAAGCTCGAATGAATATCGACATCTTTTTCTTCCAAGTCATGAAGTTCGCGCCATCAAAAAATGGTGGTCGGTTGAGAGCAAGGCCTTCGACGGGAGCCATTTGGAACGCCATTGGATCTTTTCTCCTCGGATGTTAAGCCGCGTATTGGAGTACCGCTCCGATACCAATTGTTGGGTACCAAATCGGATATTTGCGCCGTTTTGTGTGGAAGCGTAAATAAATTGCGGAAAATAAATCACACAAGGATTTATAGAGGTTCGGCTATTAACGAAGCCTACGTCCTCTCTTGATGTATCTTTTTCTTAGGATTAAGATCAAAACCTCTACGCCTCTCTTCTATCGGTCGAGGGATTACCGTTACAAGCTCGTCTTCTATCGGTCCGAGTAAAACCGTTTTTCCTTTTCTATTGGATAAGGAATCAACCACTCTAGCTTTCTATCGGTACTAGATAAACCTCACTTAGATAGCGATTGCGATTCTAACAATGCCGGATACTTGATCCTAATAACACCGAATCCAATCGTATCTTTTCTTTTACCACTCGTGTATAATGTTGAATGTATAAACACTCAAACTAACAATATAAACTCAATATTACAACAACAATGTAAGTATATGATTCTCAGATGTATAACTCGTTTGCTTGGAGTTGTTGTTCTCAAACAATACCATAGGAATGGTATTTATAGCATTTTCCACAAACTAGCCGTTGCTGGCTGTTTTGACTTGCTAGCGTGCGCTAGCCTTTCCCTATTAGCGTGCGCTAGCTCATTAGCGTGCCTGTAGCGTGCGCTAGATTGTTCCCAGTTTCAGTCCAGTAGCTTCGTTTCTTCTTTAGCGTACGTTATGCCTTCTGCCTTACGTACGTAACCTTCTTGTATTAGCGTGCGTTAATAATACATTGTAGCGTGCGCTAATCCAATATATCCGTTGCATGGATTGTCAAAGTATCCGTTTGATATGCTGACTTTGACTTGCTTTTCCCAACGTTCGGATTGACTTGATTCAAACATCTTAGCGTGCGCTAATCATACTTTGTAGCGTGCGCTAATGCTGACTTCATTGCATACGACATTCTGTGTTTGAATTCCTTCACAATGGTAACAAGGCTCGATAGCGTGCGTTAATGATAACGTGTAGCGTGCGCTATCCCTTCAGATGACTTCACTGCAGCTTACTTCGAAACTTGGCTGGAATGCAGATTACTCCTCGTTAGCGTGCGCTAACATATATGTCTTAGCGTGCGCTAATGCAGTCCAGATTGCAACTTTTTGCGTTTTCGTCTGCTTCGTTGTTTTGCTTCGCCTCGATGTTGTTTTGTTGTTTAACAACTTTAATCATCAAAACACTAATTAAATAATGTATGGAATAAATATTCCAACATATCTTTTGTTATACTTTCTAAAATCAAGTCATGTATGAAATAATTTTATATTACTACATAGTTTCAACTAATTTTTGTGATTTCCACAGTCATAAAATATGATTATTGGAGGTTATTATTCTTTTTTATGTATTTTTAGATATAGAATCTTGTGAATCCAGTTTTGTTGTCACCCATAGTGTGGTATGTTGCGTAAAGCTATATAGGACTGTTTAAACTATATAACACTCGCTAAGTATGTTTAGATTATTAAAAATATGATACAAATATAGTATTAAGTTTTTCTATGTTTAAGATGACTTAAACATCATATATAGTTGTATACTTTTAGTCTGAGCACAACTATCATTATATGCAAGTCTCTAAAGATCATTTAACTTGATATAACATTATGATACTATATAATTATAAGATATGTATTACGAAGAACACATTATCATTTAATAACAGTAATAAAAATTGGTCCTTAAAAATAATATGCTTTTTTGTTTTGTAGTTTTTAAATACGGGGGCATTTTTTGGCCTTTTCGCCCCGGGCATGAGAAACCCTAGGACCGGCCCTGGTTTCTAGTTTTTATTGTTTCGGTTATTTACTTGTATTTCTAGTTTGCTTCTTGTTAGTTCAGATTCCATTTCCTTTTTTTTCATTGTATTTTCACTTCTCTCTCGAGTTTTGTAGTTTCTGGATTTCGAGTTGTAATTTAATTTTCCGCCCAACAAGTTTCTACGACCGAAATTCCAACACATGTCATGCAATAAAACGTCAAACATTAAAATTATACATTATATGGATCACAATATCGATAAATTAAAACAATTCATTCCATGCATAAGTTTTCATGTGAATACATCTTTGCCATCCATTTAATATAGATTTATGTAACAAATTCACTCTTTCTTAACAGAACGGCCTGGTACAAATTGGTCGCGTTGTCGTGACGCGTCAAAATTAGTTATTTATATTTGTATCCTTGGCTTACTTCTACTAACTAGTAGTATCGACAGGTAAGGGTCGATCCCACGGAGAACGGTAAATCAATATACTTTTTAAGGGATAAATACTTTTAGCAATTAAATTAAAATAAAACGAAGGGGGAGTTTGTTTCTGATCTTAACTAAAATAATTTACGTAAAATAAATTAAAATAAAATAAACAAAGGAAATAAAAAGTTGAAAATATCAATTAAAAGAATAATCTAGTCTTTAGTTCCGTTATCCACCGTTTCGAATTAATTCAAGTTTCAATGCAGCGCTTATCTCTTCTTTAATCTCATGAACTCCTATTCCGAAGCCAACAACAAGCTCTGTTGACCCCAATTATTTCTTAAGTTTATTCAATTAAAACAAGCTCTTTAATCGAGCCTATCTATGCGGTGGATTCAAAACAAGCTTTTCAAATCTCGCTCGTTAGATGCATTAAAAACCAAAATAATGGAATAGGCAAGATATCAAGTTCATAAGCTCGACTTAAGGGATCTCGATTTTGTGTTACTCAATTGGGAAAAATTCAATTGTTTGCTACTTGTGAAATTAAAATTGCAACAATTACGGGTTACAACTTAATTTCTAGCCTGAGACATAAAACTCCTAATGTAGTTGGCCAACCAAATCAAGAAATTATATGGCATAGTAGTGAATTCAGTAACACAAAAGTAATTCAAGAGAATTCGAGTTGAGACTACGCTGCGGGATTAAAACATGAATAATTCAAATACGGTTTCAAACTTCATTAAGAACTATAATAGAAAATTAGCCGGACATGTTGGCTTTAGAAAACATCAAATTAATAGAAGACATGAGAAGAAAGAAATTCAAACGAAGTATTTTTCTTCCTCGCACGGTGGTGGCGGTCCAGTCCTCGGCGAGAATTTCAACTTGGTCGTCCTCTTCTGCTTCTGCTCCAGCCGTCCGTATGGTGATCAAAGATGATAATAATCTCAGTCCTCCTCTCCTTTTATAATAATTCTTTATCTCTTAGTTGCCTTCTTTAATTGGATCTTCTTCCTTATCTTTCTTGAGTTTTGATTTCCTTGGAGTCTCTCTCCCCAATCTATTCCAATTCCTTTTCCCAGCCTAGAGACCGATTTATTGCTTTGTGGAACTGATTGGGGCGGTGTGGAGTCGTTTCTTGGGCCCCAAGTAAGATTATTTTCGGAACATGACTGACACTGGGTCACCGAACTGACACTGTGCCACCCAGTGTCGCGCGACATTTTCTTCATTTAAGCCCAAATCACCTTGGCTTGGTCCGTTTGATGATCCAAATTATTCCTTAAGCTTAAAAACTCCATCAAACACCTAATTTAAACAACAATTTGCCAAGTGAAGTAAATTGCAGTCAAAATATAAATAGATAGAAAATAACCAAGTGTGCCAACATAAACTTCATTAAAACCTTATAATTAACAATGATTTTAGCACACTATTTTCGTTCTATCACAAATATTCATATTACATGAGTACAATAGTATTCATTTGGCCAAGTACACGAGTACATTGTGTTTTACCAAGGAGATAAATACTTTATACTCATTTGACCGAGTACATAAGTATCATGATACTCATAATTTTTAATAAGTATAATCAGGTGTCACTTAGAAAGCATGATTAGCTGTCTCACGCCGCCATGGAAATAGCAAAGGCTTGAGTAAGTCTGGTATCAGATTCCATAGTGCCTCAAAAGTCCAAAAAAAGAAACAACTCTATCTGAGTTGTGCGAATCAGAGCCAGTTAAGAGGACTAGGAGCAAGTCATATCCTTAAGTCCTTCCGTACTTAAATGTATTTCAATATTCATATTGTTCGGCTAAAGAATATTAATGTACGCATATAACAATATACGTATTACTATATTCATTTAGCCGAGTACATGACTACTTTAGTGTGTGTATATAAGATTGACCAAATGAGAATGACTTGTTGAGTACGAAATAAGAATAAATTTGAATTATCGATCGCTGCATGAGCTACGGCCAGATTAGATTATACATAAAAAAACATACATGTCATGCAATAAAACGTCAAACATTAAAATTATACATTATATGGATCGCAAAATCGATACATTAAAACAATGCATTCCATGCATAACGGATAGCAATGATTCGAAGCACTTCTTTTTACACTATTTCGGAAATCCAAGGACTCAATCGTATGGATATGTAAAATACAGGATTTCCAATCCTAGCAGGAAAGAGAGGGAAACGGATACTCAATTTAAAGTGAGTAAACAAAATTCCATACTCGATCTCATAGATACATATAGAATTCTGGGGAAAGTGGTATTCGACGAAAGTCGTATGTACAGCTTGGAGGGAGATCTTTTATTTATATCTTTCGAGATCTACCTACAATATGGGGTAAAAAAGCCAAAATAAGGGATTTTAGCCCTCATAAAAAGAAAATTCTACCTCTTTCACGCTCATGTCACGTCGAGGTACTGCAGAAGAAAAATAGCAAAATCCGATCCAATTTATCATAATCGATTAGTTAACATGTTGGTTAATCGTATTCCGAAACACGGAAAAAAATCATTGGCTTATCAAATTATCTATCGAGCCATGAAAAAAATTAAAAAAAAAACAAAAAAAAAAAAAACAAATCCACTATCTGTTTTACGTCAAGCAATACGTTGAGTAACTCCCAATATAGCAGTAAAAGCAAGACGTGTAAGTGGATCGACTCATCAAGTTCCCATTGAAATAGGATCCACACAAGGAAAAGCACTTGCCATTCGTTGGTTATTAGCGGCATCCCGAAAATGTCCGGGTCGAAATATGTCTTTAAAATTAAGTTCCGAATTAGTGGATGCTGCCAAAGGGCGTGGCGGTGCCATACGCAAAAAGGAATAGACTCATAAAATGGCATAGGCAAATAGAGCCTTTGCACATTTTCGTTAATCCATGAACAGGATCTGTACATCTCGATCGGAAAAGAATCACGAGAAAAAAAAAAGAATCGGAATTGATCAATAGATTTCTCGAAACAAATGAAAAGGAAACGAAAGATGAAACATAAACCATGGATCAACCAAGCTCTCCTGGGGACTTTCTTAAAGAGGAACCTCATGTAACCATCGAATAAGGTTTGATCTTGATCCTATTCCATTCCAAAAATGTAAAACACAATTGGGATTTTTTTGGAAATTGAATTCAGTTACTAATTCATGATCTGACATGTACAGAATGAAAACTTCATTCTCGATTCTACGAGAATTGTTATGAAAACCTTTCATTTGCTTCTCTTCGATGGAAGTTTGATTTTCCCATAATGTATCCTAATTTTTGGCCTAATTCTTTTTCTGATGATCGATTAAACCTCTTATATAAAAAAGATATACCTTGGTTATATTTCATCTCTTCAACAAGTTTAGTAATGAGCATAATGTCCCTGTTGTTCCGATGGAGAGAAGAACTTATGATTATTTTGTCGGGAAATTTCCAAACGAACAATTTCAACGAAATCTTTTAATTTATTATTTTACTATGTTCAACTCTATGTATTCCTCTATCCGTAAATAGAGTACATTGAATGTACAGAAATGGCTATAACAGAGCCTCTCTTATTCATATTAACAACTACTCTAGGAGGAATGTTTTTATGCGGTGCTAACGATTTAATAACTATGTAGCTCCAGAATATTTCAATTTATGCTCCTACATATTATCTGGATAACCAAGAAAGATGTACAGTCTAATGAGGCTACTATGAAATATTTACTCATGGGTGGGGCAAGCTCTTCTACTTTGGTTCATGGTTTATCTTGGTTTATCCGGAAAAGAGATCGAGCTTCAAGAAATATTGAATGATCTTATCAATACACAAATGTATAACTCCCCAGGAATTTCAATTGCGCTCATATTCATCACAGTAGGACTTGGGTTCAAGCTTTCCCTAGCCTCTTCATCAATGGACTCATGAATGAAGGAATGCGGTTCGTTCGATAAGTTCCTACCTCTCTATCTATCTCTGAGATGTTTGGATTTTTCAAAACTCCATGGACATGTAGAAGATAAATGATATCCCCACTCGGACCAAGACAGAACTTTTACTTGTTCAAATAACAATTAAGGTGACGCATGGCCAGGAACGATGAATCTCTTTATGATAAACAGATCCATTTGCAAGTTCGTTATTACGAGTAGTTCCTACAAAGGATCAGACTAATGACGTATCCAATACTTGAATTCTCGATGTAGATGCTACATAGTTGGTTCTCATCCTTCAAAGACTATGGGTGTGAGCATCCGTCGACAAAAGGATCACCCTAAGATGATCATTTCCTCCGGCGAAAACAACGAAAACATGATTACGACGAGTATAACGACCGGAGGAAACGCGAGACACGCCCAAGAATCAAAGAAAAACCTGTTGAGTCATTTAATCGAACATTAAATGCTCAAGGCTCCCTTAGAACACAAAAATCATGATTGTGCTCAAACAAATTCGAGATACGGATATACAATCCATCGAATACGATTAATAATACTCAAGAATATCAACTGATTCATCAAAATCGGACGAACAACGAAATCAAGAAGGAAATCCCGAAAGTTAACCCTAAGAGATTTGAGAAGTTACCTTCGATCTCGAGTGGAGGATGATGATAGATACGAATCAAGCTTCCCAAAATGATGCACGACGATATCTCTGATCACCACCCTTGAGTCCCAGCCGAAAATCGCGGAAGAAGAAGGAGAAAGGGGAAAAATGGCAACGAAACTCGTCGCCCAACCTATATATAGCCGAGCATGTTACGGCTGTAACCAGGCCTCCAGGCCACTGCCCAAAACGTGCAGATGCCTTACGGACGTACCCGACAATGTATTACGGCCGTACCAGGCCATGTCTTACGGCCGTAACTCGGTCATGCATTGCGGCCGTAACCGACTACGCCTTACGGCCGTAACCGACCATGTCTTACGGTCGTAACTCGGCCAGGCCTTATGGTCGAGACTCGACCATTCCGACAGTCTAGTTAGACGTTCGACAGCGTCTCGGTCACACTAACGCACCGGCTATGATTCAAACAATAACGAGCAAATTACGAAACATAATGCACCACACCACAAGCACACATTAAAATAAAGAGGCGCACGCGACAACAAGTAATACTCGACGAACACTAATTACTACGGTCGAACAAGACGAGTAGTACAACAATCAAAACACGAGTTTAAGCACTAAACAAACACATGATTCCGATAATATGAAGATTGGAAAAAACATGAATATGAAAACAAATGTCCAACACTCTAGGAAAATTACGAAATGCCTTAAGTGCCCGAAACATCACGATACGACAACAGTAACCAAACCGAAGCTCACAACACGTATAACAACGTTAAATGAACTTACGGGAACAGTTTCGAACGAAATTCGCAAGAATCGAACTTAAGTGCGGAAAAGTCGCTAAGAAGCACGGAATGCAATAACCGACATCGAAACAAACTTGGATGAAAAAAATGCAGAATTAATCATTCTCAGAATGACGAAACGATCACAAGCGAGCCGTTAAAACGGACTCTTGCCAAAAAAGAAATTTACTGAAAATCAAAATTGCGGATATTACACACGAGTTGATTTTGAAGGAAACTTTTATCGAGAATATACTTATTCTTTTGAAGGTTCATTAAAACATTCAAATCGCACACATAATTAATTACCAATTACCATATCTAGGAAATATGAAGTATATGGTCAAGATACTTGCCTCCGGTGAACACGCAAATACTCCGGTGAACACGGCTTGATCGGTGAACCACGACAACCTACAACCTCCGAAGAAACAACAGAAACACGATCACTACGCTTATAGAAACCAATTACAACGGTAAACGCACCCAACACCTGAAGGGAAAACCATTGAGACATTTAATTGAACATTAAATGTTCACGGTTCATCAAGAACACCAAAATCGTCAAGCGGGTTGAACGAATCAGAATTATGAATGTACAATCCATAGAACATGATTAATAACAATGTTAAACAATGTTCGATTCATAAAAACCGGATTAGAAACGAGGTCAAGAACAAAATCCCTAAGAGGTCAACTTTAGAGAAATCAAGAAAATACCTCGATCCGACGAAAAACAACCGATTAGATGATGTTACAATCAGCTAAGAACTTCCAAAACACGTTGGAATTAAGTAGAATCGACCAAGAACCATACCCTAGAGATATGGGCCATACCGAGGGATCACAAGTTTATAAGCCTAATGGCAAATACATCGCAAAACAAATTTTTCATATAAGGCCCAGCCCATTAATAATCCGGCGACTGAAATGTCGCCGTAATTAAGTAGCCCAAAACCCCCCGAAAAGCCCTCTTAAGATTTTGCTAAACCCTGACCTCTGAAAAACTCTTTTTTCATTCCTCTCTCTCTCTCTCTCTCTCTCTCTTTACGCTCTTATCTGTTGCTCTCATTTTTCTTTGCTCCAGAAATGGCGTCGGTCGCAGTCCGGAACCCGAATTCAAAGCGCGTGTTTACACTCTCTCCGGCAATTTATTCGTCATGCTGCCCGGGATCCGCTGACACATCGCCGTTCTCAGCCTCCGAGTCGCCGGTCACTTTAAATCAAACGCCCAACCCTTGGTGGAGATCCATGGCTACGTTCACTCGCACGTAAGGCGAAACAATACTATTGGTGGAGATTTTCAGTTTCCTCTTTTAGTTTTCATCAATTGCATGCACCTGCACCTGCACCTTCATTGGTTTCGATTTCATGAATTGGTGAATATGTGCAAGGACTGTGGGCCGGCTATTCATTTTTAGGCTTTCTATTCAGAGTGTTTTTGAAATGATGAATTTCTGTTTTGTTGGGACATGCGAGTTGTGTTACGAATGGAGAAAGAAATTATTTAGTTGATGAGTGTTGGTCGTTGGCAGGAAACCTCACGTGAATGTGGGGACGATTGGGCATGTTGACCATGGAAAGACCACCTTAACTGCAGCAATCACCAAGGTATATATAAATAATGACTGATTAACAGTACATGTGTATGTCGGATCTCATGATGTTATCTGATTTAAACTTTCTACTTACATCACTGATTGCATATTTGCTTGGTCTGTGTAAAGGTCTTGGCAGAAGAAGGAAAGGCCAAGGCTATTGCCTTCGATGAAATTGATAAAGCACCTGAAGAGAAGAAGAGAGGAATTACCATTGCCACGGTTGAATACATTTTTTTCTTTGCTCATTCTATATTTTCCAACTGTATGTATCGTTTACGCCGTAAAGTTGATGGTGCAGGCACATGTAGAGTATGAAACTGCAAAGAGACATTACGCACATGTAGATTGTCCTGGCCACGCTGATTATGTTAAAGTAAGATGTAAAATATGTTGCTATTTAAGTTCTTGTGTGCTTCATTTTAGTGTTCTTTATCATTTTTCTCGAGTAGCTTGTCGTTTTCCACATGTTAATTCATATTATTAATGGTGGACATTTGATTTGTCCTTAAAGTGGTTCCGAATCTCAAGAGAAATAGTTGTGAGTGCCCGATAACCGATTTTTAGCATGCCTTCCTTGGGGGACTTTATGGGTACTGCAGAGGGCCTTTCACAATTGAGGCTTGAGATTTTCTTTTCGTAATTTTCTAGTTTTAGTTCCAAGAGAATATTCTTGAATTGTTTGGAACCTTGTTCAACACAATAGCAAATGAAAACTATATAGCAATTCCACATTACAGCTCAGGTGGTGTGCATGAGATGTTGCACTTGATTGATCTCACCACTTGGTAAATTTATCTTTATCATGTTCGAATCAATTATGTTTTGACACATCATCCATCTTGATTGACCCTACAAACTCCATAATGACTTTTTAAATCAGATGAATTTTACCATGTAATTTTTTAGACCGGCTGTGTTAATGCAGAACATGATTACTGGAGCTGCTCAAATGGATGGCGGAATACTTGTTGTATCTGCCCCTGATGGACCGATGCCACAAACTAAGGAGCACATACTTCTGGCACGCCAGGTCATATTGACATGAATTTTGACCTACATAGAAACGAGAATGAAGCTTCACTATTTTTGTTTCTCTTATCTGTATTTCCTTGTCAACCTTTCCTTTTACCACAGGTTGGCGTTCCATCACTTGTGTGCTTCCTTAATAAAGTTGATGCTGTTGATGACCCAGAATTGCTGGAACTTGTGGAAATGGAGCTACGCGGTGTGCCATAATTTTGAATATGGACTGGTTGGATCCTCACTAATATATATGAATTAGTTCACGTCTCCCCATTCTACTTGCAGAACTGCTTAGCTTTTACAAGTTTCCTGGAGATGACATTCCGATTGTCCGAGGCTCAGCTTTGTCTGCATTAGAGGGTTCAAATGATGAAATTGGGAAAATGGCTATTTTAAAATTAATGGAAGCTGTAGATTCATGTATTCCAGATCCCAAGCGTCAACTTGATAAGCCTTTCTTAATGCCCATTGAAGATGTTTTTACTATTCAGGTATGAATAGGCTTTTTTATGTTGCTTCTATAATGCTTGTCAATCTTTCTCTGTTTTTTCTCTTAATTTCTTTTTTTCTTTGGGTGGGGGGATGGTGTTTAAAATGATTTTCTTGGATATCTGGGCAATGTTACTTTGGCATTTGTGGTTGACTGAGGTTGCATACCGAGTGATGACGATTTTTCATTTTTCTGGTGAAATTTTAGTCGAGCGAAGAGATATAACTCCATGTCAATAAGGTGTTCTTAGTTTTCCCTTTGTAAGTGAAACTTCTTATTTTTGGCATTGAAGGGGCGTGGAACTGTTGCAACTGGATGTGTTGAACAGGGTATTATTAAACCTGGTGAAGAAGTGGAGATATTGGGGAAGTCGCAGGTGAGTATATAAAAAAATCCCTCTTTTTACTGTTGTTTTTTCAGTTTTAATTTGTGTGTGAGTTACTTCCATTGTTTCCAATGGAGGCAAGATGACTCACTAAACTGGCTGCACTTCTTTTTCTCATGGAGTACTAGTCATTCCATGCAATTCTCGATGCAATTTTCATTTTGGATCATCCGGAAACAGCCTCTCTGTGTTATCTTAACACAGGGGTAAGGCTGCGTACATCCGATCCCCCCTTACCCCGCTTTTTGCGGGAGCCGTTGAGGCATTGGGGTAATGTTGTTGTTGTTGTAATTTGTGTGTGAGTTAAAGTTGATGTAGTTAAGTTCTAACCCTGCAATTGTTCCCTCTTAATTTTGTGTTTTAATCTGACTGTGTTAAATTCCGTAAAACTATTTATATCCTAGGTTTGAGAAGTTAGAGCTGGATAAGTAAAGTACCAAGAGCGGTTTACCTGCCTTTGTTTATTTTAACACACAAATTAGCACAATCACTTCCATTGATCCAAGATATTCTAGCTTCATTTTAATGTACAGTAAAATTTGTGGATTCTTCTTTGACAATATGTTGAAAAATGTTTTTCAAATCTAATATATCCTACAGAACTCATTATGTTACTGCATGTTCTACAGAACAAACTCAAAACTACAGTAACCGGTGTTGAGATGTTCAAGAAGACTTTGGATTTTGGCCAGGTAAGAGATTTAGTTTTTTCCCTTTGCTTCTTATCACTATATTATTGTGCTGCAAATGTTGCGAAATTTTACCTTTTGGTAGGCTGGTGACAATCTTGGTCTGCTTCTCCGTGGCTTGAAACGTGATGAAATAGAGCGCGGAATGGTTAGTGGCATTGGGAAGTTTCCGTTAAGCATAGATGCTATTTTTTTTTTCTTTTGCAAATTCTCATCCTTTTATTTTTTTAATTTTATTATTTTAATTATTATTGAAATCCATCATTGGAACCGCATGATGAAAATTATTTGAGGAGTCTACTTTGGTTAAGATATAACTTTTTGATTTTAGTCATTTTAGTGAAGTTACAACTCGTTTGAAACAATCTATTCTCACTTACTTTTTTATTTTCTTTTCAATACAGTATTGTAATTCAATTTTTATAACAGAAAATATTAATTTTAAGGAATATTTTATAAATTCTAGACATTAAGATTTTAATTTGGAAGTAGATTATTCTATTGGGACAAAATCATGTTTTATAAGTAAACTTTTCAAGTAAGTGGGACGGAGGGAGTAACTTTTTTTTTTCTTCTTTTGGGTTCAGGTGATTGCAAAACCAAATACAATCAAAACATACACAAAATTCGAGGCGGAGATATATGTCCTCACAAAAGAAGAAGGCGGTCGGCACACTGCGTTCTTCTCAAATTATATGCCCCAATTTTACATGAGAACAGCAGATGTCACCGGTAAAGTTGAGCTGCCCGAAAATGTAAAGATGGTTATGCCTGGTGACAATGTGACTGCTGTGTTTGAGCTTATATACCCTGTTCCTCTTGAAGCAGGTGCGTTCACACTTAACTTTACTAACAGCTATGTCTCGCAAATTGTCAACATACAATTTTAGATCCATTTTTGTTTTAGAGCGTACGTGATTGCTCATCAGTTGGTTTCTTTTTCTCTAGAAGTGGATTACTTGGCATTATGCCGGCCTTTGAAATTGGACTAGACTTTTGTCCTCGGCAGAGTATATATTTTATGTATTAGTTATAGAGATAAAATCAATCACAAATACGATCCTTGAGGTTTATCCTAATTACGAATAAAGTCCTCGTCTTTCAAAATTATAAATACCTTTCAGTTCACATATGTTTCTCTTCCGAGTTGCACCTATAGAGGGGGGCGCTGGAGTGGTTTGTAACAATGAATACAATCCTCAAGGGGTCTTTGTAATTCTAAAAGCTAATTGAATTTCATTATTATTCTGTAATTAGAGAAATATCAGGGGTAGTTTTCATAATTCTTCCATAGTTAATTATATGCCTTACTTGGGAAATTTATGATTGTAATTTACTTTGTGTTCCAGACATAACAGTTGAAATATTTGCAGCAGTACAGATAAGATATTAAAATGGTACTTTTACATAATGGCAGGACAAAGATTTGCCTTGAGGGAGGGTGGTCGGACTGTTGGCGCTGGAGTTGTTTCGAAGGTTATAAGTTGAGACATAAATGAAGCATTTTAAATTAGTGTGCATTTTTTTTTTCGGGCCTATGTTTCGTGAGAAAATGACGTGTTGCCGTGAGATCAAGTGTTCCTAATTGCTAAAATAGTTGTCATTGCTGTGGCACTTCTGAATTCCGAATAACTTGATATACAGTACAACCCTGTTAAATTAATATTTGATAAATCAATAATACTTTTAGTCGGTTCCGATATAAACCAATAATATTTGATAAATCAATAATATTTGACTAGACAAGTATACTACTTGTCTAGTCATTGTGGTACGTGGAATTCTTTTAATAGCAGGATTATAGGCATTTTGCATCCTGTATTCCCAACCCGTACTATCCGCAAAATTAAAAGGTAAAGATTCTTGTGCACATAATTTTGCCATTTGTTCTCTAGCAAATTTTTTCATTATATTTATAAAGTTGAGATTCAGAAATACCTTGATTGCCGTCTGGCCCGGCTCCAGTAGAAGGTTGGAAGTTGAGTTGACTTTGTGACTTTTGTTCTCCGTGGACCGAGGCATGGTTATTTTCAAAATGCCTTTTAAAATTTCCATATCCATCCCCGGCTTTATACGGATACTCTTTCGAGCAGTAGTTGCAAGATACCTTAATCGAACCATCCGGCATTTTTTCCTTCTTAAAGTGTTTTGAAAAAAGTACGGATACCGGTCTCCTTTCTCGCAATGAAGGCTTGTTTCTTGCTTTAGTTTTCTTGCTTCCTCTGCCTTTCACATTTTCTTCCTCCTCGGACGATAACTCCTCAACATAAGGAGGTTCTTCTTCAACTTGGCTTGCCGCAGGACGCTTCGACTTTGTTTTTTGCGTCGGAGTTGGTACGCCATGAAGAGTGCGCTCGAATGTTGCATATGTTTGATTTAACATAGCTTCATCGATTTCATGGTCCGTTTCTTCGTCGATTTTTTGCAGTTGTTGACGATTCGGGACACGTCGAAATCCCCGGAGATCAACTTCTTCTTCACTGGTAGTTCTTGTACTACCGTAATAGATATTTTCATGTGTAACATCATATTCAGGTTCTTGACTTTCATTTTCAAAAGCGGGTGGAGTTTGGTTTTGGGGCTCCCGAATAATTATTCCAGATGGTTTCTTCGATTTGCCCCAAAGACCCATTCGCTCGAACTTGGACATTTTGGATTTTTTGGGAGATGTAGCAATACCCTTTCCCTTGTCAGAACTCGACATAATGATAAAATGCGAAAAAAAAGAGAGAGATTAAGTAGTATAGCAATTAACAATGAGAGTTTGAGAGATAGATAGTATTGAAGGTGTGGAAAAATTGTGTTGGGGAGGGGGGTATTTATAGTTAGGATTTTTTTTTTTTAAAAAAATCGGACTAGCCGTTAGACCCGCCGGGTCACGGGTCCGACCCGCCGGGTCCAACGGCCATTTATTGATTTTTTTTTTTATTTCCGCCGGGTCGACGGGTCGGACCCGGCGGGTCGACGGGTTGGGAGAAGCTCGACCCGGACCCCACCCGTGTATACCATGGGTCCGGGTCGGCGGGTCGCACGGGTCGGCCGGGTCCGGGTCTTGCACGGGTCAGCCGGGTCCGGGTCGGCGGGTCGACCCGGCGGGTTGGGTCGTTTTGGGCACCTCTATTCCCTATATTTCTGCATTCAAAGTTTGAACATCTTTAGCATTTGAATCTCCCAAACAAGAAATGTAAATGTTTTCAATATGCAAACATAAAAAAAAGCCTTTAAATGGCTCTTGAGATGATACAAAGTAAGCCCATTAATGCCCATGACCCTCATCGATGATCTAGGGATATCAGAATGTGTAAACTATAATACATGCATTAAAATGGATAAAACAAGAAAAAGATTTTTACTCAGCTCTCTGCGCCCCCGAGTCAATCGACGGCGTTTATCAATCATTGATGTAGTTCTTGAGTCCATTTGAGTCTAGGTTGTGCATCATCTGACGAAGCCAACTTCATTACTTTAGTGTGGACATCATGAAAAGTCATTGTGTAAGAAGAATACGGGCAATAAGGGTTGTTACGATTTACTAGGATAATATAAAAAGGAAATCTAAAAAGCGATAAAACAGAAGATTTGTTGGGGCGCTACCAAGCCAGAAATTTCACTAAGTATGAGAAAGAGAGAGACGTTTCGACTCTTACAATTTTGGTGTGTTTTATAAGTGAATGTCAATGGGCCTATTTATAGCCAAAAATCAGAAAACCCTAATACACGTAAATACCCTATATATTCCTCTCCAAAAAGTTGGATTGACGATATCGAGCTTTGGGATATATAGTACTTCCGGCTCCACAACCCAACAAGGGTTTGGATCATTTGAAAGATTGTGTGTGTACGTTTTCTTCTTTTCTTGTGATTCTGCTTCAGAATTTGGTAAGAATGTAGTTATCTTTTTAGTGGGGTTACGTTTGATGGAAACATAACACTGCTCGCCCGATCACCTAGTATGTTATCGTTTTCCCACGTATCGGAACATCACTAGCTCGGGCTGTCCATGGAATCTCGTTCGCAGCATTACTACAAAAAAGCCACCAGCAGAGGGGACTCATTACCAGACCGACCCAGCATAGCAACGCAACGACTCTCATGTGTGTTTTTTTTTGATAACTCAGTTTGTAGGCTTACACCTAACTATGTCTGAGGGTAACAGCTCCGCTTTCTCATTACTGCCACCAAGTTAAATCACGGGATGTGCACGAATTGATCAGTGTCTTGTCGGGTTCTGCTGACGTACAACCAGATCCTCTCAGGTAAAGAGAACATGAAGTCCTCCCCCGAATCGAACCCACATGGATGATATTCAGTATGAGGTCTTGTGAAAGGCTTAATTAGAGCGTATATACCCCGGGAAAGATTTTTGAAGTGGAGGCAAGAGGGATAGAACCCTGACCTCCACCCCACATGAGTTTTACACTCATGTGGTGGGCTAAGCCAGTTGGTTTGTGTGGTTTTTTTTTTATCACTCTTTTTCTTGTGTGTGATGACTCGCCATTATGATGGATAATGTTCTCACTTAGATGGGAAAAAGGGGATAATTACAAAGAAACCCAGACATTTTCTAAAATTACCAAAGAATAACATCGACATTTGAGGTATCAGGTATGATTCTCTCAACTCTTAAAATATAGGGGTAACTGTAATATCTTTGCAATACAAGGGAGTATTCGAAATGTTCTTACTTAGAAGGGTATACGTGTAAATACATAATAAAATCTTACGGAGCTTTTTTTTGCAATTTTCGTTAATTTCTGGGTATTTTGAACACAAATTTCTTGAAGGGGTCTTTTGTAGTGATAAAAGGAATCAAAGAATCCAACCTTAAGACAAGGAATAAGTTTTTCCACATAATTTGTTAGAAAGATGAAATCATGACAATAGGATTATCTCCTTCAAAAATAATCTCCTTTGAGTATATGCATCTCAGGCATTTTATGCCTATTGGTTATTGCTGGTGTCATCAAATACTTTTACAAATACATCCCTAATCTTTTTAAATATTATAAACAAACCTAATATTACATCTGACCTTTTGCATTTGTATCCCTTAGTTTTTCTAAATATCTAACGAACAGTCACACCAAAAATTTGGGGCTATTTGTAATATTTTCGAAAGCTAAAAGTGCAATTATAAGATATTTGATGGCGTCACTAGATTCCATCAATAACGATTGTGGCAAAATGTGAGGGGAATGAAACCTCAAGTCACTTTTTGCAATTTTCAACGTTAGCTAGGTTCTCTTGTAAATCTATACTACTTAAAGATTGAGTGACTTAATTTAATGTGAAAGAGTGAATGTGCACAAAAATAAGTGTGGGGATTAAAAATTATAAATAATTATTTACACATTAATTTATTGTGCAAGTGTTAATGTGCTAAAAAATCCTGGTACAAACATGTCACAGCTCCACAAAATACGAAGGAGGTTTCATTGAATGCCCTCAACCATGGGGTTACGGAACCCAAAAGGGTTGCAGAATTACAACCATTTATTTGCGGCAATTGAATGTGGAGGAAGATGAATATCAACCATTATCAAGTTACTACCACAATTACAAACAAAAAAAATCAATATAAAAAATTTCGCATTTAACCCCAAGTAGGTTTCAATTGAATGCCCTCAACCATGGGGTTACGGAACACAAAAGGGTTGCAGAATCACAACCATTTATTTGAAGCAATTGAATGTGGAGGAAGATGAATACTGTAATATCCGCAATTTCGAATTTCGGTAATTTTCTTTTTTCGGCGGAAGTCCGTTTTGACGACTCGCTCATGACCTTTCGTCATTTCGAGAATGATTAATTCTGCACTTTTTGTCATCCGAGTTCGTTTCGGTGTCGTTTTGTTGAGTTCCGTGTCCTTAATCGACTTTTTCACGTGGGAGTTCGACTTTGTAAAGTCGCCATTAATTTTTGGTAACTCCAAAAATTCTAAATCTTTGCAATATTATAGAGCATCGAGTTAGCTTTCCAATGGTTCGAACGGTGAGTCAATCGGAGTCCGGACGAGAGAGTTATGGTCGTTTTAGCTCACCCGCTCGTTATTGGCGATCATCACCGGCCGAACTCGACCGTGTCGTCCGACACGGCCCGTGTGCCGTACTGGAAATGCCGGAAGTTTCGTCTCAGGACCCGACCGTGTCGTCCGACACGGCCCTGCGGCAAGATCGTCTGGAAATGCGACCGATCGCTGACACGCCCGACCGTGTTCGAGGACACGGTCGAGTCGTCTTGAAGTCATTGTCGGACGGGTCACTTCGGAAGGCCCCTCCGCGCCGCGACCGTGTCTAGCGGGACACGGTCGAGTCCCTGCCGGTCAGCTGCGCGCCACGGCCGTGTCAGGCGGACACGGTCGAGTCTGTCAAGCCTATAAAAGGCCTGCAGACATTTTTCTTGCCATTTTCACCTTCTTCTTCTCCTCTTCCGCACTGGGCGTGTTCTAAGCTTGAAGCCATGTTGTTTAACAACATATCCATGGAGTTTGGAGGTTCATAACATCGATTAATCCTTCCATAACTTGCTCCGATCGACCGAATCAAGGCAAGTTTTCCTAAAATATAGTTTTGGGGATTTTGTTCGATTTGTCCGTTTAATTCGTTTTAACTCAGAATATTGATGGATTTATGATTGTTAAGATATATTATATCTAATTTCATGTTATTCCACGGTTGGATCGCCACGGATTTGTCGTTTTATTGAGTATTTTATCGACGCCTTGAAGGTGTTCGATAAAATGTCTTAGAGGGGTTTTTGGGCGTTCTACGATTATCCTTCCTCGTATGATCGATGATTTATTGATTATATTGTTGTTAGGGTCGAGTTTCTTGTGAAGAAACCGTGTTGAACCCTTCCGTTCGTTGTCGTCTTCCTTTTCGTTAACATCGGGCGTTCCGAAGCTTTCCGGTTGAGCCGTATCCGTTCGTGGTTCCGTGCTCGTGGTATCGAGGCAAGTACCTTGTCCATACCATCCTTGTTTTGTGGATATGATAATTGGTGATCATCTTGGTGTGTTTGTTTATTTGTTTGAAATGAGTTTTCAAAGGATTCGGCTAGCCTCGTTAAGGCTTACTCTCAAAACGCGTGTGTTTTGTAAATTGTGTGGGTTGTAAGTGATTACATGAATCCTTTAGATATAATTGATGTTGATGTTGCGCTTGATAATGCGTGTGTACGAGTATTGCTTATTTCCGTCGCGTTATGGTTGACGTGCGTGTTGTTATTTATTCGTGTGGTCGTGGACTGACGGATGAATTGTGTGAATTGGTGAATCGATTTGATAATTGTTACAACGATTGACTGTGTGCTTGATGTTTGTGATAATGTGGATACTTGTTGTGAGAAACGTCGTATCCGGGAACCTCTGAGGGCGGGGCGTGCACTCCGGCCTGGTGTATCCGCAATGTGCGGCTCCATATAGGTGGTGAACGCCGGTGTTACCTAATGCGCGCGCAAGGGGCGGCTCTTGCGGGAGTGACGCCGGTGCGGTGACATGTTCAATGAGCGGCCAACATGATGGAAGTGAACGCCGGTACAGTGCGCAAGGGAGGCGCTGGCAGGCTTATTGGTTACGGGCATTTGAGTGATAGCTAAGACCCGTTATCGAACGATGTTCGTATCTCAAATTCTTTCAACTCACTTTTAAATGTTTGTCTTGATATAGATCGCGATTCGTGTTTTTGAAAGCTTGTTTCAACTTGTTTTTAAAGCGTTGGTATCGGGGTTAATTAACCAAGGAGGTTTGACGAAATCTCAGGGTTAATGTCGGGGTCTTGAGCAGGGATATGTCGAATGAGAGATTGTACCTTTGATGGTATTGTGGTGCTATTCGTGTTTTGGGTCGAGGACCTGTGGAATGTTGAGATGATTGATCTCGTGTTGATATTATTTGGGTTTGGGTCGAGAACCCCGTGGAATGTTGAGATGATTGATCTCGTGTTGATATTATTTGGGTTTGGGTCGAGAACCCCGTGTGATGTTGAGATGTTTGATCTCGTGCCGATATTATTTGATTTTGGGTCGAGAATCCGTGGAATTATTTGTGAAGACTCGTTTGTGTTGATTGAGTGGCTTTCTTGCAAATTGTTTTCTATTAAAACTCTCGATGGCATCTTTAAAGCATTTTATAAATGGTTTCCCCTTTATCGGTGATCTTTCGGTTTTGAGAAATGTTTATCAAACTCATGCCTCGGGAAGTACTTTTCGTTACGTTTAGATTTTGAGGATTCTGGTTATTGTTATTCGTGAAATGTGAATGGTATGGCTCGTATTTGCACTTTGTTCTTGCACTAGCAAAACAGTGGAGTTTTGCTAACCCCCGAGTATTCGGGGGGTGGATGTCTGTTTTTGCATTCAGGTTTGGGAGCATAACACAGGGTCGGCACGGAGGATGATGAAAGATGAACGATACTAATCACACGAGGATCCGTATAAGGTCATTGGTATAGTTATAGTTTATTTTCCGCTGTGGTATTCTTTCCCGTTGTACGGGAGTGTGTTGTACTCGACCCCTGCGTGGGCATGTAATGAGTTTGAGTTGTATGTATGTATTGAAAGACCAAATCGGTCTACTTAGTCATTTTAGCCTTAAAGGCATTGTCGAGTTGTTCTATGTTGTTACCAGCCTGGTAGATCCTTGAGGAAAGGTTCTACGGCGTGTAATATCCCTGAGCGGATTGGGGGTGTTACATTTATGGTATGAGAGCTTAGGTTGTGGAAACCTAGGCTGTCGGGTCAGTGGTGTCTGTTGAGTTTTGTCTTGTCGGATTTTATCTGACTGAGTCGTGTCGCGACGCGTCGTCTGAGTTTGTTGGTCGTGATTAGTATCGTGGGCGATCATCATCTTCGTGCGACCTGTGAATGTAAGTCTCCCTTCTTTGTGTTGTGCCTCGTGTGACACGAGCTATTTTTATGATTATTTGTTAAGTGACGGAATCCTTTTATGGATTTTGATTTCGTGATATGTGGTTATTTGACTCTCATATTTCGTTCATATGAGGAGTAGTGTTGTTGGATTATGCATGTTGAACGATTACTTTTATCCATTGTGTGAGTTCTTTTGTAATGACTTTCGGTATTTTACCGACCGAGTTTTATTTCGAAAACCGATTCCCTTAACGAGTTTTTGGCATTATGGCCTTGACCACTTTGTGAAATTCTTATGACGGTATTTAGTATTTTGTAAATGGCTTTCGTGAGTTTTGAAATATTACCGTCATCGGCCTTTTTGGCATTTTTGTAAATGGTTTTTAGTCTGGTGGGTTCGGTGTGGGACCACGGCGCTATAATGTTCTCGTGAAATTACTGAAATTTTTGGGCATTCTAGCCCATTGAATTATTTTGAAAACCTTGAGTATCTTAGAAAATTAAAATTCGAGACGTACTTTTAAAACGAATTATTTTCTTGCGGTGTTTTCAAGGTGTTTTCTAATGCCGCAATACATTTCAAAATTTTCCGGTTGAGGACCAAAAACATTTTGAGATATTTTCAAATGCGATTGCTTAGACCCAAGGTCGAATATTTTTGAAAGTTTTTCACTACGTGAAGGTGTCCTCATTTTTGTTCAAACGCAAGATGATTTTCAAAGTCTCGAAAATGATGTTTGTTCAACTTTTTGTAAAATGATACTCAAGATCAACTGGTGTTTCCAAACTGTCTTCAAAGGTGGTTTTCGTTTTAAAACCTATCATTCTGCTTGCCGAGGAAATGCGTATAAAGTTTTCGAACTTTAGTTACGGTGTCAACCCCGAATTGTGATTGAATTGGTGGCGTGAGCGTCGAGTCGTTCGCCACGCATATGATTTGTTGGATATAGGTGAGATGTGTGAACAGGAGTTTACTGTTTATCGCCTCGTGGGGATTTGCGTATTGTCGCACTAGTGTGATTTGTTATAGACTGGTTTTTTGTGCGTTATACACATGGTTGATTGTTTCATTATGTTTGTGATTGTTTGCTGAATGTCGTTCGGGATGTTGTAATCGTCTAATGATGACGTTGTTGTTGTGATTTTTGTATGCGTTGATATGTTATCTTTGAGTTGGCATCTCCGTATGTTGTTTTGCGGTGTTTTGATCCATTGTATCGAGGATTTGTATTATTGGAAAGCCGAGCCGAGACGATTCAACCGAAAAGTGCCTGGGCATGAACGTGTATATTTTCCTTATAGACTCTAACACATTTCAAGTGTGGACTAGATGGACACCGAATTAAATTTTGCGAATTGGCTACCGAGACTTTTGAGTTCGCGCTCAAAGACAATCATCGGAATCGGCCTTGAGAGGCCTTTGAAGGATGTTTCGCCGGTTGCTTGTTGTGTCGTCACCTTGATTTATTTGTTGTGAGTTGCGGGGCGACATTCTTTTATAAGTGGTCGAATTTTGTACCCGTGTTGTTTTTAGACTCCTGCTTTTTCTCTTTGTCGAGTATATCGACTCGCTCGTGTTCGTTGATACTTTCTGAACTTGTTCGTATTTCGGTTTCGTCGTTCGAACGAGTGTGATCTTGTTACGAGTCAATCTGGTTATCGCTGCGACTTTTTCGAGTTCGGCTCGATTCTTGTGAACCTTGTTCGGAAGTGACATCATCTGGTTTTACTAGTTCTCTTATTCGAAGTGGATCGGATTTGGAACTTCTGTATATTCTACTTTGTTGACTCATTTATGTTCGTTGACATTTCTGAGCTTGTCCTGCCCTTGTTTTTGTTTATCGAACGAGTGTGGCATCATTTCGGAATAACTCGTTTGTCGTTGTGACTTTTCAATTGTTATTCCCTTTCCTGTGGATCTTATGCGAGTGTGCATCTTGTTGTTTTCACCGGATCTTGTTTTGTCTCGAGTCGAGATGTGAACCTCGGAGTTGTCGGTTGAACCTTATTGTTCTTCGTGATCCGAACATGATCGTTCGATTTTTGTTGTCTCGATCGTTTGTTTGTTCGGTTTTGTTCTCGTTTCGTGATTGTTGAGCGTTCAGGCTCCTTCCTAATTCCCTTAAGTTCGGGAAATTAGTCTCGTTTCCGATCTTCCAACCCTTGGGCGGTGGAATTCCATATTTGTTCAGTGTTTGACCCGCGTTTAGATTGATGGACCGTCAGGTTGGTCAATCGTATTGATTTTCGTTCGTTGTGATTTGTGATTGTTCAGATAATCGACTTGACTATATTATCCGTTTGATGACGCTTGTCATTTGTTGGTTTTATTGTATCCCTAACGGCGACATTGTGTTGGTCGTCGTGGAGCGTGTTTTCACGCCGTATGTCTCTTTGCGTTTCTTGCAGCGTTTCGCCGTTGGGCGCGAGTTTTCTATTTTTGTGTATCTCGTCGAGTTTTCCTGGCGGGTATATTGCTCCCCCTACTTGTTTTAAGTTTCGGGACGAAACTTCTTTTAAGGAGGGTAGAATGTAATATCCGCAATTTGAATTCGGTAATTTTCTTTTTGGCGGAAGTCCGTTTGACGACTCGCTCATGACCTTTCGTCATTTCTAGAATGATTAATTCTGCACTTTTTGTCATCCGAGTTCGTTTCGGTGTCGTTTTGTTGAGTTCCGTGTCCTTAATCGACTTTTCACGTGGGAGTTCGACTTTGTAAAGTCGCCATTAATTTTTGGTAACTCCAAAAATTCTAAATCTTTGCAATATTATAGAGCATCGAGTTAGCTTTCCAATGGTTCGAGCGGTGAGTCAATCGGAGTCGGACGAGAGAGTTATGGTCGTTTTAGCTCACCCGCTCGTTATTGGCCGATCCTGCCGGCCGAACTCGGCCGTGTCGTCCGACACGGCCCGTGCCGTACTACTCGTGCGGAAATGCCGGAAGTTTCGTCTCAGACCCGACCGTGTCGTCCGACACGGCCCGTGCCGTACTCGCTGGAAATGCCGAACCGACCGCTGACACGCCCGACCGTGTTCCGGGACACGGCCGAGTCGTCCGAAGTCGCCGTCGGACGGGTCACTGGAAGGCCCCTCCGCCGCGACCGTGTCTAGCAGGACACGGTCGAGTCCCTCCCGGTCAGCTGCGCGCCACGGCCGTGTCGGCGGACACGGTCGAGTCTCGCTGCTATAAAAGGCCCTGCAGACGTTTTTCTTGCCATTTTTCACCTTCTTCTCCTCTTCCGCAGCTGGGCGTGTTCTAAGTTTGAAGCCATGTTGTTTAACAACATATCCATGGAGTTTGGAGGTTCATAACATCGATTAATCCTTCCATAACTTGCTCCGATCGACCGAATCAAGGCAAGTTTTCCTAAAATATAGTTTTGGGGATTTTGTTCGATTTGTCCGTTTAATTCGTTTTAACTCAGAATATTGATGGATTTATGATTGTTAAGATATATTATATCTAATTTCTTGTTATTCCACGGTTGGATCGCCACGGATTTATCGTTTTATTGAGTATTTTATCGACGTCTTGAAGGTGTTCGATAAAATGTCTTAGAGGGGTTTTTGGGCGTTCTACGATTATCCTTCCTCGTATGATCGATGATTTATTGATTATATTGTTGTTAGGGTCGAGTTTCTTGTGAAGAAACCGTGTTGAACCCTTCCGTTCGTTGTCGTCTTCCTTTTCGTTAACATCGGGCGTTCCGAAGCTTTCCGGTTGAGCCGTATCCGTTCGTGGTTCCGTGCTCGTGGTATCGAGGCAAGTACCTTGTCATACCATCCTTGTTTTGTGGATATGATAATTGGTGATCATCTTGGTGTGTTTGTTTATTTGTTTGAAATGAGTTTTCAAAGGATTCGGCTAGCCTCGTTAAGGCTTACTCTCAAAACGCGTGTGTTTTGTAAATTGTGTGGGTTGTAAGTGATTACATGAATCCTTTAGATATAATTGATGTTGATGTTGCGCTTGATAATGCGTGTGTACGAGTATTGCTTATTTCCGTCGCGTTATGGTTGACGTGCGTGTTGTTATTTATTCGTGTGGTCGTGGGTGACGGATGAATTGTGTGAATTGGTGAATCGATTTGATAATTGTTACAACGATTATTGTGTGCTTGATGTTTGTGATAATGTGGATACTTGTTGTGAGAAACGTCGTATCAGGGAACCTCCGAGGGCGGGGCGTGCACTCGGCTGGTGTTTGTTGAAATGTGCGGCTCCATTTGGGTGGTGAACGGCGGTGTTACCTAATGCGCGCGCTTGGGGGGGGTCTTGCGGGTGTGACGGCGGTGCGGTGACATTTTAAATGAGCGGCCAACTTGATGGATGTGAACGCCGGTACAGTGCGCAAGGGAGGCGCTGGCAGGCTTATTGGTTACGGGTATTTGAGTGATAGCTAAGACCCAGTTCTCGAACGATGTTCGTATCTCAAATTCTTTTAACTCACTTTTAAATGTTTGTCTTGATATAGACCGCGATTCGTGTTTTTGAAAGCTTGTTTCAACTTGTTTTTAAAGCGTTGGTATCGGGGTTAATTAACCAAGGAGGTTTGTGAAATCTCAGGGTTAGTTAATCGGGGTCTTGAGCGGATATGTCGAATGAGAGATTGTACCTTTGATGGTATTGTGGTGCTATTCTGTGTTTTGGGTCGAGGACCTGTGGAATGTTGAGATGATTGATCTCGTGTTGATATTATTTGGGTTTGGGTCGAGAACCTGTGGAATGTTGAGATGATTGATCTCGTGTTGATATTATTTGGGTTTGGGTCGAGAACCCCGTGTGATGTTGAGATGTTTGATCTCGTGCCGATATTATTTGATTTTGGGTCGAGAATCCCGTGGAATTATTTGTGAAGACTCGTTTGTGTTGATTGAGTGGCTTTCTTGCAAATTGTTTTCTATTAAAACTCTCGATGGCATCTTTAAAGCTTTTTTATATATGGTTTCACTTTTTTCGGTGATCTTTCGGTTTTGAGAAATGTTTATCAAACTCATGCCTCGGGAAGTACTTTTCGTTACGTTTAGATTTTTGAGGATTCCTGGTTATTGTTATTCGTGAAATGTGAATGGTATGGCTCGTATTTGCACTTTGTTCTTGCACTAGCAAAACAGTGGAGTTTTGCTAACCCCCGAGTATTCGGGGGGTGGATGTCTGTTTTTGCATTCAGGTTTGGGAGCATAACACAGGGTCGGCACGGAGGATGATGAAAGATGAACGATACTAATCACACGAGGATCCGTATAAGGTCATTGGTATAGTTATAGTTTATTTTCCGATGTGGTATTCTTTCCCGTTGTACGGGAGTGTGTTGTACTCGACCCCTGCGTGGGCATGTAATGAGTTTGAGTTGTATGTATGTATTGAAAGACCAAATCGGTCTACTTAGTCATTTTAGCCTTAAAGGCATTGTCGAGTTGTTCTATGTTGTTACCAGCCTGGTAGATCCTTGAGGAAAGGTTCTACGGCGTGTAATATCCCTGAGCGGATTGGGGGTGTTACAAATACCAACCATTCTCAAGTTACAACCACAATTACAAACAAAAAGAATATAAAACGTTTTGCATTTAATCCCAAGTTTACCCTCCATTTCACTGTCCTATATAAATACAATCATCACACAGCCAAAGTCAAGTCCAAAATAAAACCAAATCCTAAATCGAGACATAACCCACTTCAAACAACACCAACCTTTAGTATCTTATCCCATCTCCATTAGCTCAAATCAAGACTCGAAAAGAAAAGAAAATACAAATAGATCTCAGATTCGGTTAAACTTTTTGTCTAATCTTAAAAAGATTATTTTTAGTTGAACACATATCATCATAGACCCTTTAGAAGCCTAGCTTCTTTCTCAATATCCGTAAATGAAAGAATGAATTATAACAATAGTGATATAATCATTACTTAAATGATCTTGAAGCTCTTTCCTTTAAAGCTATGCCACGAACGATTGAGCAAGAAAGATATAGGTGGGTTCTTGATTATGGTTGTGTTTCGAAAGGTCTTTTTGTGATTTGTGTTAATCGCTTGATTGATGAAGATTAAGACTGAGATGAATCTGTGACGTGATGAGTTGAATGTGGAAGAAATGTTAGGTGAAAGAAGTGTGTAGTCGGAGAGGTGTGTGTTTAGGTTTAGGTCAAAATGATTTGTGTGTTAAGTTATCGATCTATAACCAGTTGTGTGTTTGGATCGTATTTGTAGATTTGCTTATTGGGTTGCAAGATCCCGCAAACCCACCTCAAGAAACACGAGACCCGCCCACCGCACGCGCGTCGCGTGACCGGATCATCATCATCAGCCCCTCAACACAAACCATGGCCGTCTTCGAAACCAACGGCGTCGGCTCAGCGCTGGGGTTGGGTTCTTTATTCCGAGATTTATTTTCCAGAAAAGGCGGCCAGAGGCCCGCCTCGAGAGCCTCCATCGACAGCCTGCCACGTGTCGAGATCGCGAGAGGCGTGGACGACGATGACGGGCAGTGTGTTGTGTGCTTGGAGGAATGGGGAGACGGCGAAACCGCGAAAGAAATGCCGTGTAGGCATAGGTTCCACGGGGATTGTATCGAGAAGTGGCTGAAGATAAATGGGTGCTGCCCTGTCTGTAGATATGAGATGCCTGTGGATGATGGAGACAATGACCCGGAGAATAAATCTCGGGGAGAGAGTGAGGGAGATGGGATGGGGAGAGATATTTGGGTGAGCATAAGTGTTGGTGGTATGTAGAGGTGCCCAACCACGGGTCCGGGTCCGGGTCCGGGTCGGACCCGCCAGGTCGTCGGGTCGGCAGGACAGGACCCGGACCCCACCCGTACATATGAAATGTACGGGTTGGCGGGTCGACGGGTCGGCCACGGGTCCGGGTCCGGGTCCGACCCGTCTATATTTTTTTTTTTTTTTTAAAAAAAAAAAAATGTATATAAAACTTTTATTTGTTATCATTTTATACACGAAAAATAACTATAAGTGAAAAAGGAAATCATTTTAAAAAATTAGCTTGTATTTAATTTTAAGTTTTTACTTAAAATTAAATTGCCTACGTATCCCCGTGAGGAATCAAAGCTCCACGTAGTTCTTTTAGTTGAGAAGAGTTAAAAAAAAATGGGCTTGTATTTAATTTTAAGTTTTCACTTAAAATTAAATTGCCTACGTATCCTCGTGAGGAATCAAAGGCCTACGTAGTTCTTTACTTACCTGACTTACCTTACTTACCTTTAGTCGAAGTCGATGCCGTCGTCGTCTTGATCATCGGTTTGACTCATTTGTGTAACACCCCAATTCACAAATGGGACATTACACGCCGTAGAACCCTCGTGAGGTCTACCAGGCTAACACATGACACAAACCCACAATGCAAATCCAAACAATGCACTCAAAAGTAAATAAGGCCGTGGCCTCGGCCAAAACAATTTTAACGGAGTACATGAACATAAAATAAATACCAATCCGTTGCCCACTAGGACTTAAACCAAGTTTAAAAGTAGGCAGTTTAATTCGATGCGACAAATGCAATGACAAAACATAAAATTACAGACTCGAGCCACATCATCAAGCCAGCCCATCCTTTACGTGCGTGTCCCGTGCCTGCTCCTCAGCTCTCCCGGTACCTGAAATGCATAAGACGCATTTTCCCCATTTAAGGGGTTAGCATTCGAATAGCTAGTGCAAGTACACAATTACACAACATTATATACAAAAATACGGTTTTTAGCACAATCATCTCAATCAGAAATCATTTGCCATATATATATTATGGAATACTACATTGGCAATCAAATCAGTTCCAATCATCACGATATCACAAAATCACAACTGGTATCCCGTGGCCGTAGCCCTTAGTATCGACCCCCAGACATCCCGTCGAACACTCCGGGTGGGATACCACTTCCGCGGCCGTACCCTTAGTATCGACCCCCAGACATCCCGTCGGACACTCCGGGTGGAAGTTCAATCACACACGCACCCAAGTTCCCTTCCGCGGCCGTACCCCTTAGTATCGACCCCCAGACATCCCGTCGGACACTCCGGGTGGAAGGAACACAACTCACGCACCCGAAAATCACAATTCATCATTCATTTTGAAAATCACAACATACATAACGAAATGTAATACATGTACTTGCCTTGAATGAAACGAAACGAAGGAAACGGCGAAGGAATAGGTTTCGGTCCGAACAATCTTCCCAAATCCGTTCCTAACACAATAACGGTATACACAAGTCTCAATAATGCGGAAAGGTAAGAATTAATCCTAATTCTACCCCTCGGAACGATTTGTCGGAAAATACGAAGTCCACGATGGCTATAATCTAACAATGAAGAAATTACTAGGTTAAATCCGTTAAACTATACTGGAAACAAGGGATTTACGACTACACAATCGTAATCTAACAAGTCGTCGAAGTCAAAACGGATTAAAAGGAAAAATTATGCCAAAAATCCCGAAATCCCCAAAAAACTAGGGTTCATCGATGTATACCTCGCTTCGGACGGATGGAGGATGATTATGATGATGATAAACCTTGCTTGGGACACAAAAATCGATCTTTAGAAGGTTCCTACGGATTGCACCGAATGATTCGCTTGAAATCGCCCAAAGGAAGCTCACGTCGCGAGAAAGAAAGAAAAGGAGTGAAATAAGTCGACCGGAAATAAGTCAGGAATTAAAAGACCTGATGGCGAGTTACGTACGTTAACGCCTATTGTTAACGTACGTTATGAAGGTTACGTACGTAACCCCTCTCAGGTTAACGTACGTAACAACTGACACTTTCGCGAAACCATAACGCACGTTACCAATGGGGTATAACGACGTTATGATACCTATATAACGTCGTAAAGGAGCATGCATAACGCACGTTATGCATGCAGTCAAAGATCGCTAATCACTTAGCCCAAAGACATGATACAACGACGAAACGTAACACAAGGATAGAATCAAAAGCATAAACATGGGGTATCCAAAACAACGAAGCTGAGTTTTGAAAGAAAATATAATCCCGATCACTAGAGAGTCTCAAATGAAGCAAATGAAACGAAATTCCCCAAACTTATGAAAATTACAAAAACGGCCCAAGAGCCCGAAAAATCGCGATGCAACGTCGGATTAACAAACCGAAAATTTCAACACTACCAACTCAACCATACAAACTTATACAAATCAAGAAACAACAGAAACGAACAAGTTTTACGAGAATCGAACGTACATACGGCAAGATACAAATTAAGATGAAATTATGCAAAAACATCCTCGAAACTCATCCAGACGGAAAAACTCCAAGAACAAAATAGATTCAGAATTCCAAAACAGTGCTAAGCGAGTTGTCCGAAACGAACATACACCAAAAATAGAAATTGCCGAAAATAGAAAACACGGATATTACATTATCTCCCCCTAAAAATAAGTTTCGTCCCGAAACTTACAACGCGAACAACTCGGGGTATCTCGACCGCATACTCTCTTCCGTCTCCCATGTGGCTTCCTCGGATCCATGTCTCGACCATTGAACTTTAACCAGAGGAATGGTTTTATGACGAAGTTGCTTCACCCGACGCTCTAAAATCTGAATCGGCCTCTCCTCAATGGTAATGTCGGGTCCCAATTCGATCTCTCCAAAATCAAGAATATGGCTAGGGTCCGATACGTACTTCCTAAGCTGGGAAACATGAAATACGTTATAAACGTGACTCAAAGACGGCGGCAAACCTAACCGATAGGCAAGCTCTCCCACTCTCTCTAAAATTTCAAACGGCCCAATATATCTCGGACTAAGTTTACCCTTCCTACCAAGCAAAGAACTCCCGTGTCGGCGACACCTTAAGCAAAACATGATCTCCCACCTCAAACTCCAACGGCCGGCGACGCGTGTCGGCATAAGACTTTGCCGACTGGGCCGTCAACAATCTATCACGAATCAGAGTAATCTTCTCCCTCGTCTCCACTACCATATCAGGCTCGGTACCAATCAGCTCGGACGCATCGTCCCAACACAACGGCGATCTGCACTTCCTCCCATACAATGCCTCAAATGGTGCCATTCTGATCGAGGCGTGCCAACTATTGTTGTACGTGAACTCGATCAACGGCAAGTGCGACTCCCAATCATCCTTCCAATCTAGGGCACGTGCTCTCAACATATCCTCCAACGTCTGGATCGTCCGCTCCGACCGCCCGTCGATCCGAGGGTGGTAAGACGTCCGAGTCTCAACTCGGTCCCAAAGCTCGATGAACACCGCCAAAAATGTGATATAAACCGCCATCACGATCCGAAACAATACTCGGGAGTCCCATGTAATCTCACGATCTCTGCAATAAACACTCGTGCGGTCTCTGGACCCCAAGTGTCCTTAATACCAGAAATGAGCTGATTTGGTCACGATCGACAATAACCCAAATCATGTTCATTCCAGTCCGAGTCCTAGGCATACTGGTAATGAAATCCATAGAAATATCCTCCCATTTCCACTCCGGGATGGGAAGTGGTCGCAAAAACCCCGCGGGTCGCTGATGCTCGATCTTAACCTGCTGACAGGTCAAACATCTCGACACAAACTCGCTAACGTCTGTCTTCAAATTACTCCACCAGCAGTTACTCCTCACGTCCTTGTACATTTTACTCGTACCAGGATGTATGGAGTAGGGCGTGGTATGAGCTTCGCTCAATATCTTCTGTCTCAGCTCAATAACATTCGGTACACATAATCTCCCGCGAAATCTCAGAACGCCATCATCCTGAATCACAAATCCAGGGGCTTTCCCCTTCCTCACATCCTCCCTCAACTGGACCAAACACGGATCATCATACTGTTTCGCCTTGATATCATCAGTCAAGGACGAAGTGATCTCTAATGCACATAACTGGCCCTGAACTCTCTGAACCCAAACCTCAATATTTTGACAGATAAAATCTCGCTGGATCCTACTCTGTGGTGTAAGTACCTCCAATATCTGTAACGCCATCGGCTTACGGCTCAACGCATCAGCCACTACGTTAGCCTTACCCGGATGGTAAAGTATCTCGAGGTCGTAATCTTTAATTAGCTCCAACCACCTACGCTGTCTCATATTTAACTCTTTCGATGAAGATATACTTCAAACTCTTGTGATCTGTAAAAATCTTACACGACGACCCATAGAGATAATGCCTCCAGATCTTTAAGGCGAAAACGACCGCAGTTAACTCCAAATCGTGCGTGGGGTAATTCACCTCATAAGGTTTCAACTGGCGGGACGCATACGCAATGACCCTATCTCTCTGCATCAAAACACATCCGAGCCCAAGGCCCGAAGCATCACTATATACTACGAAATCCTCGTTCCCCGAGGCAATGCTAAAGCGGGTGCGGTAGTCAAACGTCTCTTTAATTCGTCAAAGCTGTCTGTCATGCAGTCCACTCGAACTTCGAGTTTTGGAGCAACCGAGTGAGTGGTCTAGCGATCTTAGAAAATCCCTCCACGAATCTACGGTAATAGCCAAAGAAGACCCGTAAAACTCCTCACCTCCTTCACATTCTTAGGCGGCTCCCAAGCCATTCCGCCTCTATCTTCTCGCGGATCTACCCGAACTCCCTCTCTGAAATCACATGCCCGAGGAACATCACTTCCTCGAGCCAAAACTCACACTTAGAAAACTTCGCATACAACCGCTCTGCTCTCAAAATGTCTAATACAATCCAGGAGATGTAAGGCGTGCTCCTCGACTCGTGAATAGATAAGAATGTCATCGATAAAGACGACTACGAATTTGTCCGGATACTCAATAAAAACTTTGTTCATCAATTGCATGAACACTTCTTTGGGCATTAGTTAGCCCGAAAGGCATAACCACAAACTCGTAATGGCCATATCTCGTCCGAAAGGCGATTCGGTATATCATTGTCCCGAATCCTCAATCGGTAGTAGCCCGATCGCAAGTCAATCTTGAAAAGACTGCCGCCCCAAGCCGATCAAACAAGTCGTCAATCCGGGGCAAAGGGTATTTATTTTTGATGGTCAACTTGTTTAATTCTCGATAATCGATACATAAACGAAGCGATCCATCCTTCTTCTTAACAAAAAGTACAGGCGCACCCCAAGGCGATGCGCTCGGTCGAATATACCCTTTATCTAACAACTCCCCCAACTGATTCTTCAACTCTAGCATCTCCGACGGTGCCATACGGTACGGTGCTCGAGAAATAGGGGCCGCATTCGGCTCAAGGTCAATAGGAAACTCCACCTCTCGATGTGGTGGTAATCCCGGCAAGTCGTCCGGAAATACATCAGGATACTCGCTAACAACTGGAATCGACGATATGTCAACCCCACCATCTTCCGCCTGCAGAGCGAAACACCAGTAGCCGACACAACCCTGGTTTAGAAGTTTTATCGCCTTCAAGGCGCTAATCACACTCCCCGATCTACCCGGCTTACGTACGACGAGTATGCTCGGTCAGTCTCGGCAACTATCGAGATGGTACGAGTCCGATAGTTCATGATAGCACCGTGACGATCCAACCAATCGTCTCCGAGGATTAAATCCTCACCCTTAAGGTCTATAACAATGAGATTCGAGGGCCAATCCCGGCTCCCGATCCTCACTGGGCAATCCCTAACTTCCCGGTCCCCAACCATACGATCCCCACTGGGTGTACTCACTACAAACGGCTCACACTCAAACAAGCAGTCAAAACCAATACGACTCACACAATCCGAAGCAATAAAGGAATGGGTAGCACCCGAATCAAAAAGCACTGACACTGGATGAGTAAGGATCTTAGTAGTACCTGACGCCACTGGAACATCTGTCTCCTCTGTACGCCTCATCTGATACAATCGGGGGTGAACTGAACCCGAACTCGACGCTGTACGGCGATCCGGCTGACCCCGTCCCCTACCACGACTCGAACTCTGCGGAACATAAGTAGCTGGAGTGCTGTGATCCCTCTGATCGGTAGTGGTAGTCGGAACTCTAACAGCCCTGGTGGCCCGCTCACAATGAGTCGCCCGATGCCCGGTCTGCCCACAAGTGAAGCAAGTAACTGGAGGAAAAGGGCAATCCTTCATCAAATGCTCATACTGGTTGCAGTTAAAACAAACCACGCCACGAAGCAACGATCGCACCGAGCGGTTTCGAGATCCCCACTGATGAAATGGCCTCTTCCCGGTGTAGGCGGATCGTGCTCTCGAAAATCGGCCACTCTTGCCGGTGAGAAGTTGCCAAGCTGTTTTCTGTTTCTTGGCCTCGGCACCCAACTCGGTCAGTGCGGCCATCTCGATCGCTAGAGCGCGATCCTGATACTCCTTCAAAGTGGCACACATGAGCGGTGCCATACTCTGCCTGATATGCGGTTTCATACGCATATTAAAGTAACGGATTTTATCAGCTTCCGTCCTCACCTGATCTCTCACGAAACCCAGCTGCTGATTGTAAGTAATGATGGCCTGAGAAATAGGCACATCCTGAGGTGTAGCGGTGAAGAACTCCACAATTCTGCGCTCCTTAACTGGCGGTGGACAATATTCTGCTTCCATAGCAGCCCTGAACTCATCCCAAGTGGCCCGACGGTCTCTGGGCGCAACGGCCTCCCACCATTCCGCAGCTTCCTTATCCAGGAGGTACTGGGCAATATGTACCCTCCTGTCCTCGGGACAAGCTACGGCATCGAAGGTCCTGGACAACTGAAAGAGCCAATTCTCCCAACCGAGAGAGTCAGAAGATCCGGAGAAACGAGGAGGATGCATCTTAGACACCGTCTGAAGCCACTTACTAGCTTCCTCTTCAGGTGTCGGGGGCGGATTCTGGCGTCCACCCTGAGCTATCTGAGCAAGCTGGGCTACTAACTGCTGGAGTACGGCAGTAGCCCCGGCGTCGGCATTATTACCCGACGGCACTGAGTGAGAGGCTGAGTCTGCAGAGGACTGAGAAAGTGAGCCCTCTTCATTATCAGCACCCCGACCACGGCCTCGGCCGCGCCCCCTAGCTGGTCTACCACGACCTCTCAACATACTGAAGAAAATACGAAAAGAACAAGATCAGAAAGATTCACAATTCACAAAGTTGGTAACACAAGTCACAATTCCGAACTACGCAAGAAAACGAATTACAGAAATATAAGAGTTCGAGGAGACTTACAGCCACGGTTCGCACGAAAAGACGGTAGCGTGATGATATTAGGCTCAACGACTGACTCTAACGACATAACTGACAGACCCAAAATTCACCGACAGCCTAGGTATTCAAAACCTAAGCTCTGATACCATAAATGTAACACCCCAATTCACAAATGGGACATTACACGCCGTAGAACCCTCGTGAGGTCTACCAGGCTAACACATGACACAAACCCACAATGCAAATCCAAACAATGCACTCAAAAGTAAATAAGGCCGTGGCCTCGGCCAAAACAATTTTAACGGAGTACATGAACATAAAATAAATACCAATCCGTTGCCCACGCAGGGGACTTAAACCAAGTTTAAAAGTAGACAGTTTAATTCCAGTACTCGACAAATGCAATGACAAAACATAAAATTACAGACTCGAGCCACATCATCAAGCCAGCCCATCCTTTACGTGCGTGTCCCGTGCCTGCTCCTCAGCTCTCCCGGTACCTGAAATGCATAAGACGCATTTCCCCCATTTAAGGGGTTAGCATTCGAATAGCTAGTGCAAGTACACAATTACACAACATTATATACAAAAATACGGTTTTTAGCACAATCATCTCAATCAGAAATCATTTGCCATATATATATTCCGGAATACTACATTGGCAATCAAATCAGTTCCAATCATCACGATATCACAAAATCACAACTGGTATGCGGTGGCCGTAGCCCTTAGTATCGACCCCGGACATCCCGTCGAACACTCGGGTGGATACCACTTCCGCGGCCGTACCCTTAGTATCGACCCCGGACATCCGTCGGACACTCCGGTGGAAGTTCAATAACACAAGCACCCAAGTTCCCTTCCGCGGCCGTACCCCTTAGTATCGACCCCCAGACATCCCGTCGGACACTCCGGGTGGAAGGAACACAACTCACGCACCCGAAAATCACAATTCATCATTCATTTTGAAAATCACAACATACATAACGAAATGTAATACATGTACTTGCCTTGAATGAAACGAAACGAAGGAAACGACGAAGGAATAGGTTTCGGTCCGAACAATCTTCCCAAATCCGTTCCTAACACAATAACGGTATACACAAGTCTCAATAATGCGGAAAGGTAAGAATTAATCCTAATTCTACCCCTCGGAACGATTTGTCGGAAAATACGAAGTCCACGATGGCTATAATCTAACAATGAAGAAATTACTAGGTTAAATCCGTTAAACTATACTGGAAACAAGGGATTTACGACTACACAATCGTAATCTAACAAGTCGTCGAAGTCAAAACGGATTAAAAGGAAAAATTATGCCAAAAATCCCGAAATCCCCAAAGAACTAGGGTTCATCGATGTATACCTCGCTTCGGACGGATGGAGGATGATTATGATGATGATAAACCTTGCTTGGGACGCAAAAATCGATCTTTAGAAGGTTCCTACGGATTGCACCGGATGATTCGCTTGAAATCGCCCAAAGGAAGCTCACGTCGCGAGAAAGAAAGAAAAGGAGTGAAATAAGTCGACCGGAAATAAGTCAGGAATTAAAAGACCTGATGGCGAGTTACGTACGTTAACGCCTATTGTTAACGTCGTTATGAAGGTTACGTCGTAACCCTCTCAGTTAACGTCGTAACGAACAACTGACACTTTCGCGAAACCATAACGCACGTTACCAATGGGGTATAACGACGTTATGATACCTATATAACGTCGTAAAGGAGCATGCATAACGTCGTTATGCATGCTTGATTCAAAGATCGCTAATCACTTAGCCCAGCACAGTCGATACAACGACGAAACGTAACACAAGGATAGAATCAAAAGCATAAACACGGGGTATCCAAAACAACGAAGCTGAGTTTTGAAAGAAAATATAATCCCGATCACTAGAGAGTCTCAAATGAAGCAAATGAAACGAAATTCCCCAAACTTATGAAAATTACAAAAACGGCCCAAGAGCCCGAAAAATCGCGATGCAACGTCGGATTAACAAACCGAAAATTTCAACACTACCAACTCAACCATAAAAACTTATACAAATCAAGAAACAACAGAAACGAACAAGTTTTACGAGAATCGAACGTACATACGGCAAGATACAAATTAAGATGAAATTATGCAAAAACATCCTCGAAACTCATCCAGACGGAAAAACTCCAAGAACAAAATAGATTCAGAATTCCAAAACAGTGCTAAGCGAGTTGTCCGAAACGAACATACACCAAAAATAGAAATTACCGAAAATAGAAAACACGGATATTACAATTTGACTAGACTCTCCTTCGGTAGTGTCTTCTTGATAGGCATCTTGGTCCGCTAATAGGTCATCCCATTATTTTCTTGATCTCGTAACTCGGCTTTTGTTGCGTCTTTAAGTATCATTTGAGCCTTGAGATTTTTTGGCGTCATTCGGGATCTCCGCTCGTCCAGCATATAGCCTCCTTCACTAAAAGCACTCTCAACGGGGACTGTAGATGCGGGCACTGCAAGAATTTCTTGTGCCATAATAGAAAGTATGGGAAATTCGGTTCCCCTTCTTTTTCACCAATCCAACAGATCAAAGGTACCTGCATTGTCATCCTCCGGTACAAAACTAGTTGCATAATATCTACTAAGGTCATTTCTTTGACCGACGTTACTACCACCCCTATTTCTTGCTATATTATAGAGTTGTTGTTGAAATGGGTTAGTGGGAGTTCTGTCGAATTCCATGTTAAATGTATTTGTAGTCTTAGTTCTTGTTTTTTGAGTTTGAATCTTATCACCATATTTAGAAGAATATTCAGAAAAAACAGTTTTTAAACTATTTTTCAAATCAATTTTTACTTGTTCAACGTCAGGAATATTTTCAAATAAAGTTTGACTTTCAACAGTATCCTCAATATTAGGAAAACCCAAATTTTTAAGAATATTATAATATATTTCAAGTAATTGTTCTACTTGAGCTAAATTCAAATCGGGAGATAAAGAAGACTAATCAAGAAAACATCATGAATACGATTAAAGTATTTTAGCCATTTTAAACACATATTGTAAATAGCATTCGATAATCTTTGATTTACTACAAGCATCCATTTCGTATACAATAAAACAACAATGAAATAAAACTTTAGGAGACGTGGGATAATAACAACCACTTAAATCTTTAGATGAATTTTCAAAATCCATAAATAGTTTTATTAAATCTTTAGTTTCATCCCAATACGTTGGCAATAAATAAAATCCTTCTACGTGAAAATACGTATCAAAAAATTCACACAATAATTCTTTATATTCATTAGTTGAATTTAACATCTCATAAGTTGAGTTCCATCTATGTTTGATGTCTGGAGTAAAAAATTTGGGTTGAATTTGTTTTGACTTTAAAAATTTTACCCATTGTTTAGCTAACTTAGTGCGATTATGTAAAAACAAGACACATTTTCTAATTGGTTCTATTGCCTCATCTACAAATTTTAATGCATCTTGTACACATAAATTTAGAATATGACATATACATCTAGTATGAAATAATCGACCCGCTAAAACAGGATTGCAAGCTTGTATTAATGCTGGTACACTTACAGTATTAGAACTAGCATTATCAAAACCAATTGTGAAAATTTTATCTTTTAAGCAATAAAAAGTTAAAATTTTAATAATTGCTCTAGCTATATTATCTGCACTATGTGTACAATTAAATTTTTTAAACGCAAGTAATTTTTTTGTTTAAGTTCCAATTTTCATCAATCCAGTGTATAGTTATTCCCATATAATTATTTTTTTGTTTAAAATCTGCCCAAGTATCTGCAACTAAAGAAACTCTATGATTTATAGATCTAAAACAAGCTCGTAGTGCAAGTTTATGTTGTTTGGCTAAGTATACTACTTGTCTAGTCATTGTGGTACGTGGAATTCTTTTAATAGCAGGATTATAGGCATTTTGCATCCTGTATTCCCAACCCGTACTATCCGCAAAATTAAAAGGTAAAGATTCTTGTGCACATAATTTTTCCATTTGTTCTCTAGCAATTTTTTCATTATATTTATAAAGTTGAGATTCAGAAATACCTTGATTGCCGTCTGGCCCGGCTCCAGTAGAAGGTTGGAAGTTGAGTTGACTTTGTGACTTTTGTTCTCCGTGGACCGAGGCATGGTTATTTTCAAAATGCCTTTTAAAATTTCCATATCCATCCCCGGCTTTATACGGATACTCTTTCGAGCAGTAGTTGCAAGATACCTTAATCGAACCATCGGCATTTTTCCTTCTTAAAGTGTTTTGAAAAAGTACGGATCTGGTCTCCTTTCTGCAAGGGCATGCTTGTTTCTTGCTTTAATTTTCTTGCTTCCTCTGCCTTTCACATTTTCTTCCTCCTGACGATAACTCCTCAACATAAGGAGGTTCTTCTTGACTTGGCTTGCCGCAGACGCTCGACTTTGATTTTTGCGTCGGAGTTGGTACGCCATAAAGAGTGCGCTCGAATGTTGCATATGTTTGATTTAACATAGCTTCATCGATTTCATGGTCCATTTCTTCGTCGATTTTTGCGATTGTTGACGATTCGGGACACGTCGAAATCCGGAGATCAACTTCTTCTTCACCGGTAGTTCTTGTACTACCGTAATAGATATTTTCATGTGTAACATCATATTCAGTTCTTGACTTTCATTTTCAAAACCGGTGGAGTTTGGTTTTGGGGCTCGAATAATTATTAGGATGGTTTCTTGATTTGCCCCAAAGACCCATTCGCTCGAACTTGACATTTTGGATTTTTGGGAGATGTAGCAATACCCTTTCCTTGTCGTAACTCGACATAATGATAAAATGCGAAAAAAAGAGAGAGAGATTAAGTAGTATAGAATTAACATGAGAGTTTGAGAGATAGATAGTATTGAAGGTGTGGAAAAATTGTGTTGGGGAGGGTATTTATACTTAGGAATTTTTTTATTTTTTTCAAATCGGACTAGCCGTTAGACCCTCCGGTCACGGGTCCGACCAGCGGGTCGGGTCCGACCAGCCGGGTCCAACGACCATTTTTCAATTTTTTTGTTTTTTTAATTTCCGCGGGTCGACGGTCGGACCGGGTCGGAGAAGCTCGACCCGGACCCCACCCGTGTATACCATGGGTCCGGGTCGACGGGTCGCACGGGTCGGTCGGGTCCGGGTCTTGCACGGGTCAGCCGGGTTCGGGTCGGCGGGTCGACCCGGCGGGTTGGGTCGTTTTGGGCACCTCTACTTGCGCACCTGTGCACCGTAAGCGCGCTGTCTCCCCCTTTATATCTGCTGTAAATTTTCATCGTCCACGAATAAACCCTATAATTAAGAGTTCTCAATCCTTCATCAAGTAAAGACCCCAGTATTTTCTCCTCACGATCGATTCGTGCGAAAACCCTAATCCATCTCTATCGGTCCGCTTCGTCTAAATTCGTTTCGATTCCCCTATATCTGACTCGATTCCCCAAATCTGTAGTCATAGGACCCTTTCAACCTCAAGAGTCTAAATTCTCAGTTGTCCGTTGTCCATTGCTTCATAAATCAAATTCTGTACAGCGTGCGCGGTAGGAATGGGTAGGGTTTACAAGGAGACTGTTGCCACGGCCGTGACGACGTCAGTGTCCGTAACGGAGACCGTTAACGGATCTCACGAATTCAAGATCAAGGGGTATTCCTTGTCGAAGGGAATGGGGATTGGGAAGTACATAGCGTCAGACACGTTTATGGTCGGTGGGTACTCGTGGGCGGTTTATTTCTATCCGGATGGGAAGAGTGTGGAGGATAATGCGACTTATGTTTCGCTTTTTATCGCGTTAGCAAGTGAAGGCACTGATGTGAGGTCGCTTTTTGAGCTAACCCTGTTGGATCAGAGTGGAATGGAGAGGCACAAGGTTAATAGCCATTTCGGAAGGGCGTTGGAGAGAGGTCCCTACACTCTTAAATACCGCGGTAGCATGTGGTAGTTTTTCATTCATTTTTGAGACCCTTAGTGCGATGTTATACAATTTTCTTGTAGATTGATTTGTAGCTAAGCGAAAATGCTATATGTACACACTTTTGTACGCACATGTCTACACACCGACCAATTATGGATGGAAAAGTAAAACTAATTAATGGAAAAGCAAAATTATATGTACATAAGTTGTACAAAATGCACTTTTCCATCTATTATTACTTAGTGTGTACAAAAGTGTGTACATGTATGATTGTTGCTAACTCAGAGGTGTTCCAGGTGACTTCCATGTTAGTTTTAATAGATGTTAATGTTTGCTATGCGTTTATGTGCAACTTGTACATTGATCTCACAGAGGTTCAGTACCAAATTAGATTGATGAATGAAACTTTTTTGTACGATTTCCATAGTTGTTAAAGGCGCGCAGAAAAAAAGGCAGGTCGCTTTTAAGCCTAAAGGCGGGCGATCTCAGCCAGGCGCGCGTCTGGGTGCGCCTGTCCGCCTCTTTGCTGTGCCTCGGAGCGCCTCAGGCGCGCCTCGGCATTAGGACTTCTTTTTTCTTTGTTTGATTTATTTTTCAGAATATCTTAAAAGTTATTTGGTTGTATTGACACTTTAATTTTATTAATTATCAAGTTTTTTGTGGATAGTTATATTTTCTTGTGACTATGTTTTTTATAAATTTTATAATTCAATTTAATTTATTTTTTAGTTTTTATGCGCCTCACATCTCTCAGGCGCGCGCCTCGCCTTGCGCCTTGCGCCTCAGGCGATGGGAGCCCGAATCACCTTGGTGCGCCTTTCGCCTTTAACAACTATGACGATTTCTGTCACGGTAGTCTTGAAGTTGGCGGTGTTTGGCGCTTGGGATCTATATTATTATAACAACCTTTCTATTGTATATTTCTCTTGGTATATATGGTCTGTATACATTAATTTTAGGGAACTCCAACTTGTCCTTAAATTCCAAAGTGAATTGTCACTGAAAATAATCAGTATAACATAAAATTGGTAGTTTTGGCTGCAGGGGTTACAAGCGTTTTTTCAGAAGAACTACTTTGGAAGCTTCTGACTACTTGAAAGATGACTGCCTTCAAGTTCACTGCTGTGTTGGGGTTGTTGGGTCTCACACAGAGGGACCTACGATCTACTCTATATCATTCCCCCCATCAGATATTGGTCAACATTTTGGGAAGCTGCTGGAAAGTGGAGAAGGAACTGATATAAGCTTTGAAGTTGGTGGTGAAACCTTTTCCGCTCACAAATTGGTACTTGCAGCTCGTTCACCTGTATTTAGAGCTCAACTATATGGGCCAATGAAGGATCAAAACACACATTGTATAAAGATAGAAGACATGGAGGCACCACTTTTTAAGGTCTTTTGCAGCTTCCTCTTTCAATTTCTTAACTCTTAGTTTTATTCGTATTGGCTTGTTTTGTTGAGCTTGTTTATTGCATATTTGACAATGTGTGTATTATATATATATATATATATATATATATATATATATATATATATGACATTGTATATGTTTTTTCTGAGCGAACGTTTGGACTATGGAAAATGCCCTACCTTCTCTTTCCAAGTTTGGATTACTATATTTATTAAATATTGATAGTTGACTATGTATTTGTTTTATGTACGTTTCAGGCTCTACTTCATTTTATATACTGGGATACACTACCTGATATGGAAGAGCTTACCGGATTAAACTCAAAATGGGCTTCAACCATGGTGTGCCAGCATCTGTTTGCTGCTGCTGATTGTTATGGTTTAGATAGGCTCAGACTGCTTTGCGAGGCGAAACTATGTGAAGAGGTTGCTATCAATACTGTTGCAACAACACTAGCATTGGCAGAACAGCACCACTGTCCCCAGTTGAAAGCTGTCTGCATCAAATTTGTGGCGACGCGTGAAAATCTTAGAGGTATATCTGACATATGCATTTGCTTTCAGCTTTGTACTTTTGGGAATTTTTTTTTTTTTTTTGGTGTGCAAAATAGTTTTCAGCTTTCCAAATCAAATTGTGTATCATGTTGACAGGGACAAACACTATGTTATTCTAATTTAATTATATAGACAATTGCTACTAATTTTGGTTTAGTTATTTAAAATAGATTAAGACTGAACCGTGCTGAACTAAACTGAACTGAATTGTGCTAAACTGATACTGAATAATAATAATAATAATAATTTTATTAGTAATATAGATAACAATATATATAGCATCTACAATAATAATATATATTACAGTAATAAATTTTATATAATATTATTGATAATATTAATATAAAGAATAATTATAATAATATAATATCACATAAAAATATATACAACAATAATAGAATTAGTTATATCACAACAACAAAAACAATAAATAGTAATAATAATAATAACATTAATAATACGCAAATAATATATAAAATACTATTGACAATATTGATATAAAAAATAATAATAGTAATAAAATTATTAACAACACTACAAATAATATATAATACTATTGATAAATATTGGTATCATTATTAATAATAATAATAAAATTAGGTAACAATATATATATACAATAATTATTTATGTTACAACAACAAAAATAATAATAGTAAGATTAATATTAATAATAATAACTTTAAAAAATATTATTGATAATATTAATTAATTTCAATAATTATACTCCTAGTATTAATCTTACTAGAAAATAATATAATCATAATTATTATTTATATTACAAGAACAAAAATAATAAATAATAATAATTAAATAAAAAACTATTATATAATATTTTTGATAATATATAATAATAAAATCAAATATTGATAATACTAATTATATATAATATTATTTATAATATAAATAATAATAATAATAGTAAATAATAATATTGATTTTAAAGCGAAAACTGAACCGAATTTTGCTGAACTGAAGTGAAATGTGCTGAAATTAAGCGCAATAAAAAACAGAGCCTAATTGTGCTGATGCTGTTTGTGTAGGGTTTATATTTTTTACCCAACAAGGAATTAAGCTTTTATTTTTGTTTGATTATGCCATGACACCTCTCTTTTCAGGTTTCTGATTGCTGATTCTTGCATTTCGTGAGGAGGTTATTTTAACAATTATATAGTTTATATTGTTTAAAATACAAAAAGAGATAAGTAAATGAATAACCATTATTTCTATGTCATCATCATCAACAACACCTTAATCCCAACTATGTTGGGGTCGGTGGCATGAAGATTATAGTGTCGTTTAATTGTCTAAAATTAGTTAACACCATAACTCATGCAAATAACAAAGTGGCAAAGTTTTACGCCGGATGCCCTTCCTGTCGCAACCTTCATATGAAGGAGAAATAGAACGAAATCCAAAACCGTCAACATCATAGGTTTTTCCATTTATATGGAAAATATCATGAGACGGCGATGAGTTTGAGATAATTACTATTGTCATGTCACAATACGTGATTGATATTGTAAAATCAACACATACATCATGGAACATGACTCAATTATTTCTATGTATATTTAATTATAATGCAGAGAGGAGTATGAAACCTGCATTAGATTAATAGAACTAATGGTTATTTATCTCTTTTTATGTCAAATTGTATCATGGTTAAAAAGTGCTTCTCACGCAAGAACCAACGATCACAAACAAACCTCAAAATTCCATTTTGGGTAAAAAAAATTCAACCATACACAGAACTAACATCTCCACAAAGGTAGCATCATAATCGATCTAAATAGCCAAGTCAGAACAACATAGTGCAATGTTTGACCCACATAATACATAATTTGATTTAGAAGAGCTTTTTGCACATTATATACAGATTAATTGGAGTCTGGCAAGGAAGGACTAAATTGTGATTGTGGGTGTGCCAGGAATCCTAGTCAAGTTTGTATAAAATATTTTGAATATGTTTATTTCTATCTGGTAATATCGCATTTTGAGCATTATCAAATGTGTCAAATTGCGATATTCTCATGTCTGGGTTTTTGGATTTCTGAGTAGCAAATGATTTGGTGTAAGAATATGTTAGGGCAAAGGGTGAAAGTGCAGGATTGAAATGATTTGTTAGGAAGTAATGCTGTTTGTTAGTTCACCAAACCTTTTACACATGAATGTGAAATGGTCTTTTGGTAAGATAAATACATAAATATTAAGTTAGTAAAAGTGGTCAGTTGATACGAGAGGGGTAAGAATCATATCACTAAGGCATAAAATCCTCAAATGCACACAGTGGTATGTTTAGGTGGTTAAAAATATTAATTAATGAGATATGATTTATGGTCGGAAAAGTGATAGAGTAAATTGTATATTTGTTGAATGAAATTGTGTTGGTTATAGTCCAAATGATCCATTTCTTGAGTAAAAGTATAACTAGATATGATTGATAATTGGAAAAGTGAGAATAAAAAAAATAGTGGAATTGTCTAAAAAATGTGGGAAAAAGTTTGCGCATCTGCTCCGAAAGAACACAGAGATGCCTAGTGTGGTTTCAAGGATTACGGCGTGGTCGGAGTTCTTCGTGGTTACCCTCGCGGGTCGTTGTGTGTTTAATTTCTATTTTCGACTGTGCGTGTTTTATTGTAATAAGTACTTTTTGTTTTGTGATTGTGCGGATAATTGACTTGATTGTCTGTTTGGTGATACTTGACACTTGTTGGTTTTATTATGTCTCTGCTTGTGATGGTTGTCGTTGAGCGTGATTTCACGCCGTATGTTTATTCAATTTGTTATCAGAAGCTACTCATTTTTACTGAATATTGCTTAAGTTTTCAACTTGTATGTTGATCCTAGAACTCTGTTTATCATCACTTACTGATTGAGGTTCCTTTTTATGCAGCTGTTATGCAAACAGACGGCTTTGCATATTTGAACGAAAGCTGTCCAAATGTTCTGACCGAACTGTTGGAGTACGCCTCAAGAATCACCCAACACACCATAGCTTTTGGCAAGCAAGGAACCGAAGGTATTCTAGATGGAAGTGATGTCAATGATAGACGCGTGAAACAGAGACTATAATAGAATATGGCTATTTGATTGGGTCATTTTCAATACCCGGGAAAGGGAATAACTAGATTCTTTTTTAGGGTAATTAAAAGAAAAGGAGACGTTTTTCTTTCTATATCGTCTACTTCGTTGCAGTTGTAATTTTTTTAGTTATATTATTATTATTATTATTATTATTATTGTTACCATTATTATTGCTATCATCATGGTTTCCGTTTGTTCTAAAAGCTGGCTTAATTTCTGCCTTATGGTATATAGGGAATTCTACTTTTGTGTTTAAATGTTGATTAATCGGCTCGGTGGTCGGAAAAGCCTAAAAAACATTTTTAATTATATTGCACAATCTTCACTATTTGGGGTTTTTTGTACAGCAATTTTTTTGTTTTGGTCAATTTATTTGCCTGACTATAAATTTATGAAAAAATATTTTAAACCACGATGTGACTAAATTTTTCATATTTTTTTTTCAAATCATAATTTTATAATTTTGTAGTTATGAAATTTTAAATAATATCAAATAGAAAACTAAAGACATGGGGTAATTATTTGGAAATGCATTTGTATAGTGTGATATTTGATGATAGGCATCAAAGTTCCCACATAATATAAATTGTTAGAGTTCGACAATATTAAACAAACCAAGTTATTACATTCACTGCTGATACAATACACTGTTAAAAGCACTACTAATGGCAGAAACCGTTTAATGTCACTTTACATATTTAACAAACCAATCCAGCATATCTTGATGAGCTTCTTCAGCAGATTTCACAGCATTCTCATCCTCCGATTTGTACCTCACCGTCCACCCATGGACGACACCCGGAAAGATTTTCACAAAGCTAGCAACCTGAAAACATTAACACACGGCAAACCTCAACTTCTGTTCAAAATATGTAACGAAACAACCGGATGGGTGGGGGGCGGGGGGCACCCCTTCACATGTATTAGTCAAATTACAACAACTTCCAATTATTCTTCAGCTTTTTGTCAATTGGTCAAATTACCCCCCCCCCCCCCCCCCCCCGCGACAGAGGCGCTTTGTGTCAATTGATGAAGACATATACCGAGAGAATACATTGTAAGTAGACAAAAACACAGGAGAGTAGTATTTGTATTAGTACATCAGACTTCGACGACAGGATCTCCGCAAACTGGTTGATAAGCTCCGGAGGTGAGAGTTTGTCTATCTCAGCTCCCAAAATAGCTAGCGCCGCCTTAACCTCTGCATAATTACCAAAAAAAAATGTCGAGGATACTTATTAGTAAAAGATAACTCGGCTTATTGTTAATTGATTCGATCTGAACCTAGAGGATACTTTTTGTAACTAACCTTTACGGATTTTATTAATCAACATATGCTTTCTTAAGATGCTTTATAACTAGAAAATTTCCCAGATGAGTATAGATTTCATGAGTATTTATTAGAATAGGATTTTCCACTTAGAAAAGATGCAAAAGCAAAGAAATAACAGGACTTGTAAAATGAAACTTTGGTATTCCAAGAATTCTTTCCTCTCGAAAAGAGTGCACAAAAGAATGTATATAAACAAGTTACAAACAAGCACGATAATACGATATGTTTCTATAAACAAATTGTCGTACCCTTGATGTCGTCGACAGTTACGAATGATGGATGCAATAAAACTCCAGCTTGAATAAGCCCAGCCTTGTTTAGTTCCACAACCACCTTGGCTGAGGCAAAAAGTCAACAGAGGTCAAAACAAAATTACTAAAAGTATATCTCCCGTTGGCCTTTTACAGCTGTGTCGCAACATAATATGCCGAAAATAGCTCAACAAAAATAGGATGTCTGAACTGTAAACATTTACCTCCATAGCAAAATCCAGCAGCACCAATTGCAGATATGCCTTTAGTTTTCAGAGCATCGATAACAGGTTTAGAATCTTCAAAAGCTTGAGACTAACAGGGACAATGAGAACAAGAAGCCAGAAACACGTAAACATGATTTCTAAAGCGGAGGGGATGCGAGACTCATATTTGCATAAATAAAGACGTGTATAGAGCAATTATGGTCAGCTAACTATATAACCAAGAACTAAAAATATGTAAACTGACAACTAAGATATAGAAACAAGTGTAATAACAGAATCTAAGCAAGGTCATTGCATACTTGTTATGAAGCAATTAATGGCGAACAAACTAGATAGAAAAAATGGTTAAAAAAGAGTCTTCAGATCAGCGGAGAGCGGAAGTATACATTTCTTTCCTTTTTTCTTTTCCTGGTACTGAATTTAAAACTGAAAAGTAGTCTATAAAGTGATGGTATGAATATATATTATTTAAAGTTGTGCGAGATAAAGGTGTCTTAAAAAGGAAATGACCAAGTATCTTGGACGGCCCAAAAAGGAATATGAACCAAGATCGGTGGGACGGAGGGAGTAAAATGTTTACATCCACATGGACATTTGTTTTTCCTATATAATGTATAGTTTCCTTGTTCATTGATCATCTCTTCACATCAGTTCACACAAAGATAAATTAATTACTCATTACACTTTTATTTTAAGACTTCACATCAAATTAATAATGTAGTGTTTGCATAAATTGTTCGAAATGTCTATCAAACATATACTACCTCCGTTCTTTTATAACTGCAACATCTGGACTATCACGCTTGCCAATAAACAACTTTGATTATTAGTATCTTCAATTCTTTATTTTTAAAAATTATAAGAAGTTGATATTTTGAAAATATATCTCGAGATGAATCTAACAAGATCTCACATGCTATATATTTTCATATGTATAAATCACAAAAGATGGTCAAAAGAGAGTATGTGAACACAACACGTTGCAATAATAAGAGAACGGAGGAAGTAATAATTTAGTTGACTATCAGCCCAGAGTATATGATTCACTGCAAAACTGAACATACCTGATTAGTTCTGCTCTTAGTATAGCTTTCCTCTGGAGACTCCACTCAATTATAAATATTAGTGACTTGCCGGTGAATAGTTATCCTCGAATCAGTTTAAATTCTTATAAGATATTTCTTTGTTGTATTAAGCATAATATTTTAGGTGGTACATCATATGATTCAATACCAATATATATACCTAATTGACTCCTCTCTCCTCTCCTATGATCTCCAGCCTCTTTTACAAGATATCAAAGCGAAAAAAGGTTAATTAAAAAAGTTGACCCTAATGTTTATACTAACTACAGAAATACTCTGTTATATTTCAAAATCACAAAACGCCCTAAACATTTATGTTTTGTACAATAATTTTTTCCAAGAGAGGATTATCTTTTACAAATTGCACCCTCAAGAGGAGGGTATTTATCATGCATCTACAAACCTCCACACGGGGTCTATATAATGTTGAAAGTGGAGTTTTACAATTATTCTATATCCCAGAAGAAACAAATATAAGCAAAAAATGCAGAAATTTAGATGTTTTCAAGAATCCAAGTATAATAATGAACAAACTCATTCCAATCCGTTCAAGAAAATAAGAGAACTTGTCGTTTTATGATAATAGACTAGAGAGTAAGAAACAAACTGGCTCATGCAGCGACTTCCACACTAGAAGAGGCTTCTCTTCATTGGCAGGGTCGTACGGATCACCATAGAAGAAATCAGGAACCACCACATAAAACCCAGCGGCTGCAACTTTGTCAGCAATTTTCCTTCATGTCAAGAAAAAAAAAAAGAAAAATTCAAAAACAGTCCGCAGCCTGAAAATTATTTCAAGCTAAAGGGAGAGTAATGTCAAGGTAAGTTCGTGTAGTTCTTGCAATAATTAAACCCATGTGATAATTGCTTCATACAGATGGAAGAGAAAGGAAGAGAAAAGGAAAGGAAAGAAAGTTGGAAGAGAAAAGAAGGGAAATGAAAGTGAAAGGAAATTATGTTTTGTGTTCTCGAGTTGGAAGGAAATGAAAGGAAAATTAACCATTTTATTCTTTTCTCTCCAAATCCTTCCAAATCGGAAGGAAAGTTAGGAGGGAAAGTTTTCCTTCCATTTCTTTCCGTTTCTTTTCATTAGAAAACTCAGGAACATCAAATATTTTTGCTTTCTTCTTATTTCCATCCAATTCCCTTCTTTTAAGTTAAGTTAAACTCGGGAACTAAGCGTAAGAGAAGGAAAGAAAGTTGGAAGAGAAAAGAAGAGAAACAAAAGTGAAAGGAAATTGTGTTTTGTGTTCTCGAGTTGGAAGGAAATGAAAGGAAAATTAACCATTTTATTATTTTCTCTCCAAATCCTTCCAAATCGGAAGGAAAGTTAGGAGGGAAAGTTTTCCTTCCATTTCTTTCCATTTCTTTTCATTAAAAAACTCAGGAACGCCAAATATTTTTGTTTTCTTCTTATTTCCATCCATTTCTTAAGTTAAACTCGGGAAATATGCGGTAGTTCTTGCAATAATTAAACCCATGTGATAATTGCTTCATACAGATACTAAGAGAACACACACCAAAAGGGAAAACATACATAAGCTTATATCATCATCATCAACAGCACCTTAATCCCAACTATGTTGGGGTCGGTGGCATGAAGATTATAATGTCGTTTAATTGTCTAAAATTAGTTAACACCATAACTCATGCAAATAACAAAGTGGCAAAGTTTTACGCCGGATGCCCTTCCTGTCGCAACCTTCATATGAAGGAGAAATAGAACGAAATTCTAAAACCGTCAACATCATAGGTTTTTTCATTTATATGGAAAATATCATGAGACGGTGATGAGTTTGAGATAATTGCTATTGTCATGTCACAATACGTGATTGATATTGTAAAATCAACACATACATCATGGAACATGAGATATACATAAGCTTATATACATACGAAAAAAGATCACGGAATGTGAATGATCAGTCTTTAATTAAGAATGATTCAAGGTGAAGTAGGCGTAGAATACCTCAAATTGGGAGCTTCATATCCTGCAAGATATTATATACATTTAGAAATTAAAAAAAAAAAAATAGAGCAATAATAATCAACTTCCGATGAAGAATTAATGGAACTCGAGAATCCGAGGGAAGGTAACCGTAAACGTCAGCAGCAAGGAGGACTGCGAGTTTCGAATCCGGAGGGCCCGACACGTAGGTTTTGAGCCCGCCAAGTTCGATAACGGACCCGACTCCGCTACTCGGGCTCAGCGTTGGCGGGTTATCACAGCATTGGGGACCCGACATCTATGAATCAAAAATTGCAGAGGATCGAGAATAATCGATGTGGGTGTCTCCGAGCGAATGAGCGACGTTTTTTTTTTTTGCTTCAGAAGAAGCATATGTATGGAGTGACAGTGACGTGAGGCTGTGAGCCACAAAAAACTAACCGAGGTTTGGATAATTAAAGAGAAAAACATGAAGATAAGTTTTCAAAATTACAAAACCACCCCCAAATGGTTTTTTTTACGTATCTATAAATTAATTATACAATCCTAATATAAATTCGAATATTTGTAGAGAATAAAAACTTTAGATTATTTTTTTGTATATTTTCAACGATTTATGGTTATTCGTAATTAGGCTGAATCTTATGTAGAAGTTAAATCGATGTCGTTTGAGTTTTTTCAACATTAAATTTTAATTATTTATTTTTTTTAGATATTGCATCGATATATATATAAAATTACATCCTCATATTCAATTTTTAAAATACTTTTATAATATAACTTCTTATAATCATGATATAATTAAAAAATTATTCATGATCAAAGTTCCGGTTGGAATAAATTCCGAAAGACTAGATTAGAACCGAACCGAAAATGCAGGTTTGGTTGATTTTATTTCATCCTAAATTATGTGCAATAATTATATGTCCGGTACGACTTCTGGTTCTTAAACATTATTTTACGTCCAATTTTCATATTTAGAGTGTTCCGCAATTTCGGCTCCTAACAGGATTTCGATTCCCAGCGGTTCTCGATGACTTTTTTTTTTATGTTTATCCGGCAATCGACAGAACAGAACCGATTTGACCGGTTTCGACCCCTAAACTCCTAAAAAAATAGTGAAACTGGATTGTTTATACATAAATCGGTTCCGGTTCCGGTCCTTACATTTCTCCTAGGAACCTAACCGGTCTCAGCCCTAGTCTTCGTGACAAAGTGTGTTAGCTTAATGATAATCACTACCTTTAACTTATGTCATGAGTTTGAGTCACCTAGACTGTGATGAACTTTTTTTTTTTCTCTCTTTTTTTTTTTTTTTTTTTTTTTTTTTTACAAATGATGTCTGGTGTTAAATAATATTTCCCTTTGCACTAGGAAGCATGATTAGGAGTTAAATATGATAGCAACTCTTCAAACACTTCAGTAGTGAAGCTGCCGGAACTATCAGAACTAGACACACTACTCCTGTCGGAACCTCTCTTTGTGGAAACAAGTGGATTGTTTTCCTCATCATCAACGGCTTTCGGCCGATCAATCTCCATCCCTTTCATCGCGGGGTGTACGTAAGCATCCTGAAGGTAAGCTTTCAAGTCTAGTTTCGGCTCTTTAGCTCTTTCGATCGTGTCTTTGATCATCGCTTCCTGTTTTTATCACCATGCATTACAGTCATATATCCTTAATGAGTTTGCATATATGTAGTTTTGCTATCAAGACAACAGAAAAATCACTTAGAAAAAAAAGGAAGTGTTTGCAAATTTTCTGATCATGATAATTTGGAAACTCCACTGCTTTTTGTAAATAAGCTAAAACTTGGGGGTATTTTTTGTAATTCACAATTCTAAGAGGGGCTGCACTAACCCGAAGAGGAAACTTCACGAACGCTGGCTCAAACCGGTCCTTGCAAAATTGATGGAACCAGATGGTCAAGACAGTAAGTATAAGTAACAATGGAGTCGACTTGGCAGCATTCTTTGTGCTCAATAGTCCCATTAGAAGAATTTGTGATAACACTAAACCTATGATTACTCGGCGATGCACATCGGGCCAGAATGAAGCCCCACTCTCGTACTTCTGATTATACACATTGATGATCTAGACATAAGAAACCAAATGCCGGACTGGATTAGTTATAAAATTCAGACATAAACTCACATTTTATAGTGTAGTTTTGTTCAAAACTTTAAGGGGTAATTTTTATAAGAGGAGTAATTACAGGAAGTACCCTTGAGGTTTGACCTAATTACCAAAAAAATCCAAAATTACAAAATGTACCCCTAATTAGGTTGAACTCAGGGTATTTTTTATAATTTTGGAAGTTAGTTGAACTTTATTTATAATTAGGTTAAACCTCAAGTGTACTTAATTAACCCATTATGAAACTATTTGGGGTCTGACCTTATTGGGAAGAAAAAAATCTAACAAAACTACAAATACCCCCCTTCAGTTATTACAAACACAGAAACACCCCATTGAAATTTGTGTTTTCTTAGAAAGTACTCCCTGCTAAGGGTTGAGGGTTCGATTTGTGAAATAGGAGGAAAACAAATACCACAGGGGTATTTGAAATTTTGAAGATAGTTGAGTTTTTATTTGTAACTAGACAAAATCTCAAAGGTGTTTTTTGTAACTGAACTAAAAATTTAACACACACAGTAGTGTTAGTGTACCTGATGTCGATAGATCACATAAGAAAAGGCGAAGAAGACGACGATGAAAGGCAAGATTAAAGGAGTAACTACTGAGTAAACGAGCCCAAGCAAGAAGTATAGCTGTATTTGAGGTTCTGTCGTGGCAAAATCTATAGAACCAGGAGCAGTTGCTAGTTCTTTGTCCCATTCTGTCTTAATCAAGAATGTATTTTTTATGTGGAATTTGATTAACGGAACTAATCTAATGATCTCTGAAGCAACGCCAGACCAACCATCGACCATAATGTAAGTAATAAAGAAAGTGGCTTTCATGGGCATGGCTACACCCACTGTTTTCGGAATCCTGCAAGGGACATATGACTATATCAATTATCTCGTCTCATTGTTATCTCATAATATCTTCCAGGTAACTGGAAAAAAATATGATGATGACGGTTTCGAAATTTCATCTCATTTCTCCTTCACCTTCGTATGAAGGTTGCAACACGAGGGGCATCCAGCCTACAACTTTGCTACTTTGCTTCTTGCAAATTTATAGTGTTAAAACTAATTTTAGACAATAAACTCACACTATAACATAGTTGGGATTAAGGTGAAGATGATGATTATGATGATGATGATCCTAAAGATGAAATGCATTGACAGGAGAGAATCTATTCATTATACACTAAATAAAATCTCAAGACTTGAAAATGTCTCAAGGATCAAGAGTCCTCAAGTTTAAATTACAAAAAATGCAGTTTTCATTATACGTTAGAGCTAGTGATTGAAACTTTTCATTGAAGATGAAATTTAAAAATTCAATAAAATTCAGGAGAGTACCAGCATCAAGATTCTTGATTATTTTCAATTGTTCTATATTTCATGCGAAAGCCACATACTTACAACTCTACACTGACAAAAGGCAAATGCGATAGCTAACAAACGAATAAGGGTAATTCTAAGGATTTTTTTTCAAGCAACGTCTCATTGATTCAATAAATTAGATGGAAATATGATAAATAAAAGCACTTTCTTCATAATGCCTAGCACACATGTAAAATCACCCAACCATTTTTCATATATCAAGTTTGAATTCAAGAGCATATGACAGATAATAGCCACAGTTAAGCTTATGCTGCAAGTATATCTATTGTTGTCTCGACTCTTAACCAACATACGATACCAGCAACTAATCAAGGTAGAAGCAAAAATGTAACATACTCCGATGGGGCCTGATGAAGAAACTTGTTAAGCTGCTGGAAAGCTGCTCCTGTGATGATACTTCCAAAAAAGACATTAACGAGTATAAAGAAATGAAACTTTCCAGCTGTTCTTCTGTCGAGTGCTGAACGAGAAGTATGGCCTTCTATTTTGGACATTATCATGAGAATTGTTGGAAGGGAGGCCGTAAAAATCTTTAGTGTAATTCCAGGAAGATAACCTTGAACAACAGACTTGACGCGTTTCCTGATATGGAAAAGCTCAACCATCAAAATTATACAATATTCAAATGACTATCCATAAGAAAAAGGGACTGTAACAATCTTAAAGAGCATTGTGTTGCAGGCAAGAGACCGAAAAATGTGGTTGCTAATTATGAGATTTGTGCTAATGATAATGAATTTACTAAAATTTATTTATCTAAATAAGATGCAACTCAGATGATTTCCCTTCAAGAATATCAAAACATGGAAAATAATATATTTTCTAAAATTTTGGCATTATATTAACATTGTATAATTTGGTATCTGACGAAACTTTATTGGAAGTTTGAAAATGCTTCTTCAGTAAAGCCTCCATCAATGTTATTCTCAACAAAAATCACACTAAAATTTATATTTATTTAGTAAATGCTGTGATCTAACTGCACGGTATTAATGCAATAACATACTATAGTGCAACGTCGGCATTTAGAATGCTGCACTAAAGCAAAATCAAAAACTCGAGAAGACATGAAAAGGTTTTGAAGGATATTTTATAGCTTACTTTTTAAACAATGGTCTCAGGAACACGAGAACTTGCTGCATGCCGTCAATGCTTGCCAATGATTGTACAAATGCGATAGGGATCATGAAAAAGAATGTGAGAGAGAACATAAAGACAGCTATTATCAGTCTTTTGACAGAGAGTTGAACGTATGGTATCGAAAGATTGTCCCAGTAAACGTCACGTGGTTCAGGAGCCCACTCTGTTAGCCATAGAGTTGGATCGTGTGATTGTTGAGTTTGAGCACATACAGCTGCACCCCAACGAGACTTGAAGGAAACAAATGCAGCAGGGACTATGGCATTGGGGTCTTTCATGACCTTTTCCCTTTCTGCATCTTCCTGAAAAGAAAAAAGTTAATAATAATAAGAGGAAAAGGCAAGTGATTGAGGAATCAAGGACTATGAGTAAGCTCGCCAGATGGAACATTTTTGCAACTTTTGCTTCCATGTTTATATATAAAAATATTTCCTAAAGAGTTTTTCAACTGGCTAAAAATAGATAGAAACCAATTAGTAGGTCTTAATATGGTTTTCAAATTAGATATGCATTACCAGAACAATTATTATTATTATGATTATTCTATGTGTGCTTTCACAAGAAGAATCGAAGATTTAGACTGTTCCAAACTTTGTAAAATTTATTATTGCAAACACTAAATAAAAGAAGTTATTCTAAAATTTCAGCTCGAAAAAAAAAAGATCACATTTTAGTGTTTGAAATTGCCATGTGATGCCCGCGGCTGAGGAGTGTGGAGAGTGATTGCTGGCACGGACAAGGTGTGGTTCCTAGCAAGTCTTCTAGGCGGAGGAAAACATGATAAAACCGATCCCGCACCTGAGCAAGAGATATTCTGATGTTGTGTAGGTATAAGACAATACAGTTAATGAGGACTGTAAGATTTGATAATACTACTCATAACAACAAGATACATCTTCTTTCCTGTAAATTCTTTCCTTATCTTCTTTTCCGATGTCAAATTCATAGAAATTCCAAAGTCAGGAGTGCGTTTTTGGAGTAGTATGGGATGAGTGACCATCTAGAAAGCTTCTCACAGAGGGCGCATGAGTTAGGACAAAGCGCTGCAAAGACTCGTGTTGGTATAGTGGGACAATTTTTCAGGTCAGGACGTTACACGCAAACACAACAATATTACTCCATCCAACACGCTAATGTTGATGAATGTTCATCTTTTATTTAAAGTACAACAATACCAACATTTTATTCTCAACTATTTTCCGCTTCCGCGGCAATAAAACACTTCATACAAAAGCATTGTTTGAAAACACTATCAATAGCTCCAAAATTTGAAAATGAAAAAGGAGCAAATAGCCTAAAATAGAAGGTTTGCATCTATGTTTTGGAAGAAGAGAAGTTTATTGACATTATGAATAGTAGAAGGCTTACTTCTTGAATTATCTTCTCTATTTGTGCTTTGTAGTAGTCAAGGGCATCCACACGCTTTCCGAAAAGGCCCCAAAAACCTGTCTATACAGTTTAAGAAAATCAGCTGACAACTCCCACTTTTTAACGTTCTGGAGGTTATTCAAGGAAAAACATAATATGATATTAATGAAGAGATTTTAGCGACCAACCACATCATTGATAAAAGTAACATGTAAAGAAGATACCTTTGTTCTTGGTCTCTTGGTAGGATTTCTCTCAGACCGTGTTTCATAGTAAGTAAGCCAGCTCCTCAATCTCTTCTTCTTCGCCACCAGTCTTGCAAGCTTGTTCGCATTATATACGACCTGCAAAATCCATTTTCAAATGCAGAAAATGCAGAAATTTAACTTGTATCTTCTATTGCATTACTGCATTGTCTTTTATACTCTTGCACCTTGTATGCATTTCACACATGTAATTTACGAGTTTATGGACACAAAATATTTTCTCAAATAAACACTCGAAATGGTAACATACACGTGACTTGCAAGTCATTTTATTAAATCAAGAGAACCACCACGACACAGGAGCTAAAATCTCCTCATTAAAATAAAAAAAAATCAAGTACATAATTATGAAAGTAGTGTAAGTGAAAACCTGATGTGTAAGGTAATGATCAGGATGATTTACACAGAAGAAATGTTCCACATGCTCGCTGACTGATTCATCGTTATCTGGAGGAATATTTCTCACAAGGACCTGAAGATGAAATTAATGATAAACCCTTGAGCTTAAACAGTATAAAATTGTACACCACAGAGATGTTAAATTTTTACATGCTCACAGTGAATTGGTCCGGGCGACGCTTCTCAGACGCTATGAATCGCAACCTCTTATTAGCTATGAGCTGGTATTCTTTGTAGAGGACATAGCATGTCCAAAACGTGACTACATATGCCATTATTATGTGTGCCAATAACCTGAGTTAGAGAATACGGAATGTTAGCTTTAACCGAGCTATACAAAAAGGTATTAAATCCAAGTTGTGATAAACATTATGACCAAAGAATCCATTCCACATATTTTCCACTCTACTAAGAATTAAGAAGAATGAAGTCCGATAAATGAATTTAAATATTTGATGCCATATAAAACATGAAAGCAACCAGGAAATGCTCATATAATGATTTATGACGTACGAACCTTGACCTTGGGAAGATTTCAGCATAAATCAATACACACTATTGATGGGAATTGGGAACAACAAAGATAACTCAAAATCTAATTGAATGGACTTAAGAAAAACATACTTTCGCCATCAATTTTGCAGTAGATAGTACAAAGAACATGGATAAGGCACTGAATGAGTAGAAATATTTGGAGCACTATAAACAAATTAAATATGAAAAATTACTTCATAAAATTCCATTAGCATGTTCAAGGGTAGACTAGATAGACTCCTGCAAGGTAAGAACTGAGATCATTGCAAATATCACAGTAAGGGGATCAAAGAGAACCCAGTACCCACCTTAAGGATCCTGAAGGGACATTTGATATTGAAAGCTTGTCAATATCACTGTACGTCAAATCGGCGATGCTGTCTAGTGTTTCTCCGGTTAGGTTTACAGGCACCAATACTGCAAAAGCAAGTACAGCTATAGGGGCAAAGATTTTCAATCTGCATTGAAGATTTTTATGAGTGTCGTCTACAAGGACTTTCATAGAATAGTAAATTATAGAAGACCGGAATTGCAATCTTAGTTCCGTAATAGTCCTTTAACTACTTGATCCGGCAATTTTAGTCCCCGGCTATTTTTCCCTTAGTCAAAATAGCCATTTTAGTCATGTAACCTTCATAGCTTTTTGGATAAGTTTATATTTATGGGCATTTTGGTAATTAATAAAATACTGAAGCAGCCATTTATAAGACCATAATTGCAAAAAATCGAAGCTTGCCGGATAAAAATTGCTATCCATTCCCGTCATAGTAATAGGATCAGAATTTTTTCTGGGCCGTAACACAATGTTGACATGTGGTTCGAGGAATCCGAAGAAGTGGGTTTTCTTTAGCATTCAAAAAGTACCTTTGTTTTAACATTATAAGGCTAAAGGCAGTTAAACCTTATAAACTCACCCAAGAAGGTAAATTCGTATATACGCAACAGAATCAAGCCCTGCGTAATCTATAAGCTCGCTCTCTGGCATTCTCAATGCTTCAGGCATCCAAGTCCAAAACATTAAATAAGTACTGAAATCTAGATTGACAAATTTCTTCAACAAAGTCCCTGAGCTTCTGGGGCTCGACCTTATTCCCTCTTTATACCATTTCGCGAAGTAAACTCTATCATTAACAGGTTGGATTCGTAAAAATGCGAAGCCCATAAGAAATGCCAGTACGGATACAAGATTGATGTAAGCTGATGCAGCAATATCTTGAAGACTAGCCATATTCTGCTATGAAGATTACTTATCACCTGCATTTCAAATAAATACATGAAGTGTTTTTTCTTACATCTTAATATATGAAGAGAGTGTAATAGGCATTACCCAGATATAGTTAATAGCGAAGGATAAACAACGAATCATTTTACCTCTAGATTCGACTAATTTAAACTATCCTTCCCAAATTATTTGTTATAGTTTCCTTGAGGAAAGCAGCTTGCACTACAAGAAAATTGCGGATTACCGACCGAAAAAGTTCCTCCGGAATACCGTCGGAAGACCGCAGAGCATTTGGAATGTCCTCGTTTAAATGCATCATGAAACTTAGAAAGTACCATGAGGATAAAAAATATTCAGCTCACATGCTTTCAAAAAATCGAGCATCGGTAACTTACAACCTATTAATGCACAGCAAACTGTAAAACCAACGGATCATACAGTATATGATCATTCTGAAACATTTTACATAGAAATTCTCAATTAAGTGTTTCAGTAAAATAAAAAAAGGCACGAAAAAAATCAGCTCAAAGGATTCACATAGAAGCAAAATAAGGAAAATGATCAAAGTTTCTAATTGTATCCAAGTATTTAACTCACCAAATAAAAAGTGGAAGCAGCGATAAACAACAATTCCTCTCTCTTATCCCTGAAATTTCGTTATCTTCATCTCCTTGAGCTTCTAGGTGATGCGAGAACAAAAATGTAGCGCACAACTGAAAAAACCTCGCCGCCGAATAATTTGGTTCGATGGAAGATGATAGTTAAACCCTAATTTGGATTTCTTTCCGGCGGCGGAAGTTTGGGGATGAATTGGCGGGGGCGGCAAGAAGCTCGGCGCTGCCAACGGTCGAGAATGTGTCAGTTTCGAGTATGTTTGTTAACGTCAATAGCCGTACAAATGAAATGCGCAACAGATTTTAAAGTCTGAATTACAACTTTGCCCCTATTCTGTTAAGTTTAATCGATAGATGAGTATTTAATTATGATTAATGAATTTTTTTAGTGAAGTAATAATGAATATCCAAATGAAAAAATAAACACCCATTTAGGGCTGAGAATCGGGACATCCCGAGGTCCCGGTCCCGAGTTCCGAATGTTTCGGTCCCGAAATGTACCAATTTGGTAGTCCCGGTCCCGGTCCCGATCGGGACTTCGGGAGTCCCGATTCCTGAATTGGGATAAATTTAAGTCCCGGTCCCGAGGATAATTTTTCGAAATGTCCCGAAATGTCCCAAAATATCCCGAATGTCCCGAAATGTCCCGAAATCAGAAAAGAAAAAATAAAATTGATTGAAATTAAAATTTGCAATCGGGACTTCGGATAGTCCCGATCGGGATTTCGGGACTCCCGAGTCCCGAAATTACCAAAGTTTAAGGTCCCGGTCCCGGTCCCGGTCCCAAAAATTTCGAGACTCGGGGTCCCGTTTCCCATCGGGACTCGGGACGGGACCGGGACTCGGGATTTCCCGACGGGAAATTCTCAGCCCTACACCCATTAAAAAATAAGTGCATTCCGTTGATTTTCAAAAAAAAAAAAAAATAATAATAATTGTCAACAAAATAAAAAATAATTTTAATGCATATTCTGTTAAAGAGTAATAAATGTTAAATTCCCAACTTGTGTTAAAAAATAATGGTTGTCCAAGATAAAATAAATAAATAAATACTTTGTTAAAAAATTAATAAATATTGATATATATTAAATACTCAAGGAGTACAATATAACGATTGATAGTTTGTCTAGACTAATTTTGCAAAAAACAAACAAACAATGAATTTTGCGTTCTTAGTGAATAAATATTTGTTTGGTGATTATTCTACCATCAAATCATATTCAATTCAAATTACAATCAGGAAAATCAAATTAAATTACTCGATACTTGATTCGAGTTCGTTAATATAACGAACCAAGCTTGAACACTATATTTCGATAAGATATTAAGCTTGGTTCGAACTCAGCTAAATTTGAAAAAAAAATATAAAATGCATATGAAGAATCGAACTAATCGAGTTCAATTCAAATTCGGCTCGATTAAAGCTCGTTCAAACGCGGTTCGATTATTTATTAAATCAAGCTCAAATATAGCGTGTAAAGCTTGATAAAATTTCAAATAAATTTGAACAATACATATGTTCGATTCGTTTGGATTGATTCACACTCCTGAAATAAAGAACAATATGAATTTATGTGAAATTAAATTCATTCTATCTAAAGTAAGCAGAAGAAAAGTACCAATGGCGGTGATTTATTTCCTTTTGTTTGTTCCTTGTTGAATCTTCAAACCCATGAAGTTTGTAAAAATATATTTTTCATAATTTAATAGGAACATGAAATATTTATTATTAAATAAATAATAATTTACTCAGCTTATTATATTACATTACTTCTGTAAACTAGAAAGTGGACTCTTATGTATTACTCCCTCCGTCCCATCCATCTTGAGCATTCGGCACATGATTTAAGAAAAACTGAAAAATAGTGCATAAAGTGATGGTATGAATATATATTATTTAAAGTCGTGAGATATAAAGATGTCTTAACAAGAAAATGATCAAGTATTTTGGGACAGCCCAAAAAGAAATATAAACCAAGTTCGATGGGACGAAAGGAGTATAAAATATTTTACTCCTAGAAATCGAATAATTCATTGATATGAACATTGCATATGGATTTATTTTACCCTCGCATAGACAATTATGTTATTCCTTTTCAGTCAACTTTTTGCTCATCTACCATTACGCGAATGAGTGTTTATACATTATAAAATTTCAAAAACATAAACTTAATTTACAACAATGATAATAATTACATAAAAGTATTAAATTAAATAATACTGCTAATTTATATTACTAGTATTATGTTTTTGCACTATTATTATGACTTGTACTTCTTTATTTTGCATTAAAGAGCAATTATATTGAATGAAATCGTACATGTCAGATGTTTAACTATTATATAATATTATCAAATTTCAAGATAAAAAAAAAAGAATAAAGAATGTTGTGGAATATCTTATTTTCGTACAGATTTAAATATCAGGAAACTGTTAGAATTCAAACCCTTCTAGAATGGAGACTAAGTAATTAAACATGTGAAGACATCTACCGAACAATTAATGGCAGCGATTGGTTGTGAGTTTAAAAAGGATTCACAACACCTCATCATGGTTGATCCTTTCACACCATGGTTTCACACCATGTTTACTACCTATAAATAAGACTTGTTTGTAGCATTTGTAACCATCCCATCTCCAAGAGTGAGTTCAAAGAGTGAATAACAATCCAAGTTGAGATTGAGTGAGTTTGAGAGTTTTTCTATTTTGTGAGTTTGTATCTATTCTTGAGTGATAATAGAACAAATATTTTTCTCTCAAATCATTAGAAATTCACTATAATGATCCGTTAATATCCAACAAGTGGTATCGGAGAAAGGTTTGGAGTGCTAATCGGAAGTGGTAGAAGGCTGAAAATTTCGAGTTTTACAAAGGTGGTCGAAACTCAGTTTTGAGGATATCGTTAGATTCCTTGCGTCGAGACGAGTTCAGAGGTATTTTCGGAATACAAAACCGACGTCAGACGAAGCCGTACGGGCTGCCGAAAGAATAGTCTCAAGGTTGGAAATGATGAACAGTAATTTCTGCAAATAAGTTTTCCAGAAATTACATACTGGTCCCTGAACTTTCGAAATTTTTTAATTCAGTCCCTAAATTTCCGAAATTTTTTATTTTGACCCCAAAAAATTCAAAAACTATACTTTTGGTCCCAGAAGCTTTGTTAAAATAATGGCTGATTTTACGACCTCTATTGAGAAGCTCAATAACAATAATTATGGGTCATGGAGTACCCGTATGAAGTTTTACCTGCTCGGCAAGACTTATGGGATATCGTGAACTGAGCCGAGACAACACCACCAAGGAGGCCAAAAGCACAGACACAACCTCCGACATCTCAACCTCAACACCGGTACGACCAGATCGCACATCAAAGGCCAGTGCCGACCACGATGCTTTAAAGAAATGGAAGGTTAAGGCAGGCAAAGCTATGTATGCCTTAATCAGAGTCGAGAAGATGAATTTCTACAGCGGATCAAAGATGTCCGAACACCGAAGGAAGCTTGGGATACATTAGCGGCTATTTTCGCGAAGAAAAATGATGCAAAATTACAAAGGCTTGAAAATGAGCTTTTGTCGATCTCCCAGAGAAATATGTCTGTGAGTCAATATTTTTCAAAGGTGAAATCTCTTTGTGATGAGATTTCTAAACTAGATCCTGAAAATGGCATTACACAAACCAGGATGAAAAGAATTATCATCCACGGATTGAAGCCGGAGTATAAGAGTATTATCACGGCAACTCGGGGCTGGGCCACCGAGCCTACTTTAGCAGATCTGGAGAATTTGCTCATTAATGAAGAGGATCTAGATAAACCCACGTCTAGTCGAGCAACCAATAGTGAAGAGACAGCCCTTTTCACTAATAGAAGAGACAATCAAGGACGCGGACGTGGTCGTGGTCGAGGACGAGGACGTGGTTTCGGGAGATTCAATAGTCAAGAAAGAGATGTTCGAGGAAACCAAGATAGAGGTTTCCAGTCAGGGGGAGCTCGAGGAGCTCAACATAATCGAAATGGTCAGAACCGGTGGCAACAAAAGGATCGTCAAAGTGACGAATGTTTTAATTGCGGCAAGAAAGGACATTATGCAAAAAATTGCTGGTCCAAGAGAGTTGAAGGAAATGCAGCAACAACATCTAAGGAAGAGGCTCCAGGAGAAGAAGATTGGGATTTCGAGACTTCCTTCTATGCCGAGGAGGTAGATACTACCGATACACGAGGGAAAGGCCCAAGAGAGGAATTCGCACTTACTGCGGTATGTGAGAAGTTAGTCGATTACAAGAATGATTGGATCGTTGACTCTGGTTGTTCCAATCATATGACCGGAGATGAGTTGAAACTTGTAAGTATGACCAAGTACAACGGAGATCGAGTTATTGTGACAGCTGATAACACACAATTACCAATAGCCCATGTTGGCAAGACACAACTGCCACAAAGGTACGGACATGAAGAAGTACAACTCGACAATGTCTATCATGTCCCAGGGATGAAGAAGAACCTGTTGTCAGTACCACAATTAACTGCTTCAGGTAATTATGTGTTGTTTGGCCCGAACGATGCGAAAGTGTATCGTGAATTGAAAGTCATAGGTACACCGTTTGTGGAAGGACCAAAAATGAAGGCTATCTATGTGATGTCAGCTGAAGAAGCCTATGTTGAGAAGGCTAGGAGAAGTGACACTGGAGACCTATGGCATGCACGACTTGGGCATGTCAATTATGGCAAACTGAAAATTATGATGAAGAAGTCCATGCTGAGGGGACTTCCTCAACTCGAGATCCAACATGACACTGTGTGTGCTGGATGTCAATATGGTAAGGCACATCAACTGCCTTACAAAGAGTCAAAGTTCAAAGCAAGGGAGCCGTTGGAATTGGTCCACTCAGATGTGCTTGGGAAGATCAAACAAAAGTCAACAAGCGGTTATCAATATCTGATAACCTTTATTGATGATTTCTCAAGGTATGTATGGGTATATTTCTTGAAGCATAAAGATGAGGCTTTTGAAAAATTCAGGAAATTCAAAGATACGGTAGAACGTGAGTTTGGAAGGAAGATCAAGTGCCTCCGTACTGATAATGGAGGAGAATACACTTCTAATGAATTCAACAACTACCTCAAGGAGTGCAACATCCGAAGGCAACTAACTTGTGCAAAAACTCCACAGGAAAATGGAGTAGCGGAGAGGAAGAACCGTCACCTAGCAGAGACATGTAGAAGTCTTCTACATGCAAAGAATGTTGATACGAGATTTTGGGCAGAATGCATGAAGACAGTAGTCTATATCACCAACAGGCTACCACAACCGAGGCTGGAATTTATTTCACCATTTCAAAAATTGTATAATGTAAAACCAACAGTGAATTATTTTCGAGTGTTTGGTTGTGTATGTTATGTGTTTATTACAGATGAAGATCGCACCAAGTTCGACAAGAAAGTATCCATTTGCATATTCGTTGGATATGATGAACAAAAGAAAGGTGGAGATCTGCGATCCAATTACAAACAAGATTTATATCTCACGAAATGTTGTATTCGATGAGGCATCTTCATGGTGGGCAAACAAGGTGGCATTACCAGATACACATGAGTGCAAGGAAAGCTACAAAGCAAGTTGCGGCTACATTCCTCTCAAGACAACAATGACATAGAAGAACCAAGATCCCGTCGGATCAAGTTGAGGTACGGTCCAAATCAAGAAGCCCTTGGAGAACAGTGTACATGAAACACCGATGAAGTACGACTAGTCAACCGGAAGAGCAGAACCTTCACAACCTCAAGTGCGAAGGTCAACCAGAGAAAGACGGCCAAATCCAAAGTATGTAGATGCTTATCTTGAAGTCAAAGAGCCAAGTACATTTGAAGAAGCATCAAATAGTCCAGAGTGGAGAAAGGCCATGGAAGAAGAGATTTTGGCATTAAAACAAAATCAAACTTGGAATTTAGTGCCAAAACCTGAAGGTGTTAGACCCATATCCTGCAAATGGATTTAGAAGTTGAAGATTCGTCCAAATGGTACAATTGAGCGGTACAAGGCTCGATTAGTTGTTCGTGGATTCTCTCAAGAGTATGGCATAGACTATGACGAGACGTTTAGTCCAGTTGCAAAGATTACTACAGTTCGTGTCTTACTAGCCTTAGCAACAAGTAAGTCTTGGAAATTATGGCAAATGGATGTGAAGAATGCGTTTTTACATGGGGAACTTGATCGTGATATCTATATTGATCAACCCAAAGGATTTGTGAATCATGAAAAGCCTGAGTACGTGTGCAAGTTGAAAAAGGCGTTGTATGGCTTGAAACAGGCACCCCGAGCATGGTACGGGAAAATTGCTGAGTTTCTAATCCAAAGTGGTTATCATGTTGCCCCAACAGATTCAAGCTTGTTCGTGAAAACTCAAGGAGGCAAGCTAGCAGTAGTCCTTGTATATGTGGATGATCTAATCATCACTGGCGATGACGAAGACGAGATTCAACAAACAAGGGCAAACTTGTCAGTCCGATTTCAAATGAAGGAACCTGGTGAATCAAACACTTCCTAGGATTGGAAGTCGAAAGAGCAGATGATGGTATATTTCTTGGTCAGAATATGCAAAGGATTTAATCGAGAAGTTTGGGCTAATCGATCTCAAGCCAATATCTACCCCAATGGAGCCAAACTTGAAGCTGTGTGCCTACGATGGGAAAGACTTGGAGGACACAAGAATGTACCGACAGATAGTAGGTAGTCTTATCTATCTAACTCTTTCCAGACCTGATATAGCATTCGCTGTAGGTGTTACTAGCAGGTTCATGCAGAAACCTAAGAAGCCACATCTCAAGCGATCAAAAGGATCCTGAGATATGTTAAAGGCACAATTAATTGGGGACTTTTCTACAAGAAAAGAGTACAAAGCAAGGTCAGCGGCTATTGTGATGCTGACTATGCCGGAGACTATGATACCAGGAGATCGACTACAGGATATATATTCAATCTTGGTTCGGGAGCTATATCATGGTGCAGTAAGAGACAACCTACCGTTTCTCTTTCAACTACCGACGGAATATAGAGCGGGCGATGGCGGACAAGAGTGTGCTTGGTTGACTCAACTCATGAAGGATTTGAACCAACCAATAGAAGATGGAGTTGCATTACACCGTGACAATCATCGGCCAGATTCGTTTGCCGAGAATCCAGTATTTCATGCTCGGACCAAACATGTCAAGTACATTATCATTTCTTACGAGAGAAGGTACTCCAAGGAGATATTGACATGAAACCACTAATACAGAAGATCAAGTTGCTGCATATATTTACGAAGAGCTTATCCGCAACAAAGATTTTGAGTTTCAAAATTACTCTAATGCAAAGTCGGGTTTGAGGGGGAGTGTTAGAATTCAAACCCTTCTAGAATGGAGGCTAAGTAATTAAACATGTGAAGCCATCTAACTTTGAACAATTAGTTGGCAAGTTTGACAAGAAAAGGATGGGAAACTTCACAACACCTCATCATGATTGATCCTTTCACACCATGGTTTCACACCATATTTACTACCTATAAATAAGACTTGTTTGTAGCATTTGTAACCATCCCATCTCCAAGAGTGAGTTCAAAGAGTGAGTAACAATCCAAGTTGAGATTGAGTGAGTTTGAGAGTTTTTCTATTTTGTGAGTTTGTATCTATTCTTGAGTGATAATAGAACAAATATTTTTCTCTCAAATCATTAGAAATTCACTATAATGATCCGTTAATTTCCAACAGAAACATCAACTATGTAAAGATATAAACTAAAACAAATATATATATATATATATAAAACAATAGCCATAATAATACACTTTTATTAAAAAAAAATTAACACTTAAAAATTAAAATAACGAAATAGTCCAAGATATAAACCCACTCTACTCGAATTCCACAGATACTAAATATCAAACCTAAAATCCATAACCATATGCAAATATCATGTTTTATCTGTACTTCGATTACGGTAGCTCAAGCGAAAACATCACGATCATCAAAAAGTATCCATCCATCGTCCGCAAGTGCCTTGTGATCATCTCTAGTCAATTCCCCTTCAGACGACCGTCCGGCAAAGCGAGAAATGGCATCTCTCTCTGATTGAGCCACCAAAGAAACTGCGCCATCTGGGACTAAATCTTCTGGATTCGGATTTCTCGAAAATGAAGTTGAAGAAGCCAAGATGCAGCTCGTCTGGCCGGAAGAGAGCGATTTGCTAAACGGGACATTCTCATCAAACCTCTCCTTCAGCAGCTTCACATCATCACATATTACAGCTATTTCTCCTCTGGATGATGGGTACATCAAAAGGCAATATTACAGTTTAAAAGCACTACTCATTCGCACAACAACGTAAAAAGGAAGTCATTGAACACAATGGCTGACACATGAATTACAGTCTGTATGATGGATACGACAGGATTTAAAACCTCCTCTAAGAGGAATTTATGAGACACTCCCTCCGTTTCATAATAATTGTCAATTTGATTCATAAAAGATAATTAAAAAATTGCAAAAATTATACCTCTCGGATTGTATTAAAAATATTTTTAGAACCTATTTGTCTTACTACATTTTGATAAATAATCTATGGTCAAAATTCAACCTGAAAAATCAAAATGACAAATAATATGAAACTTAGGGAGTAGCTAGTAACCAGTAAGATCCTAAGGACATGCTTGTGATGCTTCATAGGCGCTAATTTCGAAAGTCTTAGAAATACAAAGTTGATACCTTTTCAGTTTTAGATAATAAATATTACCTCTTTTTTTTTTTTTAATAAATGCCATTTTCACTTCTCGAGACGGAACTTTGATCATACACAACTTTCTAATTATATTATGAAAATTATCAAAAATAATATTATGAAAATATTTTGAAAAAATGAGTATAATGATATAATATTTATATTTATCAGTACAACATCTAAAAAGAAATAAATGGTCCAAGTTCAACATTGAAAAAGTCAAACGACAACTATTAAAAATCGGAGGTAGTATATAGTGTTAACAAAGGCGGAGAGAAAGATGCATGGGTGACACCGACCCAGAAATCTTACTTACTTCAAAGGTAGTGTTCTTATTATTATTTTTTTTTGCATTGTAAATAGTGAGTGAATACCAAAAGTACTGCTCTGCATTTGAAATATCTGCTAATTTCGAAAATGGTTTTTGATGTGCAAGAAAGTAGTCACCAATTGTTTTTGAAATTTTCGGGGTACGGATGGTCAGTAAAACCAAAATTAACAAGAAGAGAAAAAAGGAAAATTAGTCAAAAACTTGTAGAACTTACTGCAACATATCCACGACACGACCACGATCCACAAGAAATTCCTGCAACTGCACCAGAACATGAACAAAATATTTACTATAGACCTAAAATAATTACTTCAGCAGCAAAGTACAGTACAAGCGTAAAAGAGCCAGGTCGATGCAACATCAATAGGCAAACAACTCTCTAGAATTAAATACATCGACTCAAAAATCAATATCACATTATACGAATAATTCACAAGTAGATAGGGGAGAAGTTACCTTGGAATTTTCTTCTGCCTGATGTCTCAGGATCTTAAACTCTTGCATCACTTTTTCCATAACCAATTCGTGGTCAGCAAGGGCTTTCATTGCAGCCTTTTCCTTTTCTAACTTTTCCTGCTCTGCAAATTTTAATTTGTTCTCTGCTGCAGATAACCTCACCTCCAAAGATCGACGCATCTGCACGGAAATTCAAAAAACATTGTTAACAAGCCAAGCCCAGTTGATATTCACTAGCTATATGCAACAAGAAACAACATAATAGTGTAATTTAGATCAAAATTGGTAGAGTTCAAAACCACCTCATCAAGAACAGTAAGGGATTTGTTTCTTTCCTCTGACAGGGAGAGCACACGAGACTGAAGCTCTCTCAATTCAGTTGCCAGGATGGCCTTCTCACCATACACTTCACCGGCATGCTGTCAGGAAGAAAAAAAAAAAAGGAAGAGAGAGAGAGAGTTGATAAGCATCAGCTTCTAACAGGAACAGAATTCTTCAAATCATCGTAAAGTAAGGCCACAATCAGCAATAGAAGATAACCATGCTTGTTGACTCCTTCGCATGTTGCAGGAATTGTTTAGACTCTTCCAACTTCGCCAGTATATCAGCACCGCCCATAGAAGCTTCAACCGTAGCTTGTTCAGCAGCTTGCTCTTTGAGCTCCACTTCCCTCATCAAGCTGAGAAAAGACTGCATACCAGAAAACAAAGTTTTCTGCACCATCTCACAACTATCAGACCAATCATCACATAAAAATACGCACACCTATTTCAAAATTCACTAATTGATACTCCCTCCGTCCGCCACCCATGTGCAACAATTTCCTTTTCCATCCGTCCGCAACCTATGAGCATTGTTTATTTTTGACAATTTTTTTACCCTTTCACAACACAAGTGGGTCCATTTACTCCACTCACAACACATCCTACCAACTAAGTCAACTCAAATATTAAAACTCGTGCCGGTCAAAAGAGTGCATATGGGTGGTGGACGCAGGGAGTATCTTTTTTTATAATAAAATCACGTTTCATATTCATGATATGGATTTGGCTGATAAAGAATAAAAGTTGGATAGTAGAAAGTACCTTATTATCTCTTGCATCTGCGATAATTTCTTCGAGAACTGCCATGATATGGATTTGGCTGGACTGGGATATAGAAGCATTTGAGGTAGACTCGTGGTCGCTGCCGACAATGTAGCTTGAGGTTTCCATATAAGAAGCAGTATTATTTGACAAACTCTTATCTAATTCCTCTAAATTGACATTGCATTCCACTGGGCTAGTTTCCAGATCCTGAGCAGTCGATGAAGAAGTCCCAACAACAAAATTGTGCCCATCTGCACGAGACTTTACCAGATCACTTTCTCTATCTGTAGCAGTTTCAAATGTTGTCTCCAAGTGGTTACGATCTATCTTTTCATGGATGATACTCATGTTCTCATTGGCTGCAATATTCTCATCTTGCAGTGTACTCACTGCCTGACAAAGAATAGTATCATCAGATGAATTTTTAATGGTGCTTTCTCGACTTTTAAGATCCGAAATTGTTTCATCCGTCTCAAGGTCTCCTGATACTTCAACCTTCACCCCATCTTTATCAGCCAACTGGCTCAACTCGATATTTCCACCATGTGGGGGAGCGTTAATTTTCTTTTTTAAGCTATTTTCAAGATTTTCACCAGACAATACCCATCCTACAGTATTTCTCTCCACTTCAAGATGTCCGTCACCAGAGAATGGTTCTTTGTGCCCGTCAACAGCTTCAAGATTTCCTCCATTCATATTATGACCATTTTGCCCATCAGCTGAACCCACTGCATTCACAGATGGGCTGCCCATAGCTTGAGTTATGGCTGCAGAACCTAAACCAGCTATTTGACCTACAAGTCAGCAAGAAATCAAAATACAGAACACGGAAACAACACGAAGTCGGGCATCTTAATTAAAGCGAAAACCGTCACCTTCAGATGATTCACCTTCGGAAATGCTCCCAGTCAGAGGAGTGCTTGGTCTAGACCTTTCTACAAAGAAAGGGATTATCTCCACAAGCACTGCCTCAACAGCTGCATCTGCGTCCTTCTTATGCTCAATAGCAACAGCTCTAAGAACTCGAGCATCAATCTGTCACCAGGAAGCAACAAAAGCTAATTTATCAATTCTATGCAGAAAATGATGATGATGATGATGATGATGACGACGATAATAATAATAATAAATAAATAACAAAATTAATTACCTGAGGGAAAATTTCCTTCAACGACCTGTACACTTTATTAAATCCCATCTCCGAATTGTTAAAAAAACAATCTGCAAATAACAAAAAAGTTGCAGATTACACTATCATATTAAATTCCTCAAATTCCAGTTCACATAAAACAAAAAAAAAAAAAAAAATCGACGGAGAATTTACGCAACAGCTTCCCAAACCCTAATTACAAAAGCAAATGTAAAAAAATAAATAAACAATAACAAAGCAAACAGAAACAGCAACAAAAGAACAAAAAACATGACTCCACTTCGATAAACACAAAATTTGGCCTTTCCGTCTCCTTTTCCACACACACACACACAGCAGAGCAGACGCACACTGAAAAAAATAAAAATAAAGCTACACACAGTGATGAGTGAACAGAAACAAAAAAATTAAATAAATTCAAGTTTCTTACGGTAGTGGAGAAGTGAGTTCGTATTGCAATGCACAAAATATTAAAAAAAAAAAAAAAAAAAAGGACGCGAAATCAATTTAAAAACCCTAAAGAGAGGAATAAAACAAATAAGATGGCATTTACATAATGGTATTACGCCGAAAATTCTTCAGAAAGAATCCGTCATATGATACAAGCCGCTATATATTCCGTTTTAAACTAAATATATTTCTGTTATTTCTATAAATAATAAAATATATAAATATGGTAACGAAATGACTTAATTCAGAAATACAATTTGTTTTTAGCGTAGTGGTGATCCTTTTCAAATGGACAAACGCTTCAGAGGATTGTACCTTTTGCTTTAAGTTTGACTCCGGTCTTAAGAATTCCTCGCTTTGACTCCTGAGTACAATGAAGAAAAGCACTGGAAACAGAATTTTGCGAGGGATAACTGAGCGGGAGGAACCTTAAGGCGCTAAGGAATTGGGTATTTTCGTCATTTATGGTTTAGATGGCGGCATGACGCAAATAAGTCGGTAAATAAATCGAGGAAGTTTATGGCTGAGATGAATTGGATATTTTGCCATTAAGATGACTAAGCTGGGCCTTAATTTGTTGGGCCTAGGTAATATATTTTGGGGGGATGGGGGAATGTTATACGTACATTTTCATTGGAATTTATAACAATGCCCCTATGTCTATGATATATTATGGATCAAAATTGGAGAAAACAAACGAGGTCTAAGTCTAACACTAAATTAGGCCCGGGCATGGGACGGAACGGGACCATTTTTAGGTAATCCCGATCTCGTCCCATTTGAAAATTATGGGACGATTTGATTTGGATCGCACTTTTAAAATTGATCTCGATCGTCCGATCCCGAACGGGATCGAGATTTGACGACACGAACGGGACGGAAAATGGTCCTGTTGACCAATGTTGACTCTCAAATGAATACAATATTTGGACCTGTTACATGACAATATATTTAAGTTTTTTTTTTTAAACCAATCTGTTTATCAAATATCGTTGTGAGTCATTTGTTAATTTTTGAACAAATGGTTCATAGAACTCTGAATGCTTTATTATTTCACCCGAAGTAATAAATATAAAGAACATTACAACATAGTCGGATACTCACTGATCTCTATTTCTATGCACAAGCTCTACATGGTTTATGGAAGCTTCGTTTCCCGAAAGAAGTAAACGAGATAAGTTAGAAATATTAGATGATAAGACTGATTTGGGCTTGGTAGTCGGGTAAATTTAGTAACTAGATATTTTTACGAGATGGGACGGGATCCCATCGGGATTCGACATTTGGGCTCGCGGCCCGTCCCAAATTTTTAAAACGGACGGCACGTGACGGGCCTTGAGTTTTAAAATTTTGGTCTCGTCTCGTCCTGGTGCGGGATGAGACGGGCCCGAGCCTTCGGGATTAGTTGCCCAGGCCAAACTTACATAGTAGAACCTCTATAATTTAATACTCGATAAATTAATAACCTCGATAAAATTAATAATTTGTTCGGTTCTAATTTGGGACTAGTACAAAATTGGACCCTGATCGATAAAATAATCAAATAATAATTTTTTTGAAATCCCAATATAAATATATTGGTCCCAGCGAAACTATAAATTGATAATTACTAAATTATTTCAAAATTCTAGAATTGTCTAGTAAAAAATGAATTTATAGTCACTTGTTTTTTTGTAAACTTCAAATCTATATTGAGTTCATCTTTAAATCTCTCAATTGCACTTAAGAGTTGAGGCACTGTATTCTCGTATTGCAACAAAAAGTTGTGAAGAGTTGTTGCCGCTTGCAATGCTTCTTTCCGAGTGACCGGTTCCAAAGGTACTGAATCATCATCAACCGAATTCATCATCAACCGAATTTTGAACGGTATCCGCGATAATTTGAGAGTTGCTCACGAATATAAGTCAACTCTTTAAATTAATAATTTATTAATTTATCGATATAATAATATCTCGCTAAATTAATAAAATATCCCGATCCCAACATTATTAATTTATAGAGATTTTATACTTATAATTAATTTGCCGAATCTTTTAATATTCATATTAATCCGGAATTGTATCATGCTCCTAAATAACATTCAGCAAAGTGCTCACCTTGCTAACTATAATTTCTAATTTTAACTATGGAAATGTCGCACAAGATAATATTGCACCACATACAAATAAAGTTGTTGGCTTTGATGAAACATTTAATAAGGATAAATATATTACTGAGTGGGTAAAAGTATTATACTTATTTGTTCGTAAATTTGTATACCGAAAAAAATACAAGTTTGATAGTCATGCATTTTAGCTGGCCTCTAACAATAAAAGTAGATTTGATAGTCTTATATCTTCAAAGCACCTCCTCTATTGAAACTCTTGATGAATATTTCAACTATTCGTAGGAGCTTCATGACGACTAAAATGGTGTAAATTACATGAGGAACAATATATTATCTTGGCTATAATTGTAAAGAACATCCTTGTAGTTCCAGTCTCAACTATTGCTTTCGAGTCCACTCTTAATGCAGGTAAAAGCATTTTAGATGATAAGAGAAACATCCACCGTCTGATATCATGAAGATATTAGTGATATCATGAAGATATTAGTAAAAAAGAAATATCGTATCAAGTGAAAAAAACGACAACATGAGTGCAAAGAAAAGAACAAAACTGATGATGATCCGTGAATTTTAATAGATTCTTCATCGAATTTCAGAGCTTCAACAAGCGGAGGACAATATTTTTCGCTCGAAGATTGAGCACATCATCTTGATATTACAAAATCAGATTAAATTTAACAAATCAATGAACTGGACCGATCGGCCCATCCTGAGATGAATTGGTTCAAGCTCGATCGTGGATTGAGCATGGGCTGGAGCCGTCCAGCCCAGTTCATTTCTTTTAATTTTTTATATTTTCGTGAAAAAACAAATTCTCATTGCACTGTTTTTTGACATTTTTATAGTCCGATGTGCAGTAATACACGATTATTTCTTCTAATCTTTTATATTTTCATGAAAAACAATTTCTCATTGCACCGTTTTTCGACATTTTTTAAACAAATATATTTTACGTAAATGACGTTGCGAGTTACATAATGATATTTTTATTGTTCCATCTCCATGCATAATAGGCGACACATAATTTACACATATTTTTGGCGTATACATAGGAATTAGAGGGGGGAGGTGCGACCAATAAATTTTAAAAAGATATAATTTACCCTATGAAAATTGTGTATTTGTTATTTTATCCCATATGTGCCCCATCTTCAAACCTCCATTTCCTTTATGTCGCTCCATCCACTCAATTTTCTGGATCCGCCACCGTAGGGGTGGCCCATGAACCGAACGTTCGCGAATTGTTCGTGAAAAAACTCGATCAACGGTCAGTTCGAGTTCGGTTTGATCGAACCGAACATGTTCGCGAACATGTTCGAGTATTTTCGAACCGAACATCGAACATTTTATATTTTGATCGGGTGTTCGCGAACATTAATATATAAATATATATATATAAATATATATATAAATATATTATATATATAATATGGCACGAACAGAAACAATTGAACACAAACGAACCGAACGAACGAACAGAACAATTGAACACAAACGAACAAAGCGTACGAACAGAACAATTGAACACAAACGAACCGAACACGAACAATAAAAAGTATATCGAACCGAACTCGAATACTAATTTGTAATGTTCGTCGAACACGAACACAAACCGAACACTACACGAACCGAACGATCAATAACACCAAAAGCTCGGTTCGTTCGGTTCGTGTCCACCCAACACATATTTCTATGTATTAACGTTGAAGAAACACCAATCCTAAAAGATATTTCACACACAAAGCCAATGCTCATCCCTAACTATCCCAATCCTAAAAGCAAGCAAATATATAATAATAAAATTCATGATCACACACTGCTCATTTTCTTGGCCCTCATATATATATATATATATATATATATATATATATATATATATATATACACATATATAAATTTATTTATCAATGAAACATGACAAAGCTTGTGAACTATTTTTAAAAAAAAAAAAAGTACATATATATAAATAGGAACAGAGGATTACAAGAAGTCCATAGCTAAACTGAACTTGTCTTCTCTTTATTTCTTCAGACAGAGAAAATTTTCATCGAACATGGATGAAGCAATCACCTTGAAGTTACTGCTCAGTGTTTTGCTAATGCTGCTGTACCCAAAGACAGAGAGTCACTGGCTGCCACACATCCCACTGGGCCACGTACGCAGGCCCATGCCGATTCATCCCACCACTCCACTTGTACCCAGGCCCATTCCGATTAATCCTACTACTCCGCTTTGCGAAAGCCAGTTTGCGTTGGTAAATCGAACTGGGATATATTTTTCTTTTTTTGTTCTTTCCCTAATTGTTTTCGTATGATTGTTTACTGGTTCGGCATATTTATTGTTTAGTAGGGCTGTGAACGAATGTAAAGATTCGATTCGGTATATTCGACTCGAAATAGTTCGATTCGGTGATCAACGAGCCGAGCTAAACATTTGTTTTTTGCTATTCGAAAAATCGAGCCGAATAGCTCTAACATGTTCGGCTCGGCCGTTTTTTTTTTTTTTTTTTGAGAAAATTATATATATAAATTAATATATTATACATATTTATATTAATTATATACACTAGTCCAGAACCCCAGATCCATTAAGCTCAAGCTCATTTCATGATTTATGAGAAAATTGAATAATACTGTAGATTTTGTCTAACACGAGCCGAACGTGTTCGAACTGTTCGAAAAATTCGAACCGAATCGAATCGAACGTTAATGCTAAAAAAAACCTTCGAACTCAAGGTGAATAACAAAAATAAAAGATCGGACCTTTCGAGCCGAATCGAACCTAAAGTTCGAATAAGTTCGATCCGAGCCGAACCCAGTGAAGATTCGGTACCATTCGGCTCGTTTACAACCCTATTGTTTAGCCACTTTGAGTCGGGGTCTAGTTTGGGTGACGGGTCACCCATATCCCCACCCATGCGCGTCAAGTGAATGTCTCAAGTATAGGGCCGGCTTCAACGCAAAATAACTGAAATTCTCGGTCCTAACATTGAGTAGAGATGTTAAACGGGCTAGCCCTAGCGGTTCCGGGCTAGCCCTAGCGGGCTTCGGGCTAAACGGTCCGGGCTAAAAAAGCCCGGATTTAAACGGGCTAGGAAATATTGGCTCTAACCCTAACCCTAACGGGTTTCGGGCTAAACGGGCTAAATATTTAAAAAATCTATTTTTTATTTTTTTATAAGACAAAAAAAAACAATAACAATATATTTTATATATATATATATACTAACAACTATACTATAATAAATACAACAAAAAATACACTTTTATGTATATATATATATATAGACACACACACTATATTTAACAAATACAGTAATAATATATATTATATATAATATTAATATATATTATATAAATAATATTAATATAGTGTATATATATATATAATATTAATATAGTATGTATATATATATATATATATATATATATATATATATATATATCGGGCTAGCCTAACTGCCAGTTAACGGTCCTCAAAAGTTTCGGATTTAACGGCTAAGAAATATCGGCCCTAATCCGGTTTTTTTGCGGGTTAAACGGGCCAGCCCTACGAGCCCGAGCCCGTTTAACATCTCTAACATTGAGGACGGTGTGAACTTCGGGTCATAATTTGAGGGGGGGGGGGGGGACTTATTGGAATTCTTCCTTATTTATTTATTGCACAAATTTAACATGGAAAATAGTTATAAAAATGACACATTAGATATTTGCAGGTAGTCGTTTGGTTGCTTAAAATACTCCATTTTGATACCTGTTATTTGGTAGATAAACGTTCCAACATCCAGTGAAGTATACTGCATTGGATCATTACAAGCAGTAGTTTGGTTATTAATATTGCATTTAGATGTCATTTCAAATCGTCATATTTAAACTTATTTTAGTGTTATGGTATTTTTGCCAGGTATTCACAAAAAATTTATATACTTTGTAATCTTTCACACACCTCCTAATTTCTTACACACATCTTACAAACTATTTTGTAAAAAATATAATTATTCTAAATACTTCAAAAAAAAGTTGTTAATTTATGTAATTTGTCCCTTCATTTAAGATACAAAAGAAACCTTATCACGGCTTATCTTGTCCATAACGTAGGGGCTGTTTACTTTTTTTCCATTAATCTCTGAATGGATTAAGCTGTCTGAGTGGATTAATCTGTCTTATTTGGAAAAATATCTTGTTGTTTTTTTATTTTCTGAATGAACTATCTGAATGACAGAAATGACTATTTTACCCCTCAAATTATATAATATAACTTAATATATAATATAACATAATATATATTTTAATTTATGTTACAATATATATTCATAAATTATATTATAATTTTCAGTTATATTTAAATAATCAGACAATATTTTTATAAATATATTAAGTTATATTTTAATATATATAGTTATATTAATTTTTTTATCAATAAATAGTTTATATTTTATGACTTTTAAATATATAATATTAATAATTCTTATTATTAGAGAATTTAATTTTGGTATATTGGGGAAGTATTTCTGGGTTAATGGTAAGAACACCCCAAAAGTTGCTTAATGAAAAAGACATTATTAAGATCACTAAGTTGAAAATAAAACAGCAAAATATAGCTGACCGATTATTAAGCTGATTAAGCATTAAGCTGATTAAATAAAAAATAAAGAGGTTGTAGTGAACACAACTCTTTTGTAATCCGTCATAATTTTTTGAGTAATTTTTTTTTTTTGGTAATAAACAAACAAATTGTCACGTATACCATATCTCTTTTTTGTGTAGGCAAATAGTGGTTGTCGGATGATACCTTATGCGTCGGTCTCGCCATCATCGCCGCTGTCCCGACATCACCATCACCGACACCACCACAGCCACGGCCACAATCACAGTCACAGTCACAGCCACAGCCACCAGAGTCATGCAGGGAATACTACGGTAACCCCGACGGAGGAGGAATGCTGCCGGTGGCTGAAAGAAGTTGACAATGTCTGCGTCTGCAATGTGTTGCTGCGCCTGCCGGCGTTTCTGTCTAAGCCTGCACACAATTATACTGTCGTGGTGAATAGTACGTGTGAGGTGACTTTCCAATGTGGATCAAGGGTGGTGCTGGCCTGAGTTTTCTGATACACGGACCAAAAAAGTGGAAATTTCAAATTAATATATATATATATATATATATATTATAATGCATGTCTTTTGTAAGTGGAGTTTATATTATAACGTTTAGTTAAAAATGTGTGTAAGAACCTTTTGTTTGGCTTTTGTGTCACCGTAAGAAAGAATATATGATTATACTAGAATGCATATGCTTAATTATTTCGTGGTACTTTTAGACTAAGAAAACAAATTAAATTAAAACACAAAAATAAACTGTCAAAATATATTATAATTTTTAATGATGATTCATTCGTATGAATTTATGTCCAAAAAGGAAACCAAAAAGAAAAATAATAAAAGACACAACTGTTTATCTATTTCGTCGAAAATTCTGACGTCTGAGTGCGCTACCGGACCAAGATATACACTAGGTTATTGAGAGAGTAGAGTTACAATGACAACGATAAGCTACTTATAAACTATGAATCATAACCCAAATATGAATTATAGGTAATGCCTTTTTCATGATGATTCATCCGATTACGAATTTATCTCCAAATATGAAAAGAAAATCAAAAAGAAAAATAATAAAAGATACAATTGTTTATCTATTTCGTCGAAAATTCTGACTAGGTCGTCTGAGTGCGCTACGAGACCATTAGGTTATTGAGAGAGTATAGTTACAATGACAATGATGAGCTACTTATAAACTATGGATCGTAACCTAAATACGAATTTTAGGTAATGCCTAGAATACTCTTACAAATCGCCTCGAATGTTATCGCTCCTGGAACCCCCACCTTCGGGCAGGGGGCCAACCTCTCTGCACCTCCCGGTCGATTCATCATCAAGTTGGATCGGCATCATTATGGTTCAGTGTACAATACCAACCCAACACATATCATCATCATGAAAGAAATATGTGAAAGAATCAAATGCAAGTCCTCCAACATCATTTTTTGTTTTCAAATCGGATCCCATACAAGAAACTCGATCCGAGTCAAAAGTCATGTCCGTACAAAAACAAGACAAGGCCTAGCTACTAGACCTGGCAAAATAGGTCCAGGCCCGCCCGTTTTTGGGCGGGCATTGGGCTTCATATTTTTGGCCCAAAAAAAAGCGGGCCTTTTTGGCCCGGCCCAGATTTGGCCCGCCCGTTGAGGCCCGGCCCGCGGGCGGGCCGCCCGGCCCTTTTTTTTTTTTTTTTTTTAATATTTATGTTATATGTAATTATAATATTTAAAATTTTTCCTTATTTGTTAGATTAGATTACATCTATATGTTAATTATTGATGTAGTTTTATTTTTTATGGGACTTTGTGATTACTTTGTAGTATCTCATATCAATAATAATATTATTTTATGATTTTTATAAGAAAGTAGTAGTGATAAATGAAATGATGATCAAATAAAAATATTTATATATTTGTCTTTTGATTGTGGTAGTGTAGTAAATAATATAATTATCAAATAAAAATAATTCTACATTTATTTAATTGATTGTGATAGTATAGTGAATAATATAATAATTACGGATCGAAAAATATTTCTATAATTATTCAGAAATAATATTTCAAAAAAAAAAAAAAAAGTCGAGGCCCGCAGGCCGGGCCGGGCCCGCCCGGGGCGGGCCACGGGCCTAATATTTTTGGCCCCAAAAAAACCGGGCCTTTTTGGCCCGGCCCAGATTTGGCCCTCCCGTTTTTTGCCCGGCCCGTTTGGGCCGAGCCCGCCCGTTTGCCAGGTCTACTAGCTACCAAAGAAAAACACACTCGACAGTGTATGTGTGTGTGTGTGTGTGATCGAAGAGGAAAATGTTGGAAACTCTGCCTTTAAAAAAACTTGTTGGGCGGAAAATAAAATACAACTAGAAAATAAATTACAACTCGAAATCTAGAAATTACAGGACTCAACGAAGACGGAAATTACAGAACTCGAAACAGAATTGAAAGTACAAGAAAATAAATAATAAAACCGTAAATTAAGTCGAGTCGAGGAGGCCTCTTCCCGCAAGACAAATATTGCCCCGGTAGTGCTCTTCGGTTTAGCAATTTGTCTCCAAAGGTAAAACGACTTTTGTCTCGACGGATGTAGCACCACAATTCCGGCGACCTCCAGCGAACAAGAACGAGTTGAGAACTGAACCGACTTATGAAATGCAGAGGTATGCAGAATTTTTTTTTCGTATTTTCTGTGTCATATGCAAATGAGATGCATGCCTATTTATAGGCCATCTCACCTGTATGAGATTTAAACACAGCCCTTATGGCTGTCATAATGCAGTCATTTATGCTGCATTGTGCTCAGGAGTTATGAATTTCAAACAAATGGCAGGGGTTACGAAATTCAAACCTCCATTAACTCCTCATCCTCATTACTCTATGAGGTTACAGACTGTATTGGCTGAATTTGAACAACCAGGATGTATCTGGACTGTATTCAGCTCTTTAACCACTTGACGGATGTACCTGGACATCCTTATGTGCACATACGAGCCCAACTACGTTGTTGAGCTTGTCCAAAAAATTCTTTAGGCAGGCCAAGGCCTAACCCAAGGCCAAACCCACGACCAGGCCCAAAGAACAGCACAAAGACCACCCAAAGACCAATTGCCAAGATCCAAGATCAAGATCAAGATCAAGTCCAATGCCAAGGTCCAAGGTCCGCGGTCCGGCACGCGGCTCGCGGCCGCGGCCGAGGCCGAGGCGGGCGGGGGGCGGGGAACAGTGGAATCAGATGATTTTGGCCGACTTCCGAAATTTCGAATTTTGTTGGGGTAAAAAATCGAAAATCGAAAAATAAAATGCTCTTAACACTCTGTGTGATCAATTCGGGCTCCCGCCCTCGATTTTGCAACTTTTTCTACGTCAGGGACCCGGGGACCTATTTCTCTATATATTTGTGCCTGTTATAATATCATCAATAATGATATGTGGGATCAACAATCAATAATTCAATTAATTATTGGATTGAAATATCTAATATAAAGACAATTGTGTTGTATAATAAATAATATTAATTTGTTGTATAGCATGTAAACTTGAACTATAAATAGACCTCTTTAGTAGAGCTTTGGAGATAATTCATTCTAATAAAGCTCAATTTCTTCGTCTTCTTTCATCCTCCTTTATGCTTATATTGTAGTAATATATAAGATATATATTGTGAAGCGATAAAAATATCCGATTTTACAACACGTTATCAGCACGAGCTCTACCGATTTAATAACATTACGCAACCGGACTCGATATATTGGTACATCATCCTTAAATTCTAAAGGTATGTAATTAACTTTATTTATATTTAATTTATGTAATAATAATATTTAGATAAGGTATTAATCTAATATCATTATTGATGATAATTAATATATTTAAGTAAATATAATAATTATGTAAATATCATCAATTTAAATTTATATGCGTAAGACCTAAACTCAATCTTATTTTTAAGATGATTCTTGGACTATAGACTAATTATATGTGGGACCTAAATAATAATGAATTTGTGTGAAGTGTAAAAATCTTCACCTATGTTTATTTGAAGAGTTCCATTTATTAGTGAAGAGTTGAATCTTCATCTATATTTTGTAGAGAATTACTAATGGAGGAATACAAAATCCCCATTCATAAGACCATGAAAGATTTTATAATCGAGTAGTGATATTTTTATATCGAGGTTCCAAACGTATACCTGACTAGTCCTCGTGATAACAGTCCCAACCTCATTCAGTTAAATCGCGAGATGTGCATCCGGCTCCCAGGTTCTTAAATATCATCAACTACTGCGCTCAATGAGTCATCCATCTCAGGTTCTTAAATATCCTCAATCACCGCGCACAAAGAGTCTTCCCCAACTGATAGCTCAATGCTGGATACCCTCAAATCCAACCGCAGTCTCCCACTGAGATCTGGCCTCCCACACTGCCGATTGAAGCCATCAATATTTAATTGTTCCACCAGCGCACCCGAAGGATTAGTGTCTCTTCTTTAATCAAAGACTAAAGAGTCATAAATCCTTAAAAATTCTTGTCCTCTGAGAGACTCGAATCCGGATCTCCCACTTAAAGTGAAAGCCCATGACCAGAGAACCAAGTCACTCGTTAAGTAAATATCAAAGTTTACAAATTATTTGAGTTCTTCACCACTATCACAATTTCATTAATTCAAAGTTTACAAAAGGATAATTTTCTGGGAGTTTTTTATATAGTTATACAATATTTATAAATTAACTCTACAAATTTGAAACAAATAAAATAATTACAAAACATGATAGTATTGAATTTTTGTAATTAATAACTTGATTACATAAAATAATACATTTAGATACATGTTATTCGCTCATCTTCCGGTGGAGTATATTATTTTTAGATACTTGCAAGTAGCACTGTTGATTATTTAATACGTTATATTTGAATACCAACTCAAATCGTTGATTCTTATAATTATTTTAGTGTTTTATGATATTTTTGTAACTTTAATATAAAATCTACTCCCTCCATCTATGACCTTATCACCACGTTTTGACTCACACGAATTTTAATAAGTTTAGTTCATTGAATGGTTGTTAGTGTTGTGAATGGAATAAGTTTAAATCTACTTCCTGCCCAGTGCCGCACGAGCGGCGGCCCGTGCACCCTGCTCGTGCGCGGCCCTAGGGACTGCCCAGCAGTCTGCCTGTCCCGCACGAGCGCCTGCCGTGTGGGCTGCTCGTGCGTACCTGGCCGGTCACTGCCGCACCTGGCTGGCCGGTGCCCAACCGCCATGACTCGACGACCCGATTTTCCGAAATCGCACGGAAACGAACATGACGAAACGCTCGCGGACAATAATATCGATCTGAAATAAAAACAACATACAACAACTCACCACATATGGCCATAAACACAAAATCAATCGTCGAGAAAAATAATACCAACGCTCGACAACCGAGAAATTTCTGATAAAAAGAGAAAATTCAAATTAATCAGAATAAAAATCTCGGGTATTACAATATGAATATACAATCCAAACTTGAAATTATTCATGTCAATTTTTCTTAAATAATTTAATAAACCACATAATTGCGGGCGACACAACTATAACTAGCATCATTAATCCTTGTCACTCAAATATTTTAGTATAATTTCTAATTTTCATCTTTTTTTTATGATGGATAAACACTCGGACGTAATAGCCTGCAAACTACGTCAACTAGGTAAATCACACTAAGCAAGCTTTGTGTGGCAGGTTCAACAAAAAAATTGTTGGTAGGAGAAATCGAACTCGTGACCTTTCAATTCCGCGGTCACCTACTCCACCAAGTTGAGTGGCCTAGCAAGTTTTTTTCTAATTTCCATTCTTAACATGCCTTGAACTGGTCAAACACTTCGTCTCATTATATTATATAACTAATAGTAATAAGTAAAAACTAGTTGAATTATAAATGGTTATCGGTTCTCGGTTAGAACCAGAACCGAATCGAATCTGAGCTGGTTTCGGTTAACCGAAACCGTATAATCGGTTAAAGGTTCAGTTTTCGATTCCTTATTACATAATTTTCGGTTTTCGGTTCGGAACCGGAACCGAAAACTAATTTTATAATATATTTATTAAATATTATTTTTATATTGTATACTTATATATTTTATTATTATAATTTTTGTAAATTAAAATTTTAAAACCCTAATATTGTTAAATAAATATTTTATATTTTGTTAAAAATTTATAATAATATATTATATATGTATTAAATATTAATTTTATAATTTATAATTTATAATTTAACCAGTGCCAAAAAAAAACGATTATGTCGGTTTAACCGAACCGGAACCGAAAATAACCGGTCCGGTTCCGATTAACCGAAATTTTATATGGTCTGGTTCTCGGTTCTCATTTTTGGGCAATTGTGGTTCCGGTTAACTGAAAATTTCGGTCCGATTAACCGGAATCGAACCGTTCGACACCCCTAATTTGACCGGAAATTGTGTGCTATCCCCTTTTGACCAGCAACTTTAAGGCATATTTTAGTAAATGTCCAAGTCAGATATGTTTGTTAAACTGAGAAAATCAAATGATCTATACCATGTATTAAGGGCTTTTCTACCGTCAGGTCAGGAAAATTTGGCCTGACGTTAGGCCGGTACTAAAATTATATATTTTTTTATATTTGTCGATTCTAATCTACACAGTTCGATCCTAATAAGAAGAATATACAAACTGGAATCGACAAATATGAACAAATATGTAGTAAAATTAAGATATATTTTTTATCGTCAGATCAGGAAAACTTGGTCTTATATTAGGCTGGTACTAAAATTGCATATTTTTTCATATTTGTTGATTCCAATACACAGTTCAACCCGAACAAGAAGAATATACAAGTTGAAATCGACAAATATAAAAAAATATGTAATTTTAGTACCGACCTAATATCAGGCCAAATTTTCGTGACCGAACGATAGAAAAGCCCATGTATTAATGCATGTGTAGTAGTATTCTAATCTTATCCTAAACGTAACCTTAAAAGCGAGTCAAAGTGCAACTTCTATGGATAGTTGCGAAGCCTTCAATGAATGTTAAGCTCGACTTGGCAATTTTAAAGCATGGATTCCATAAAAACAAATGAAAATTTTATACTCCATCCGTGCCCGAAAATAATAGTCTTTCCTTATTTAGAAATGACTTCAAAAACTTATATTAATAAAAAATTTTAATCCCACTCAACTATCAAAAGATGTAGGATCAAATCTCCACTCAAAACATAATTACTCCCTCCGTCCATTACCCATATGCACTCTTTTGATCGGCACGAGTTTTAATATTTGAGTTGACTTAGTTGGTAGGATGTATTGTGAGTGTAGTAAATGGATCCACTTGTGTTGCGAAAGGGTAAAAAATTGCCAAAAATAAACAATGCACATATGTTGCAGACGAATGGAAAAGGAAATTGTTGCACATGAGTGGCGGACGGAGGGAGTACTACACATTTTTCTAAAACTCGGGCCATCTCCATTGCATCATAATTTTTTGGAATGTGGGGAGTATTATACTTGTACAAAGCACGTGTAATGTAATATACGAGAGTTACATCGAAATAAATAAATACTCCCCCGTCCCTTAAGTATAAGCACTTTTTACTATTTTTGTTTGTCCCCAAAGAGTAGACGTATTCCATTTTTGGTAAAATCTCGTCACCCTTTCTTTCTATAAAGTCATACTCTCTCTCCACTCAACACACCACTTTTTTTCTATAAAGTCATATTCCCACTTTTATTAAAACTCATGCCACTCACCCAAATGTCTATACTTAAGGGACGAAGTGAGTATATATTAATATTTTTTTTCAATAGGGGTGGGATGGGGCAAATGTCGGCCTCTTCCTCAACTGTCATTTTTTTTGGGCGGTTTGGTGCCGAGCTGTCCTTCGGCGACCGCATAGATCTTTTTTTATATTTTTTTTGTGATCGATTATCAGTCTTTTCTTCGTCACAACTGTTGGCAGACCTCTGGTGATCGAGTAGCTTTTTTTTTTTTTCTCCTTTTCGGGCGTTTGCCAACCGATTTTCCGATGGCGTCAGACCCACAGCGATCGTGCAGTTTACGGCCGCTCACGGACATCCTTCGACTCGCATGTTTTTTCTTTTGCCTCCAACGGCCAATATTTTTGCTTCCCTAATAAGATGATTTGATATTTTGATAATTTTAATTCAATTCTAGCGCTGTCACAATACCACGGACACACATATTATCCACTAATATTTAATAATTAAATATTTTAAATCATACTTCATAATTACGTAACAAATCACATATCTAATCCACATTTGACAAAAACACAAACCTACTCTTCTCTCTCTAGATTAGTTGAATTGTCAAGAATTTGACTTTTGACAAAAAAAACAGTTAAGACTTATCCTTAAAAGCTAAAACACATCACCACCGACAGTACCGTCGAAACTAGACATGACAATTCTTTCGTGTCGTGTATTTTCGTATTTCGTGTATCAAAAGTTCAAATTCATACACGATCTTAAATGAATTCGTATCGTGTATCGCGCAAATTCGTGTCGTTTCGTGTCGTGTTTTCGTGTCAAGCACACAATATAAAATAATATTAAAATATTATAAAAATAATAAGTTTAATATTATAATATTATTTTATAGGTTTTAATAGACGAAATGATACGAATAGCAATGAAAACACGAATGTTTACACGAAATTTATGAAAATTCACATTATATTTTCAAATTTTAAAGTTTATTATAAAAAGAATTCATAAAATATATATTTTTATTAAATTAAATATAAAATATTTATTTATTTATTTATTTATTTCGTGTATCTCGTGTCGTGTCGTGTACCCAAAGGGTAAACACAAAACCGACACTAAATCTCAGTCGTGTACTTTCGTGTTCGTGTATTTTCGTGTCGTATACTCGAAATGCAAATCCAAACACTAAATTTTCGTGTCGTTTTCGTGTCGTGTGGTAAATTGCCGGGTTTAGTCGAAACAACATACTATAAATAGAGCTCTAGGACCATCAACTCTTTCAAACAAGTCCCCCTGCAATGGCATTCATCGTTCAAATATTCATCACATCTTTGCTCCTCCTCATAGTCTCCCTTTCCAATGGTCAGCCCTCATTCCGGCCCGATGCTTTGGTTCTCCCTGTGCGAAAAGACGCTTCTACCCTTCAATATCTCACCACAATCAACCAAAGGACACCTCTTGTCCCCGTCAACCTAGTCGTTCATCTCGGAGGCCAATTCTTGTGGGTAGACTGCGATAACAGCTATCTTTCATCCTCGTACCGTCCCGTACGTTGCCGCTCGGCCCAATGCTCCCTGGCCGGGTCCGCCGCCTGCGGGGATTGTTTTAACGGGCCCAGGCCCGGTTGCAACAACAACACTTGCGGTGTATTTCCAGACAACCCCTTCACTCGCACTGCGACGGGCGGCGAGCTTGCCGAGGACGTGGTATCCCTACGATCGACCGACGGGTCCAATCCAGGCCCTACAGCCTCATTGCCGCGGTTCATATTCTCGTGCGCGCCGACGTTCCTACTGACGGGCCTGGCTAGTGGCGCGACGGGCCTGGCGGGCCTCGGACGGGCTCGAATAGGTTTCCCGTCCCAATTCGCCTCCGGATTCAGCTTCCACCGGAAATTCGCCATCTGCCTGTCTTCATCGGCTTCAACCAACGGCGTTATCTTTTTCGGAGACGGCCCGTATAACTTTCTCCCCGGCATCGACGCCTCAGCTTCACTCAGGCACACTCCGCTGTACATAAACCCGGTCAGCACGGCTTCGGCTTTCAGCCAGGGCGAGCCGTCGACCGAGTACTTCATCCGTGTAAACGCCATCAGAATAAACAACAATCCAATCACAATAAACAACACTCTGCTAACCATCGACAGCCAGGGCAACGGCGGGACGAAAATCAGCACCGTCGACCCCTACACCGTCCTCGAAGCTTCGATTTACAAAGAATTTAGCTCGGCTTACATTAGGGAAGCCGCTAGCAGGAACATCAGCCGGGTCACTGGAGTCGCGCCGTTCGACGTTTGCTTCAGCAGCAAAAATGTGGGGAGCACGCGGGTCGGGCCTGCCGTCCCGTTTGTCGACCTGGTTCTGCAGGGGCAGAATGCGCCTGTTTGGACAATCACGGGCTCGAATTCGATGGTTCGGGTTAACGATAATGTGTTGTGTCTGGGGTTTTTGAATGGCGGGCCGAACCGGAGGACTTCGATAGTGATTGGTGGATATCAGCTAGAGAACACTTTGCTACAGTTTGATTTGGCTGCTTCAAGGCTGGGATTTAGCTCCACGCTACTGGGCAGGCAAACCACGTGTGCCAACTTCAATTTCACGTCCAAAGCATAGATATGTATATATAGATTAATCATTATATACTACTACTATTTAAACACTTTGAATAAATATTGGTTGCATGTCGAATATGCTAGTGTATTAGTTTGTGGATCTATATGTTTTAATGTATTAGTTTGAATCGCCTGCTATGAGTGATCTGCTGTAGTCGGATAATATTTAGGCTTGGGATTTTTCAAACCGAGAACCGCGGGATCAATCTGAACCGTATAGGAATCGACAGTTCGGTTCGGTTCCTGAAAGTAAAATTTATATGTTTTAAGTGGTTCGATTCCTTCATTTTATCGATTCGCGGTTCCTATTAAAAAATTTAAAAGAAACAGTAGGAACAGAAGGAATCGAAAGGAACCGAAGGAACCGAAAGGAATAGATGGATATTATGAATATAACTATAAATGTATAATAGATATTTTTGTCGGAACCGCGTCGCTGAACCGATCTGACCCGTGTAGGAACTGAAAGAACCGAAAGGAACTGAACAGAACCGCACTGAAACCAAACCAAACGGTGCCAGAACCGAACCGAGAACCGACTTATGGATTTTTTTTTCAAATCTCATAGAACTGAGGAACTACTTGGAACCGCTAGGTTTTTGCGGTTGGGTTCCGACAAAAAATCCGATAAAACCGAACCGATATTTTTTACAGCGATTCAATTCTAATTTCTTTATTTTTTGCAGTGGAATCGATGTATTCGGGACCTAATATCCAAATCAGCTCTTCAACTACAGTAAAACCTCGATAAATGAATATGATCCGGACTGGAGAAAAATATTCATTTAGCGGAATTATTCATTTATCGAAAGAAAAATTGAACATGTTATAAAGAATTGGGACCGGAAAAATTATTTATTTGGTAAGATTATTCATTTATCGAAATTTAACTGTATTGTTCCGTAACAAGTAAAATCGTTCACATAAGATCGGTCACCAACAACAATAATTTCACTTCGAAACCTTTGTGCTTATGGTTGTTCCAAAGTGTTACCGCCCGTTTTTCGAAACTACTATGGGCCGGTTAACTTAAGAGGCCCAGTTTCAGTTGGGCCCCAATCCGGACCCAAGTTGCCGTCACACTAGAGTTTCTCGCACTGTCGCACACGCAAATGGTCCGACTTTAAAAACCCATGTCCAGAAACGAAAAAAGAAAAAGAAAAAAAAAACTCACACCGCTAATGGCGAAATCAAGCCCAGCAAAATCGGCTGCCGTTTTGTTTGGGGCTTTGGCTTGCGGCTGGCTCGCGATAGAGCTGGCGCTCAAGCCATGGCTCGTGAAGGCCCGGGCCGCCATGGATGATTCCGATCCGGATGATGCCCCCGCCGCCGTCAATAAACCGCCAGCCGTCGATGAAGATGATGTTGATGAGAGAGATGATGAGTAGTAGGTGTTGAATTCTCTGGTAATTTGCGCTGTAACTCTCTTATTAGCTTTTTTTTTTTTTTTTTTTTCAATTGAATTAGGGATATTACTTATTATCTTTATTTAACGGCCGAGATCAATTTGTGACTAATACCTAATTTGGGGACTTATCGTGAAAAATAAATAGATTGATCTTCTTTGATTTTGCTATATGTTTGATAGAATTTGCCGGTCCGATTTCGCCGGCAATTGTTTCTATTGTGGGGGAAAATAAATTGTTTCTTAAAAATATATTTGTTTTGGAAATTGCTTCTTGTTAAAAATAGATCAATTTGTAGAGGTAGAGACAGGGTTGTTTCCGATTAGATTCGTGCCCCTTGAGCATAGGCGGATCCAGGACCGAAAAACCATTGGTGCACCGACCGTTTCACGAAAACAATGTCGAACGATAAAATATATATTAAAGATAACAAATAATACATAAAGAAAGTCAGTAATAACAAAGCGGGGGACAATAAGGCGAACATGTCATGCTGGAAAACATACCTCTAGATCGGGATGAGGTCGAGCCTCTTGGGGGTACTCAGGACAGGGGACCATCCCCCTCATGTGCGTGTGTGGAAAAAAAACAAAAAAAAAAAAAAACAAAGGATCCGTACATTTACAAAGAAAATCGCTTATATTTACTGTTCATTTCCTGAAAATGTGCTAAAATAACATCATTACTAATAGTATTAATTACATATTTTTTCTATAAATGTTACAAGACGATTATTTAACCATTGATCACCCATCTTACTACATAACTCACTCTTTACATACTTCATAGCTGAGAAGACTCGTTCAACACTTGCAGTTGCTACGGGAAAATTAATATTTCTTTCAAAAGTAATTTCTAATATTTGATTAACTGAAACTCTTCAGCTAGTTTTGTATTAAGGGTGCATCTTAATTTTTTCATCAAAAGAAGCAAGTGTTTGCGAAATACTTCAAGGTTGAATAAACAATTTTAAACACTTTAATTAATATCGTCTTGATCAAAACAGATTACGTCAAATCAAAAAATATATTTAATAGGTATATATGACTTTACTTATTAAACTTCGAGAGTAAAAAATAATTAAACTCATCGATAATTCAACTATTGCCAAAATAAAACAACGGGAAAGATAATACTAGATTTTATCGGGGAAGGGGGTCTTATTCTGAAAAAATCTAGTGGTGCACGTGCACCACTAGATTATGGCTAGGTCCGCCCCTGCCCTTGAGCAACACCACACTAGGCCACTCAACACCGTGATTCGAATTCATCTAGCCCGACTCGTATTTGTTTCTTCCGAATTCGAGTTCGAATTCGAATTTCACTTTTTATTCGTTGAAATATCGAATCAGAATACGAATATGATGATATTCAATTCGTCTTGTTAATGAATATTCGATTCTTATGTGTTTACATATATATATATATATATTTATACATATTATTATATAATCAAAAAGAAAATTTTATATTTTTTTTGGCTTGTATTGTAAAAATCCCTTTTTTTCTATGATAAAATTTTGAATCTTTCATTCTACTCTAAATAAAAGAAAATCAAATCGAATACTCGAATCGAAGAATTCGAATATCCATATCGAATCGAACTCGAATCAACTTTTAATATTCGAAAGAAAATTCAAATCGAATAGAATAGAATAGCTTGAATAATATCACGAATACGAATCGAATACAGTGGTATTCGCTTCGATTTGATTCGTTTACGATCCTAGCGATTTCAGACTCACATTTCAATATACCGAGCCAATCCTCAAGTTCTCTCGGAGTTCTAATGTTATAGGAACTAATCTTTTCATGATCAAGAAAAAACAGGCAACACCTTGTTTTGTGATATCGGGACAATATGATCCATTTAGATAACTACCAAAAAAGGTAATTTGAGATTACTATTATTATGTCCAAGATTAGTCGAGTCTGAAAGCAAATCGGCAAGTGGTGTGACTCCAGCGACTTCGTTCTAAGTAGGGGTGTTAGCGAATCGAATATTTTTGATTCGATTCGTGATTCGAATTCGTTTAGGCTGATTCGTATTCGTTTTTTTCGAATTCGAATACGAATTCGAATTCTACTTTATATTCGCTGACATAACGAATCAGAATACAAATCCGATGATATTCGATTCATTTTGTTCACGAATATTCGATTCGAATCAATTATTTATATATTTAGTATATTATATATATAATCAAAAGGGTTTTAATTTCATTTCTCCGCTTCTTCTACTGCTGGTCCTGTTTTCATATCACATTATGGTGGTTTTTGGCTTGTATTATTTTTTTTGGTGAATTGTATTATTATCTTTAGGTTGTATTGCAACTTTTTTATGATAAAATTTTGAATCTTTCATTCAATTCTAAAAAAATAAAATAAAATCGAATACTCGGATCAAATCGAATAATTCGAATATCCATATCGAATCGAACTTGAATCAACTTTTAATATTCGAAAAAAATCGAATCGAATCGAATAGTTCGAATAGTTTCGCGAATACGAATCGAATACAGTGGTATTCACTTCGATTCGTTTACAACCCTAGTTCTAAGTAATATTTCTTCTGTTTCAGTCAAAGATTGATAGATGGTGTGTATTTGATGTATTTTAAGTAATGATTAATATAAGTATTGATGGTAGATATATAGTGGAGATTAAAAAGTAAAAAGTATTGGAGATAAATGTGTAATGCGAATTAAAAAAGTAAAAAGTGAATATTTAATTTGATTGTGAAATGTGATATATGTAAATTTAATAAAAGAACAACGTTTTGAAAGGAATATAAAACTTTGGACGGAAAAAGGGAGTAGAATGATAATGCACATATCACGGCCAACATTGTCGTTTAAAAGAAAAGCTGGCTTTCAAGTGGACACATACCCGAAGTTCGAAGGCACACGTAACTCTAATAATCTTTTTGTTCTTCGGTGCAACAATGAATTCAACCAGGTTACTGTGTCAATATATATATATATATATATAGAGAGAGAGAGAGAAAATACAATCATATAGCCATTTTGATTAGGTGGAATACAATATTTATCAAGGAACTTAATATTGTCAAATTCTAATCATTTTGAGTGATTTGTGATCATTTTACCATTACTTTTCATTTTTTCTCTCTTTTCTCTTCATTTTTTTCCCATTCTTTTTTCTTCATTTCTTTTCTCTCTTCGCTTTTCTCTTTTTTCACAATTTCCTCTTTCCTCTCCATTTCTTATTTTTCTCTTTTCTCTTTTTTTCTCATCTATCTCTCTTTTCTCCTTTTTCTCTCTTTTTTTCTCTCTCTTTCTCGCTTTCCTCTTTCCTCTTCATTTCTTCATTTTTCTCTTTGAGATTTTCTCTCTTTCTCTTTTTTCCCATTCTTTTCTCATCTCTTCTTCTTCCCGCTGAAGCTTGAAATCGTGCTGTTTGGACGATTTTCCTCTCGCCGTCGATTTCCTCTCGCCGGTGTTCTCCTCTCTCGCTCCGATTTCGCGACTTGAAGTCGATTTTGAGGTATTATTTAGTACTTTGTCGGGTCGGGGTTGTTGCGGTTGTCGAGGTATTATTTTGTATTTTGTTGCATATTAATTTTGATTGTTGTATTTGGTTGTTGAGTTTTTTTGGTAGCTGTGTGTTGCATCTGTTTTCTGAACTCTGTTTTCCGTCGTCATCGTCGTTTTGGATTGGTTGCTGTTGTGTTTTTGGATTGGGCTATGTTTATCGATTTTGTACTGTTTTTGCATGTTGTTACGATTTTATTTTTATGTTATGATTTGTTGTTTTCGTAACTGTTTTATTATTATTTGTGGATTTCGTAACGAAACGATTTGTTACGATTTTGTTTTGGTGTTACGGCTTGTTAAGATTTTATTAATTTCATTACTCTTTTCGTACAATTTAGTGTGTTACAATTTGTTTATTTCGTACCAAAACGGTTTTTTACGATTTTGTTTTTGTGTTACGATTTGGTGATTTCGTAACAAAACGTTTTTTTACGATTTTTTTTTTGTGTTACGATTTGTGGATTTCGTAACGAAATAATTTGTTACGATTTGTTGATTTCATAACACAACGAATTGTTACATTTGTTGATTTCGTAACTGTGTGATCATGTAGGACTGGGATAACACTGTAAGAATTTAAAATCTTACTCCTATGCAGATGAGTCCATCTATGTAGGTGCATGGAGGCCAATGGGATGAGAATATATATGTAGGTGGGAGAAAGGAGTGTATTCCCATTCCTCCAACGGGTATAACCTTTCAACAATTTTTGAGTAAGCTTGAGGTGCGATTGAAAAAAGACATTAGCATGTATGCGTTAGATGTAGATGCTTTTAGTTCAGTCGCCTGTAGGCGAGACTATGAGAATGAAGATAACGGATGATTTTGAGTTGTCTAGTATGTTGGGGTTGTTGGATTTGCCTACAGTATATATCACGGTTTCTCCTAGAATGAATGGATGTTCATCTAGCCAGAAACGTCGAAATGCTAAGGCTTTGTGTTTGCAAAATAAGATTCCGTGTGAGCTTGATGTTGGAAATGATGAACCCAATTTTGAGAATGTTGGTGATGAAATGTACGATAGTAAATTTGATGACATGGTTGATGTATATGATGGTTGTGATGATTCGACTGATTATTGCAGTGGAGATGAGCATAATCAATGTAACACAATTACTAATGAGGAAAAACTGAAAGAGGTTCGTCTGTGGATGATTCCCGGTGCAGCAGAGCAAGCTTCTATTGCATCTGTTGATTTCGTTATACCTTCTGAGCCAGTGACAAATGAACTTGTTACTGGTGGTATATTTCGTGACAAGTTGACAATGGCTACAGTTGTTGATTATTTCTACATGAAAAATCATGTGGAGTCGGTGACAGCGCGCTCAAGTGGTACTCGTTATCATCTCGTATGCAAATTTGGCGATAGCTGTGAATTTGTTATTCGAGCGTTTGTGGTGGGCCAGGCTTGGAAAATCAATCAGTAGAGACCTCTCAATTGTGAATTTGATTTGAGATATCATCCTCATCCAAAAGTTTCTTCTAAAGTCGTAGCTGCTGAATTTGTTGATAATTTTATCGAAGATGGTTTTCTTCTTAGGCCTCTGGATATTCAAGGGAAGTTGTTAAGGGATTATGGTGTTCATGTGACGCACCGAACTGCTTTAGCTGGGGAGAACCATGCAGTAAAAGAATCACACGGTGATGCAGACAAGTCTTTTTAGGTTCTTTTGATTAGCTCTACTTAAGTTTATATCTTTTGTTTTCTGGTACGCGTGCTACGAATTCGTAATGCGTATTGTTACGAAATTGAAGAATTTGTTGTTACGAAATTAATGTCATGAATTCGTGACGTGTAAGGTTATGAATTTATTAAAATCATAATGCACAGCGTTACGAAATTAATGAATTCGTTGTTAAAAATTTGGTGAAATTGTTGTTACGAATTTGATGAATTCGTAATGCGTTGTGTTATGGCTTCTTCTCAGGATCTTGCTCAAGAGATTTCCAGTCAGTTGTCCCCTTCTCCTTGTCAGTTGACTTAAGTTCGGCGACCAGCTCCTACAAAGAGCATATCATGCTATTATAATGGATTGAAACAATTGACACACTGTTACAAATTGATTAATTCGTAATGCATAATACAAGTAAACACTGTTACGACATTTAATAAATCGTAACGCAAAAATGTGCTAGGTGTTACGAATTAGGAAATTCGTAACTACGAAATTCTAATTTAGTAACTTTAAAACACATCTAACAGCAGAAGTAGTTGCGAATTTTCTAATTCGTAACAACTTTCGTAACAATTGTTACGAATTAGAAAATTCGCAACATCGAAATAAATTCGTAACAACTACCACTGTTACGAAATTAATAAATCGCAACCAAAACATGTGTTACGAAATTTAAATTTCGTAACTTCAAAATCAGATCCAACAGCAGAATTAGTTACAAATTTCTTAATTCGTAACACTTGTTACGAAATTCGTAACAAATAAGGAAATTCGTACCATCAGAATAAATAGTGTTACTACAATCAACCAAAAAACCCAAGATGCATCAAATAACGATACGTATTACGAAATCTGTAACATGGATATAAAACCTAAATTCGCAGCTTGTTAACAATAATTGAAATTGTACCTTTAAACTGAAGCTCGGCATTCCCTTTGAACTCATATATTTATACCTCAGCATACGAGGTATAAATTCTTTGATGTCCTGCCCTCCAATCAGTCTCCCCACAGTCGGTATTGCTTCATGTATCCAAGCCTGAAATAAAATTTAATATTAGTAGCATTTTGTGATTGTTAAATTCCTAATGGAAAAAATAACTTAACTTATTACGAAATCCTGAAATCGTAATGGGGTAACAACACATACTGAATTAGTCAATTTGTAACAAGGAAACAAGATAAACTGATACGAACTGCACAGAAACTTACCAAAAATGTGATGGTGTTCCGTTTGAGATGGTAGGGGCCAGGAATGTCCTTTTTGACGGCGTCGATTTGTTGAATCAGTATCTGATAAGCATAACTCCCCCACGGGAACTCCTCTCAAGCCTCATCATCTTCGACCAAAGCCCACATCTGTTCCAGAACTTTATTATTGTTTGGATCAAGTACAATCACATAAAGACAAGCCAAGAGGACCTTCGCCATTTTTAGGTAGTCGGCTTCGGTACCCTTCACTTCCACCCTTTTCAATTCGAATTTCTTGTTGATGAACTTTGTTCGGATGTAGGCAATCAGCAGTTCTTTGTTTCCAAGCAGCTTTGTGAAGACTGAATTTATGGGTATTCGGTGGGCCTTGTAGGGCTGGAAATTGGCAGGTGTAGGTCCAAATCGGAGGCCGGTAATCAATGCAAACTCAACCCTTGAGAACCGTAGAACTCTCCCTTTGACCTGGAACCACAAGGCTATTTCATCAACCTCTGGTTGCGGTGTCACTTGGCGAGATATCATGTAATGTAGAGCCTTGCCGGATCTCAAGACAATGTTAGTGAGCTTCACGAATGCCCCAATTGTTGATTGCCTCAATTGTTTGATTGATTTTTTGTTTGTTGGGTACGGATTCGGATATTTGCGCCGTTTGCGGAAGCGTAAATATAAGTGCGGAAAATAAAGAACACGAGGATTTATAGAGGTTCGGCTATAAACGAGCCTACGTCCTCTCTTTATCTTTTTCAATAGGTTAAAGATAGCAACCTCTACGCCTCTCTTCTATCGGTCGAGGTATAACCATTTACAATCACGTCTTCTATTGGTCCGTGATAAACCACTCGTACTTGTCTTTGCGTCGGTCCAAGTTAAATCGTTTTCCTTTTCGTAGGACAAGGAATCAACCTCTCTAGCTTTCTATGGGTACTAGATAAACCTCACGAAGATAGCGATTGCGATTCTAACAATGCCGGATCCTTGATCCTAATAACACCGAATCCAATCGTATCTTTTCTTTTACCACTCGTGTATGTTTTCGTGAACTCTCACTCAAACACTTACAATTAAGCTCAATATCAACAACAAGAATGTGTGTAAAAATATCACAAGAATAGACTATTTGCTCAAGGTTGTTGTACTCAAACAATACCATAAGAATGGTATTTATAGGCTCCATCATCAAACTAGCCGTTAGCTGCCAGACTGCTCATTACGTACGTTATATGCTCTCCATTACGTACGTAAGCCTCATTGCGTACATTAACCATGGCTGGTTACGTACGTTAGCATCTTCACAAAACAGACCAGGGAGTTTCGTCATTTTGGGTTACGTACGTTAGTATAGACTTCGTTACGTACGTTAAGCCTTACGTCACTGATGACGTCATATATCTGTTGCATGCTTTTCTGAATTTGACTCCTTCAACGTTCCCTTGTTTGAACTGAGTTACGTACGTTATCTCTCATCCATTACGTACGTAAGTTTCATCATATTACGTACGTTAACATTGTCTTGTTACGTACGTTAGCTTTGTTTTTCTCCAGCATTTTACACTTCGTTTTCCTTCGATGCTTGCTTCGTCTCGTCGTTGTTTTGTTTTGCTTAGCAACTTTAATCATCAAAACATTATTAAATTATGTATGGAACAAAATGTTCCAACAATCTCCCCCTTTTTGATGATTACAAAACAACACTTCGTCAATGGGATTTTTCTGCAAAAAAAAATATAAATATATGTATATGTGTACAGACCAAAGTTTTCGACTTTGTCCGTTTCGTTAGTTTCTTCTCCCATTTCTTTTTCGACTTCTTCTTTCTCCTTCTTTTTCTTTTCGACTTTTCAAATTTTCATCATCTTTTCGACGTCTCCTCATTTTTCTTTTTCTGTCATTTTTTCGACTTCTCCTCTTCATTTTTCAATTCCTTCGTTTCTCCCCCTTTCAGGGTAAACCCATTTTCCTCCTTTCTCTCCCCCTTTTTGTTTTCATCAAAAAGTAAAAAAAAAAAATTGAAATAAATAATACCAAAATATAAAATATGCATGATACAATTTACGAATATTTGCATAAAGGGTAAAAACTCCCCCTAAAAATATTATCTCCCGAAAAAAAATTATACTCCCCCTGAGTAAGATATCAAAAATCAATTTTTGGTATAGTTGGTTTTTGTTTAGAAACGTAGACGATATTTGAAACGATTGTTCCTTTAGGAATCCAAATTTTCTTAATTTTTATCGTCCGTCTCGGGCTTTTGCAACTTGAGATATGATGCCCAATTTTTAAACACTTTTCGCAATGGGGTATCTTAAAATTAACGGATTCGTTTTTCGAACGAGTTTTGAATCCTAACCCCTCTTTATTCAAAGTAAACTTTTGAACACCAAGCATTTGTTCAAATTTCTCGTTTCCGCACGAGAATTTCTTTGTCAAAGATTTAAGCTCGATTTGGATTTTAGCGAGATCATTCTTCAAAATATTTTCATTTTCAATACACTTTGAATGATCGATTTCAACAAATTTTTCCTTCTCGATAATTTTGAAATTTTCAATTTCCAAAGATTTAATTTTAGACTTAAGGGATTTTATTTCCGATAAAGCATTTTGGAAATCCGTATGTAATAACTCAAATGCATCAAAAATTTCGTCACGGGAGGATGTACTTACTTGGCTTTCGACGTCGCTGTCGTCGAACGAACTCCGGGCCATGAGAGCGAGATTATTTTGATTGATGAAATCATCGTCTTCGTCTTCATCGCTCCATGTAGCCACGAGAACCTCCTTCTTGGGTTTGGCACGACAATGCTTAGCGAAGTGGCCTGGTTTTCCACATTGTCGACAAGAGTTGTCGAACTTCTTCGTTTCGCTTGAGATATCTTTCTTCCTCCGGTTTAATAAGGTTTGGAATTTATTAATATTCTTGGCATAATATGCCGCTTCTTCGTCGCTTTCTTCCACCGGGGTTTCATCTTTCTTTTTCGACATCTTAGCCTTCATGGCTAATGATCGTTCCTTCGGCTTCGGCTTGACACTTCGTGATTTTAACACGATCTCATAATTAATTAGCGAACCAACGAGGGCGCTAAAATCGAGCGTGTTGAGATCTTTGGATTCCATAATTGCGGTCACGGTGCGGTCCCATTCGCTAGGTAGTGATCTTAAGATTTTCTTGACTTTTTCACTACTAGATAATGGTTTGCCAAACGAAGCAAGTCCATTGGTGATGACCGAGAATCGATCGAGCATATTGGTGATTGACTCGTCACCCTTCATCATGAATAACTCGTAGTCATGGAGAAGCATATTGATCTTCGTCTCCTTGACTTGAGTTGTCCCTTCGTGTGTGATTTCAAGAATTTTCCATATTTCTTTCGCACTTTCACACGACGAGATTCTATTGACCTCTTCGGGATTTAAGGCGCAAAATAAAAGTTGGGTGGCCTTACAATTTAGATGGTCATTTTTCCAATCGGCATCGTCGTATTCTTCGAAAGATTTGAGCGTACGTCGGATTTGATAGGAACTTTCGGGCCGAGACAAATAATCTTCCAAATCTCTATATCGTAGGCACGAATAAAGATCGACATCTTTTTCTTCCATGTCAAGTAATTTGAGCCATCAAAGAAAGGTGGTCGGTTGAGAGCAAGGCCTTCGACTGGAGAGAATTGAAACGCCATTGGATCTTTTTCTCCTCGGATGTTAAGCCGCGTATTGGAGTACTGCTCCGATACCAATTGTTGGGTACGGATTCGGATATTTGCGCCGTTTGCGGAAGCGTAAATATAAGTGCGGAAAATAAAGAACACGAGGATTTATAGAGGTTCGGCTATAAACGAGCCTACGTCCTCTCTTTATCTTTTTCAATAGGTTAAAGATAGCAACCTCTACGCCTCTCTTCTATCGGTCGAGGTATAACCATTTACAATCACGTCTTCTATTGGTCCGTGATAAACCACTCGTACTTGTCTTTGCGTCGGTCCAAGTTAAACCGTTTTCCTTTTCGTAGGACAAGGAATCAACCTCTCTAGCTTTCTATGGGTACTAGATAAACCTCACGAAGATAGCGATTGCGATTCTAACAATGCCGGATCCTTGATCCTAATAACACCGAATCCAATCGTATCTTTTCTTTTACCACTCGTGTATGTTTTCGTGAACTCTCACTCAAACACTTACAATTAAGCTCAATATCAACAACAAGAATGTGTGTAAAAATATCACAAGAATAGACTATTTGCTCAAGGTTGTTGTACTCAAACAATACCATAAGAATGGTATTTATAGGCTCCATCATCAAACTAGCCGTTAGCTGCCAGACTGCTCATTACGTACGTTATATGCTCTCCATTACGTACGTAAGCCTCAGTACGTACTTTAACCATGGCTGGTTACGTACGTTAGCATCTTCACAAAACAGACCAGGGAGTTTCGTCATTTTGGGTTACGTACGTTAGTATAGACTTCGTTACGTACGTTAAGCCTTACGTCACTGATGACGTCATATATCCGTTGCATGCTTTTCTGACTTTGACTCCTCCAACGTTCACTTGTTTGAACTGAGTTACGTACGTTATCTCTCATCCATTACGTACGTAAGTTTCATCATATTACGTACGTTAACATTGTCTTGTTACGTACGTTAGCTTTGTTTTTCTCCAGCATTTTGCACTTCGTTTTCCTTCGATGCTTGCTTCGTCTCGTCGTTGTTTTGTTTTGTTTAGAAACTTTAATCATCAAAACATTATTAAATTATGTATGGAACAAAATGTTCCAACATTGTTGAATGATTCGAGCACAGACCGTATATCCTTCACTGTGTTCTCACCATCGGTTGGCATGATCCGGTGGTGTTCGTATGCCAGATTCTTTCTTTTAAAAACTCATTTGTTATACAATAAACAAACAATAAAACCAAATCAATAATTCAGAACATGTAACCCATGTTACGAAATTGCAAACAACGTTACGAAATGATAATTTCGTAACAGGTGTTATAACACATATAAAAGATATACAACTCACAAATGTTACGAAATAACATGAACTTTGTATCGTCATGTGATGCTTGTTGTGTTTCTTTGTGAGTTGTGTATCTTTTATATGTGTTATAACACCTGTTACGAAATTATCATTTCGTAACGTTGTTTGGAATTTCGTAACATGAGTTACATGTTATGAATTATTGATTTGGTTTTATTGTTTGTTTATTGTAAAACAAATAGGTGTTTAAAAGAAAGAATCTTGCATACGAACACCACTGGATCATGCTAACTGGTGGTGGGAACACAGTGAAGGATATACGGTCTGTGCTCGAATCATTCAGCAAAAAATCAATCAAACAATTGAGGCAATCAGCAATTGGGGCATTCATGAAGCTCTTCGATAATGTCTCGAGATCCGGCAAGATTCTACATTACATGATATCTCGCCAAGTGACACCGCAATCGGAGGTTGATGAAACAGCCTTGTGGTTCCAGGTCAAAGGGAGAGTTCTACGGTTCTAAACGGTTGAGTTTGCATTGATTATCGGCCTCTGATTTGGACCTAAACCTGCCAATTTCCAGCCCTATAAGGCTCGCCTATTACGCAGAAATTCAGTCTTCACAAAGCTGCTTGGAAACAAACAACTGCCGATTGCCTACATCCGAACAAAGTTCATCAACAAGAAATTCGAATTGAAAAAGGTGGAAGTGAAGGGTACCGAAGCCGACTACCTAAAAATGGCGAAGGTCCTCTTGGCTTGTCTTTATGTGCTTGGACTTGATCCAAACAATAATAAATTTCAGGAATAGATGTGGGCTTTGGTCGAAGATGATGAGGCTTGGGAGGAGTTCCCGTAGGGGAGTTATGCTTATCAGATACTGATTCAGCAAATTGACGCTGTCAAAAAGGACATTCCTGGCCCCTACCATCTCAAAGGGAACATCATCGCATTCTTGGTAAGTTTCTGTGCACTTCGTATCAGTTTATCTTGTTTCCCTGTTACGATTTATTAATTTCGTAACAGTGTTAGTTGTTACGAATTTATTTTGATGTTGTGAATTTTCTAATTCGTAACAACTGTTACGAATTTCGTAACATGTGTTACGAATTAGGAAATTCGTAACTACTTCTACTGTTAGATGTGGTTTTAAAGTTACTAAATTAGAATTTAATAGTTACGAATTTCCTAATTCGTAACACCCAACACATTTTTGCGTTACGATTTATTAAATGTCGTAACAGTGTTACCTGTATTATGCATTACGAATTAATCAATTCATAACAGTGCGTCAATTGTTTCAATCCATTATAATAGCATGATATGTTCTTTGTAGGAGCTGGTCGTAGAACTTAAGCCAACTGACAAGGAGAAGGAGACAACTTACCGGAAATCTCTTGAGCAAGATCTTGAGAAGAAGCCATTTGCCTTTCAATATGATCAAAATGACAACATGAAGAAGAGGAAGCGGGGAATGGATGAAGACGAAGATGTTGCTGTTGACCCCAATGCTGCTTCGACTTCTACTGTTACTCCTGTGAATCCTCCGCTACTCCCTGATGAAGATCGTGACACTTTCCTGAAGGAGATACGTGAATATGCCGGGAGTGTAGCAACAAGGAGAGCAAATTTATAGAAAATGTATATATGTATTAATCGAGTATATTTGTATTCGTATTTGAATATTATATAAATATAAAAAATATTTCATACAAATCCCAGTTCGAAATTTTTGAATTCGCATCAAACTAAGCGAATGCAATTCATGAGTCAAATCAAAACACTCAATCTGCTTACAACACTAACCATGTCCTATTACATGAATGATATTCTAAAACCAACATATTCGTCATGTAATACGGCTCTGATTCATTCAATATCTTATCTCCTAAGAAGAACAATTTCATCCGTCCATAATCCACATTACACCCTCTAGTCTAGACTCCCAACAGTAATATAAGAGTTTGTTTCTTTCTTCATTAATTAGGGTTCTCGGAAAATAATGTTAACAGTTTCTGTAAGAAGCACATCACTAAATTTTACAACAAAATATCACTACCTTAAACACCTGCTGACGAACTGAGCCACCATGGCCATAGTTGATTTCTCCCTCAACACAACATTACTCGATATTTCTTTTATATCCTATTTGACAATTTTATACCGCATGTCACCAGAAAATCAAGCAACAATATCTAAGATCATAGTCCATAACGCCTCAATGCTTTACTAAGACTAGGCATGACGTTGTACGCTTGGTACGATCTTCGCAGTTCAATGATTGATCCAACCTGGAGACACCAACACAAAATCGAACATTGTATATTTCTCGTAACCAGTCAGAAAGTGCGCACAAGTGAAATGAACATGTACTTTTAGAGAAGGGTTAAATTACAAAAACTACTCGAAATTTAGTAGTTTACCCTAAGAATCTTCGAGAACTACAATTCCCGCCTTAAAATATTGTTCGTTCCACACATAACACACCTCAGAACGTGCAATTCGTAAAACAGAAACAAATCTCAAATGCTTACTCGTAGCCTTATTTTATCTATTATTTTCGAAGATACAAGCTAAACCTCACGGTGATTTTGTCGACTACCTGTAATTGTTCTGAACTGTGCCCAAAAACTACCGAATAATTTATATCAATGTCCACATCAATAAACACACAAAATAACAAAGTACCACCAATAATAATAATGATAATTATAATTCTTATTACTATTATTAATATTAACCACCAAAACCCGTTGTTAGGAATGGAAGAGGTGTCTGGGACAGGAAAGAACTTACAATGATTAGAACTGACGTGAACCCTATGGAAAAGCCCTCATTAATACGACGTAAATGATGATCTAGAATAGTCGAAGTAGTGGCCAAAACACTTAGCAATATACCCCCTGCAAAAATCATTGCAATGTGTTAGAATATTGGAACTACACACAGAGAATATAATTCAAAAAAAAAAAAATGTGGAAGAGTATTTCACCCCAAAAACGTGTCGAAGCTTGGATCTTCGTCAAATACTCAATAGTAGCTTTTCCAGGTTTAATATTTGGGATCCTGGCCCCCATCTTATTTAAGTAATCAGCAATTTCCTTCGGCATATTCGCCTGGACGAGAATTAATTCCAAAAATTGAGAAAAGTTTGACCAAGAATTTTATACTATATATATATATATATTATTAAAGTAAATACACAGTGTGTGCCTCAGTCTACGGGCTATTGGGCTTCTCCCAACTAGTATAGGGCTAGGCCTGTTAGAATATTTCAGAACATGTAATCTCTCCCTATTTAAAGGGACCCTATCAATGAGAATGGATACTATCTTCTGCCCTAATTCTTGTCGTGTATGCTTTTACTACAACACGTTATCAGCACGTAGTCTACCACAGAGACAAAAAAAAAAAAAAAATCGTCCGAAAATAAAAAAACAAAAAAAAAAAAAACGGGAAACCCTAGCAGCAGTCCGCCCCCCCTCATCCCATACCCGATCCCGGCGCCTGCAAACCCGCGCCAAGACACAGCTCCGACCCGACCGTTCCCCAGCCCCCAGATCGTTACACAGCTCCGAGCAGATCCACCGCCTCCGACCAGAAATCCTCCCGAAGGGATCGTCTTCCCCGACTCCTGCTCGTCGCGACACGCCCTCTTCCCTTCAACACACAAACAAAAAAAAAAAAATACTCGAACCAGCCTTCGCCGGCCGAGACGCTGAAACCACCGGAAGAGCCCAACCCTCATCTGCTCGGAAACCCAAACCAAAACTATCTTAGCCGCTCGATCGCCAAAACCCCACAACTCGATCTGGAACCAGAATCGAGAACCACCGCACGCCTGTCACCGCTGTGTTCCGATCGCCGACGAGTTGTGTGGAAAGTTTGCGTAGTGAGGAATATCAGGGTGAGCGAAAGAGAAGTAGAGAAGTAGAGAAGGGAGTTCTTGCAGACCCGTTTCTATTTTATTCGGACTGGATCTCTGTTCAGGTTGGGATTTTTATTTCTAATTTCACTTTAGAGAAGAATCAAGAATTTTTATTGGAGATTCAAGAGGACAATCAGAATGAGGAACACAATTTTATCAAAGAAAAATTGAAGGTATGCCCTAGGAAAGAGTCGTGTCTTTCGTACAGGTAATTCGTAAAACCCTACTATTTGCAACATGCGTTATTTTACATGTTTTAATTTATTTTGTTGCATATCTATATTTCACAAATTGTTATATTTATGCCTAATTAAACCAATTAAAGCATGTTGTATTAATAACTTCAATTAATATATAATTGCGCCATAAGACTTAGATTTCATGTCTAGGATTTATTTGATTGCATAATGTGTATATAGATATATACTAGAATTATGTGTCTATATTTATAAATATAAATATATTTTGCATGCATCTATAGATATTACATGTACTTAGGCAGCATAATTAGTAGATGTTAATGTCTAATTTTTACTACCAATAATACCATGATAACGAAACTTCATGTGTATCGCATCGAAATCATGACTATATCTGGGTTCTAAACAAAATAATCCCAATATTGAATAATTTATCATGGACGAACTCATGATTATGTGAAACGTATTCGCTTCCTTCTCTTATTTATGAATATGGCTAATCCAACTCGTCCGAAATTCAGCATCTTGGACTTAGAAGGACTTGAGTGCCGTAGATGAGATTCTGATATTAAGACGTTAGCGCACACTTTCTGTTCATACAGACGACGAACCGTTTTAAAAGGTGAAAGAAAGTACGATGATGTTTTTAGGCGAAATCTCGACCCCAACCTATGGTAGGAATATCTTTAGCTGAATTCCCCAACGAACTGTGGGATGCCCTTAAGGGCCATTTTGAGAATACTATTTCTCGAGTTGATCGTATAGTGGGACGAAATCCACTTGCTTTATTATAATGAGTCAACAATTTCAATAAAGATATGCCCCGCCTTAAGGTGCGTCTTATTTTTTGTGAAAATAAACTCACAAAAGACGACATGATCCAGAAATTTTTTCCAATTTCCCTACTTAAGCACTTATACTAGCGAATCAGTATATGCTAGAGTACGATAATGCTAGGCCTGACGAGACAAAGCAAATTCTCGAGGCTAGTAATGACAAAGTGAAATGTGGAAAGAACCCCGACGAATAGGGGACTGGACGTGCCAATCCCAAACCACATGGAATGAATTTGCATGGTGAAAACGGACGTGGCAGTCGTAGACGTGGTCGTGGTCACGGAGGCTCTTCTAATCTTCCAAAGTAGCGAGAAGAGATGATGCTCCTGACTCCCAAGAAACGAGTTGACTCCTAATGTGAGATTGTTGCCATTGGTATACGAATTGCCATGCAAGCAAATATTTCACAGCCAGCTAGAAGAGATATTGAGATTCCGACGAATAGGAAACTCACTATATAGAGGAAGACGATCATGACATGACCCCCAATGTCACTTTCACATTTACCGATGGCAGTATCACACCATACGTGCCAAAGTCATTAGACGCCCCCCTCTATGACTAATTTTATCGGTAGACGTTATAATATTTTTCAATAATGGTCTGATGTATTTTGGTTTCGAACAAGATATTATTGTTGCTTACGTATACAAGTGGTTGACTTTATTCAAAGTACCGAATATTGTTCCTACGCTTATTGTTCAGAGTTTTTATTACTCGTGTTCTCGTTTGACGAATGAATTGAGGAACACTCGAGTGATAGGCTGGTGGTAATAGCCTATAATGTATCAGTGACTAAAATGATTGAATAATCCCACTTCATCCAAGGACGCGGCACCCCCAGTTCTTGGTGCCTAACGGTACAGTTCTACAGTCATCGACACTCTATATGCATTGAGAGTGACTAACTCGAACCTTACAAAGCTTCAATGATATACATATTAACAACCTTCATGTTGAAACCCATTGTGAGAGTGGAATAGAGTATCTCTATATTACCTCTAGTGAATGCGGTCGAAAACGCATCTTAGAGAAACATACGAGTCAATCATGTGGACTGTACGTCACTATGATTAGGGTTGTCGAATCCTATGCGAGTACCTATAACGGACTTTGGTACGCTGACTCGTACAGGCTTTGGCATGACTGATTGGGGCATCCAGGTCATGACATGATGATCTGCACGGACATCTTTCGCGTGCAAAGTAGAAGCGGGCAATGAACCCACATAACGAACTTTGTTGGTGTTCCTCAAGCTATGTCATCCAAAGCATCGGAGACATCCTCCCGTTCTACACGTTTGACCCTGTCGAATGCACATCGTCTCTTCTGCAAAGCCTGCGCTTTAGCCAAAAGAGGAGTGAGACCGTCCTACGCTGAAGATGTGAAAATTCCATTCTTACATAGGATTCAAATAGATATTTGTGGACCGATTCAACCAGAGTGCGGACCATTTAGATTTTTTATGGTTCTGGTTGACGTTTCGACATGCTGGTCAGATGTCGTCCTCTTGTCCACTTAAAGATGCTGCTTTTGCAAAGCTTCTAGCACGGATTATCTGTCTAAGGGCTCACCACCCTGACGATCATGTCCGGTCTATAAGACTTGATAATGCTGGAGAGTTCACATCTAAAGTACTTGATGAATACTGCATGTCGATCGGGAGCGACGAAAAGCATCCCATCCCCCATGAGCATACGCAAAATGGTCTCGCGAAGACAACCATCGAACGAATCAGATGGTAGCACGGGCATTGGTTATGCACACAAATTTACCTATTTCTGTCTGGGGTTATGTAGTCTTGCATGCAGCTTTACTTATTCGCTCATTTTAGACCCTCTATTAACCAAGCGATTTATGCGTACCAGTTGGTAACTGGATAAGCCCTGATTTTTATATTTTGGACTCAGACGAGCTTGAGTGCCAATTACGCATATTTGGTTATGTAGTATTGTGCCTTCTGCACTCCCACAGTGCATTGGTCTTGAAAGACGATTAAGTAGTTACATTGGATACGAATCCCCAATGGTTATCCGCTATTTAGAACCTTCGACAGGTGATCTCTTTACCGCTCGATTGCAGATTGTCACTTCGATGAGACAACCTTCCCGTCGTTATGGGGAGGAGAGAAGACGAACTTTCTCGAGGAGCAGCGGGGAATTGTCATGGTGTATCCCTACTTTGTCTCATATTGATCCCCGTATTTCGCTATGTGATAGTGAAATTCTCGATCTTCGAAACGTAGCCGATTCGATGCCTGATGCGTTTACTGATATCGTGAAAGTGACGAGATCATATATACTAGCTGCAACCTGTAAGGTTGAAAGTCCTCGGTAAGGGGCGCAACACCGACGAATCGAGTGTTGCCATCGCACATGGTGGATGTGTGATTTAGGCCATAGCTCCCTAAAGGAAGAGGTGGAAGCTACTTGGTTCGACTTAACACTCACCTAAGGAGGAGGTAGAGTAAGGCACAAAATTATATATTAGTCATCAATGAACTCGTTTCATGAGATCATACTTGATTTTACTATGTCCATGATTCATGACGAGGGGGACGCCCCGAAGATTGATATGATTCAGAAAATCAAGAAATCTCGATGAATCACGAGAGTGTGGACTGATCATCCACCCACTTTGATGAACTATCGTTGCTCAAAGCATAGAGCAAGACGATGTTGAACCTCACTCTGTTGTATGATATCAACATTGAGTTAATTGGCCTTAAATGATAAAGTATTCCACGCAGAACTAGATTCTTTGACAAAGAGACGGGTAATTGGTAGGTAGTGCTAACCTCACCAAGTGTAAATCTTGTAGGACATAAAATAAATCTTTGTCAGTAAGCACAATGTGAAGAATGAAGTCCTGAAGTACAAGGCTTGAAGGTTCTCATAAATGTCGTGGAATTGACTGAGGAGACGTACTCTCCCCTAAGCTACTTCATTAGCTTAGTAATTTCCGAAGGACTGGAAATGCAGCTTATAAATGTGGTTAGTGATATCTCTATGGGGATCTTAATATAGAGATATATATGAAAGTGCTCGATGGCATTTCATTACCCAAGTCAAGTAACTCTAGACCACGCAGTACGGTTGAAACGCTCACTTTACAGATTAAAACAATCCGGACGGGTGTGGTATACCCGCCTAAGTGACTACTTGATTGGAAGGGGATATAAGAACGACGAACTGTGTCCCTGCGTGTTTATTAAGAAAACAAGTTTCGGATTAGCGATTATAGCTGTATATGTCGACGATATGAACATAATCGGTACTCTTGACGAATTAAGAGAAACCGCAGCTATCTAAAATCTGGATTTGAGATGATGATCAGGGAAGACTCGGCCATATCTAGGCATTGAGCTAGAACATCGAGCTAGTGGAATCCTCATCCACCCGTCTGCCTATGTCCAGAAGAAAATCAGGCGTTTTAACATGGACAAGGCACATACGATTAGCACTCCCATGATCGGTCGTAGTTTGGACTTGAAGAAAGATCCATTTCGTCCGAAGGAATGTGACGAAGAGCTTTTTGGAGACGAAATTCCCTATCTAAAGTACAATAGGTGCATTATTGTACTTGGCTCAGTATACTCGACCCGATATAGCTTTCTCAGTGAACTTGTTGGCTAAATATAATTCGGAGCCCACGCAACGTCATTGGAATGGTATCAAGAACATCTTTCGATACCTCAAAGGAACCATTGACTCGGGACTTTTCTTTCCCTATCAGGCTAACGAAAGTGCCGGTGAATGTGCAATCACTAAAGTAAGTGTGAATGCCGAGGAAACTACCCCGACGAATGTGTTGGTAGGTTTTGCTGATGCTGGGTATCTTTTAAACCCACATAAAGGTCGATCCCAAACTGGTTATGTATTCACCGTTGGGGACACCGCTATATCTTGGAGATCAACTAAGCAAACCCTTGTTGCTACCTCCTCGAATCACGCTAAGATTATCGCTCTACACGAGGCGGTACGCGAGTGTATATGATTGAGAACCATCGTTATACATATTCGAGGTAACAGTGAACTAAGTAATGTCACTGATGCGCCCACATACATATACGAAAATAATGCCACTTGCATCGAACGGATGAAGCTTGGGTATATCAAGGGGGATAATACGAAGCATATCTCTCTAAAGTTTTTCTGGAATCAGCAACAACGGGCCCTCCTCAACATCCAAGTTAAGCAAGTGAAGTCTGAGGAGAATGTGGCTGATTTATTCACTAAATCATTGCCCAAGGCCGTATTTGAAAAACATGTGAGAAACATCGGAATGCGTAGGATTTTCGAACTCCCGAGATCGAAGTAAGGATCTGATGGGAGGGTGAGGTATAACGAATTTTACCCATCAATGTTGTACTCTTTTCTTTGACCAACGTTTATTTTGTCCCAATGGGTTTTGTTACTTGGCAAAGTTTTTAACGAGGCAACGACACATACATTGTTTTTCAGATTCCTTGATTGACGAACTAATCAGGGGGAGATGTAGACTTGAGGGGGAGTCTTACATCCACGTCGCAAGTTACACTCTTTTCCTTAACCAAGGATTCTTTTCCCCACTGGGTTTTTATCACTTGGAAAAGTTTTTAACGAGGTAACTAGACGTTTAGCTCACTGATCGGCGAACTGGTCACGTTCTTGAGCACACATTGATCAACGAAATGATCAATAGAGGTTTTGGCTTAACGAAATTAGCGTAACCTATATGTCTGGATGTTGTACTCTTTTTCCCTACGATCAAGGCATTTTTCCCACGTGGTTTTTGCTTGACGAGGTTTTTAATGAGACAACTTCACATGCGTTGGAGACTCGGCACAAGGGGAAGTGTTAAAGTAAATACACAGTGTGTGCCTCAGTCTACGGGCTATTGCGCTTCTCCCAACTAGTATAGGGCTAGGCCTGTTAGAATATTTCAGAACATGTAATCTCTCCCTATTTAAAGGGACCCTATCAATGAGAATGGATACTATCTTCTGCCCTAATTCTTGTCTTGTATGCTTTTACTACAACATATATATATATATATATGGAATTAAATTGAAAAAACTGCCTCCTAGGTTTAACATAATTACAAGAAGTCCTATCTTTCTAATTCACAACCAACCCCTTGAGGTTTGGTTTCTTTTACAAATACTCCCTCAATAGGTGCAATTTGCAAAAGAGAAACAAAAATATCAATGGGTTATTTATAAATTTAAAGGTAACTAAGTTTTTTGTAATAAGACAAAAACCCAAGAGTATTTTCTGTCAAATGAGATAAGAAGACATTTAAAATACTTCATACAATAAATGAATGGGGTGAATGTTCCAGGCTCCAAGAATATAAGAACATAAAAAAGACATTGTGGGAGTGAAGATTGAAAATTTACTTACAATGTCAAATATGTTAAACAGGAACACAAAGAACGCATAGATTGAATAGTAAACCCAAGGCGCTGCACCGAGGGATGTGTCGGGATTCACGATCTCTCTCACATGTTCCCAAAAGCGCGAGCCAGTAAGTCTGAATAGAAGTTTCATATATATAGGGGTGGGTTCACGTGAGAATGCAATTTAAGTTCAGAAATAAGAATGAATTTCATCCATAGAAGATAAATGGATGGCCTAGATTTATTCTCACAAAAATTTGATGCATATAATGCAATATTTTAATGCATCAATATTTTGATGCATATAATGCATATTTTAATGCATTGCAATTTTGATGCACGAAATGCATATATTTCATGCATAATTAGTACAAAACTCATGAATATTCGCAATTCACAGGATAAGAACCATTCTCATTTGATCCTAAATATATATATATATATATATATATATATATATATATATAAGATTTTAAAAGCTGCAAGCTCGTAGTGGAATAAAATTGCCAACCAAGGGATAATACAACAAGATTTGACATATAAATGGTGGGGGGTGGGGCCGGGTGGTGGAGTGAAAATTAGAAGCAGTTGCCACACCCAGAACCCAGAAGAAGATAATGCACGAGACCAATATCATTCATATTTCTCTTTCTCTACTGGGGAATACTGATATTTTTTTTTTCTATAAACAAAAAAGAGAGAAAAACATAAAGAAACTAGAAAATTCAGCAGCAGTAACAATGAAAGTTAATTTGACATGGAAATAGTAATACTCCCTCCGCCCTACTTGAAGAGCCCACCTTAGTGACTCTACAACTTTTTATTTTTAGTCATTTTAACAAAGGTACAACTCTACTTAAACCATATATTCTCACTCTTATTTATTTATTTATTTTGTCTAATAAGCTACTATTCTTATTTATATAAGAGTAAACATTAATTTTAGAAATATTATATAAATTTTATTTAGATATTAATGTTTTATTTTGAAAGTGGAATCTACTACTGGGAGATTTTTCTTGAAATAGGATTCTTCAACTGGGAGAAAGGGATTATATTATTTGATATGAATGGTGATAAAAGATGTGTGAGTTGAATCAATAGTGAAACTTGGGAGTAAACGTGTGATGATAATAGTTGATTGGATGTTTTCTTAATTCATTTAAACACAAGCGCGCACACACACGCACGCACAAACACACAAACAAATGAGTATATGTGATTGGTTGAAAAAGTGAAAGAGCGATAGTATAGTTTTTTTGAAACTTTTCATGAGCGATAGTATGTTCATATGTTGGGAAATTGCCTGCAATTGCCAGAGACCTTCTAAAATTGATTTGAAGCATACAAGGGAAAAAATCTAAATCAGGGAAATAAAAACATAGAAAGAGACTACCTTGCAACAATGCCAGGAAATGCCAAGAGATATGTCGTAGTGAGTACAGGTTGCATTCCAGCGGGATTTATGTTGAACGGAATATAAGGCTCCACCTCAGTAATGGGAGAATCTCTTCTGTCCAAAGCAGGAGAAAAAAAAAACGAATTAGAATACTACCTCTCAAAGAAATATGAACAGCTATCTTTCCAAATTACAAACACCCTTGTTATATAAATACGATGAACACAAGTATTTGTAAACATCTCACTGGGGTAATTGTAATTTTCGAAACATTCTCTCACCATCCTATCCCACTTGAGGAAGGTACTTTGATAAGGTGCAACTTTTTAATTTTAATCATTTTAACGAGGTACATCTCGTTTAAACCATCTATTCCCACTTAATTTATATTTTTTTTCAAACTACTAATATTGTAATAATTTATATAATGGAAAAATTTAATAATAAGGAATATTATATGAATTTTAATATTTTATTTTAGAAGTAATACTCTTTTACTGGGTCACATGTTTTGGAAGTACCCACTTCAAGCGTGATGGAGTGTATAATTCATCATTGGAGGTTTTATAATTTATGGGACATATCTTTCCAGTTGCATCTATATTTTACTAATACAAACTAAAACAAGCCTTTCGGAGAAAAAATCAGGGTCAATACGAAGAATAAATTAAGTTCATATTAACCATTCGTAACTTTTACTCGTATGTTGATTGTTGAGCCATTGTTTTCCAATTTTTTGTATTTTCATGACGCACATATGAGCAAATAGAGTAAAAGTTATCGCAGGTATGAGGGAGCAAGCATGGTAATAACTCAGCAGGCGAGCCAGTAGGGTTTTTAGCGCCTCAACCGTTGATGGGCCAGAGCGGGTTTCTAGCGCCTGAACCGCACCAGAGACAAACTCACATCGCACCCAAATCGGACCCATCCGCACCACCGCCGCACCCGGCCGACCCCAATTTGCACCCAGACACAATTAAACCAGCCCGCCTGCCGGACTCGCCTGAGGTGCGTTCCGGAACGCACCTCCGCCACACCCGCACCGCCACCACACTGGGTGATGGTTCGCTTGGGTTTCGGCCACCAATGCTTCCCAGTAACCGGCCTGTTTAAATTTAATTTAGCTCATAAACCGAAATGCTAATATGATAAGCATAATCGAAGAATTCTAAATTTCGCTCTAAAAATGAGTGTCTATCACACCTTTCTGGGTACTTGTAATTTTTGAAAGAACACTGGAGGTTTTATAATAGGCTAGACATTTTATTGCCATCATCATGAAGCTGACAGAAGCTAATAGTTCGGTTCAAAAGAACTTCGGCTACACTAAAAATTATATTTCCCTTCATAAAATGAGATGAATGTTTACGTCGAAAGTGGCCTGAAAAATGTCGTGTCAATCATATTCCTTACAAGATCAAGATGACCGATCATCAACATTCTGTGTATTGTTGATCAGTTAGGAAAATAAACCTTAATTTCTCCCAATTGGGAAAAAAATGTTCCGAAAGCACAAATGCACCTGGCTGCAGAAGCAAGTTTGAAACCATAATACTGCAACTTAATCTTCCTGCAACCCTCAGTTACGAGCACCGCCCACATAGTCACTATGGTGAAAACACCTAAAACAGCTAGTATATAAGGCCACCAGCTCAGAGTACTTCCTGTAGAGTCGAAACTCAAAAAAAGAAAAATATTATTATGTAGTAGAAGATTATATACAATGAAGGGAAAATTACAAAACCCAACCCTGAGGTTTAGCATATTCACACACAAAAATGGTTTTCTTTCAAAATTCTAAATAACCCCTTGATATTTACGTTAGTCGTACAAACGTGCTTGATCAAAAGGAATCAAGACGGTGTTATTTGTAAGGAACTACAAACCTCAGGATTATTTGCATTTCAGATAAATAAATATGTAAAATAGTGATTCAATGAGATAAAACTGAGCAAACACTACATGTGCAAGACAAAAGTGAAGCGTTGGCGTTGAATTTTTTTGGGGTGAAACTATGATTTGATGTGGTTGATGATAGGAAAGTGCAAACGAGTATATTTTCTAAAAGAATCAAGCAAAAGCATAAGTTGGAGGAGACAAAGATCGGCAGCATAAGTTTCACGAACGAATTTCATAAGCAAGCACATCCCAAGTTTCATTACATCCTAATTTGTTTTCATGAACAATTAACAAAATTCTAAATGTAGGTGAGAAGTTTACTAGAAGGGTTCTCGATATGTAAGTGTTGCCCAATGGTATTACAAGAAAAGGAGAAAAGGAAACAAGGAAGTTACAAAACGAGCACTAGAATTTTATATTGATTTGCATTCTTCAGACCCACCTGATAGCTGAGTTAACATCTTGTGCAATGTTTCTGTGTAGCCGGTCAAAATGGCGACACATATGACTAAAGACGATCCTTGACCTGGTTAGAGAGCTAATATTCAGCAAACATAATGATAAAATATGAACATTACAATTTTTTATTTTAGAAGACGGCATTTAAGCAATATTCCTAATTACAATTTTCAATGAAGATGTAGAAAAGGACAATATATACAAGATTGAAACAGCAGAATACATGAATATCATCAATTGCAAGCTGCAAAAACCGGAAAAGAAAAAACAATAGAAAAGTTTACCAAAACCAGACTCTGATATTGTTTCACAAATCCAATTCAATGTCATTGCACCACAAACCAAAAGTGATGTTGTGACCATCACATGCTTCACCCTACATATTTTCGGTCAAAGAAAATCCCCATCACTGGCAAAAATTAGTCTCCTATCAAATCAAATGTAAAATGAGTTTGCTTGTAACTGTACTCAAGGAGTCTTTCTACTTAACAAACAAATTACTATAATCTTTAAAATAAACGTGCATGTTGCGCACATACTATATTAGTAAGAACTACGGGAATAAGTTTGTACAAAAAACTGGAGCATGTGCACAGAAGAGCAAAGATAAAGGCAACCACCATCAAGAGGGAAGGTCTCCTTTGGTCTCACCGTAAGACCAGTCCTGTAAAACTCAATTTTAAATTAAACAAAAATACCAAAAAACAAAAAGAAAACTCTAAAAAATAAAGTAACTAAAATACTTCAAAAGGAACCCTGAAAAAAGGTTGGAAAACTGGAAGTCCCTAAAACACTAGAAATAAAAAACACTAAAAAACAGAAAACCCTAAGAAAAGCTCAAAGAATTCAAAAAGTGAAGACCCTCCCCCTCCAAAAAAAAAAAAATCTGAAAACAACTAAGAAACTAGAATTTAGGTTTCATTACTTTCATCTGATGAAAAACATTATGTGAGAAGCTCCTGTATGAGTTTTTGCCATATCAAACAATCTCACCAAGTTTTAGAGATAAAAACAGGCAAGTGAGCTTTTCCTTTATAAATCTAGCTTCCACACAATTAATCACAATTGACTTTCTTGGTCATGATTACCTGTGACTAGCTGCATAAATAGAATAAGGAAGTGAATAAAAAGAAAGAATCAGAGCCTCCACCACTGCAACGCCGTGAGAGATCCACCCTCTGAAAGGAGAATCGAGAGCATTTTGTACGCAATTAAAAATCATTACAAATACTATTTCACAAGGGCTGTTGCTTGAGATGAATAACTAGACACACATATATCTCTTGATCTTCTCATGACCATCTAAGCCTTCTTTCCGCAGCTTCACCAAGGAAGGGATAATGTGACAAAACACCTGAACAAGAATTCATGCTAATTAGATTACTGTCAAGCAGTAAGAGCAGCATACAAACAATTCAAGATAATTCAAGCTGACAATAAATTCACCCAAATCTTTTTCGAGGGGATGATATTAATAATAAATTTGTTAAGCTCTGCCCTTCCATGTAAATTATTGTCCCTCTTAATCTACATGAACTGCACAAGTGTCATTTTTTTATCCGCTGTAAATGCTCTTCGGAGTGCACATCTCAATTTGATCAAACTTGAAAAACAATTACTGCTCGGGGCATTATGTGATTAATGCTTATTGGTTGCATTTATGAAGTCTTGAAATAGCCAAAGGTTGGAAATATTGGTTAGTCTCTGGTGAAGTGAGTAATCCTAGCTCCATTATCTAATTGAGAAGCTATTCCGAGCTGCCTACAGTAAAGGAGCGAGGATCAGACAAAGAATACTAAGGCAGGATTATAAGAGTATTTTCTCAACTAAGAAGAAAGTGGTAGGTGTTCAAAATCTAACTTGGTCTATAGATAATACTCCGTAAGATAGCCCACTTTCACTTCTTTGTCCCACCCACAAAAAAAATAGTCCGCTACCATATTTAATTTGCACCTAATACTTTCCTGATTAATAATTTGATATACTTAGATCAACTACCTAGGTATTTATTAAATAGGTGTATATATGTAAAAGTAGAGCCAAACTGCATATAAATAAAGAGATTTTCTATGTAAGTAAAACACAAAGATTGCTAACATGTAATCTCCTCTGCCATTTTTTAAGTAATAACAATATCTGAAACATCAGACAGATCTAAAACCTGCATAAGAATTGATGCTACTATTTGAGGACCAATCCCAAGCTGAAACAGAGATAGCTTAAGTTCAGGGGCAAAATCACCTAAGTCATCTGCAAAGTCCGTGGACAATATTCAGCAGTCAAGATATCATTAAGGAACTTGAAAGACATGAATAAATCCAAAAAGAATAAACGGTGTAAAAGTTACTGGTCGCTTCAAAGATTTATCTGAGAGGAAACAAATTCTCACCTACAGAGCCGGAGATGAAACCGAGATAATTTTCAGGCATCAATCTCCTATCAAATCCCGGAAGAGGTATAAAATAGCCAATACGACTCATTACCATCAAGACAGCAGTCACAAACAGCCTCCTCCTTATCTCACTCTTGAAAAAGGATTCAGCTTTATTGTTAATTATTGAACCAATTCGTACAATATTCAAAAATCTATTCTCGAATGCATTGGATTTCGGCTCCAAAATATTGTGATTTTCAGAATCGTAGTTCAAATCCCTTTCCCCACCTTCCGATGTTTCTACAAACTGTTCGTAATTTATGGAATCCGTCGATGAAGCACGAGCTTTTAAAGAATTCCTCGAACAACAATTGAATAGCAAGCACCCTTTGTTTTCCTTCAATATCATATGCTTTCTTGATGAAGAAAAGCGCCTTCTGCTTAGTTCTAACGATACCGACTTAAAGGAAACATGATTTCTGCATAATCTTGAACGGTTAAATTGGGAATAATCATAAGAACAATTCCTACCTGCACAGAAAAAAAATTAACAAAAATATTCAGATCAAGACTGCAGCCAGATTAACAAAACGTATAAAAGACACGAGAAAAGACCAATTTTCTAGGAAAAAAAGGGACAAAAATAAATGAGTTCCGAAAATGTAAAACTACAAAACCACATATACTTAATCGAGTTTTGCCCGCCGACGACAAGAAAGCAGCACAAAATATTTTACATACAAGAGATATTGCCGTTTTTTTTTTTTTTAAATTCACAACAAGTTATTTACATTATACAGGAAGGAAACAAAGAAAAGAGTGTATGAAAAAGTACCAATCTCGAAGAAAATGGCATAAAATATAACCTCGAATATGGAAATTGGATTGAGGTTTCAGAACAGTGGCTTCCATTTCAGATGGCGCTGCAAATTTTGGAAGAGGCGAAAGAAATTGGCCGCTTATCTATACTTACTTTACTGGATGGAAGCCTGTATCTGGAATTTCCAGTTCTCGCCGTCTGGTGCTGAAAATTCCACCGCCGAGGAGAGGAAATATATGCCGCAAATTGACGGGGTTGGCAGTGAATATGGATTCCCGGGGAGGGACTATGCTGCTATCCGTTGGGATGCACATCCACTTTGTACTAGAGACTCTTTTATTCGCGTGATATGTCAATAATTTCTCCATTTTTTTTATAATTTTAAAATATATTATTATTAAAAAATATATTTATATCTGAGAAATTTAAATAAAGAAAGTTAATTAATTAAATGAAATTTAAATAAAAAATTATAAGTATTAAATTTTGCTAAATATATCATTATTAATATTAAGTTTTAATATGAAAATTAATAAATACATCTTAATTAATACATATTATGTAAAAATTAAATGAGATAAAAAATTTACTGTCTAATATATAATTCATAAATATAAATTTTTAATATATATAAATATATTATAAAGATTATGTCTTCTATCGTAAATTTATTCACGAATTCTACCTACCATCATTAGAATTTGCAACGACTATGTGAGGTAAATATTAGGGTTGTTACTGGGAAGCTCGAGCTCGAGTTTTTTTACGAGTCGAGCCGGCTCGTTTAGATAAACGAGCTCAAAGTACTGAGCGAACTCCACTTGTTTAATTTACGAGTCGAGTCGGTCGAGCAGCTCGTTTAAATTAAACGAGCATAATCTTGTGTTCGGAATTGGCTCGTATTATAAACTAGTTCGAGCGTGGCTCGTTTACTTATTTTATGTTCGAGCTCGACTCGTTAAAGAGCACGAGTCGAGTTGAATCCTGAAAAACGAGTTCAAACTCGAGCCGCTCGACTCAAATTACGCCCAGGTAAACATTCTCAGCTCAGCTCACTTGCCTCTAGTGACCTGTTTATTTATTATGACGAGTCATTCGGACCCGTGCTGCACCGGCTTTATTTTTTGATAAAAATTTGAACTTTTGCCTATGTCTAAGACTCAAGTTTTAGGCAGTCAATGCTTCATCGTAAAAGCACATATTAATATTTTATTTTAGTTTAGGCTTGATTTTTAGTGTCAAAACACTCTTGTTCATGTGTTTAATTCTTCTTGTTCATGTGTTTCTCGTGAGATAGATGTTCCAGCTAAAGTAGTTTTATTCTTTGTTTTCGTTTAATAAATGCATACTTTATTCCATAATTTTGAATTTTATGATATAATTCATTATTTGTATATTTGTATTATAAGTAATAGATCGATAAGTCTAATATTTTAAAAATCAAAGAAAAAAATTAATTAGTTCATGTATGAGATTATTTTTTGAACACACCGACTTATACAATAAGTAATTAAGTTTTCAAAGTAAATGTAATGACAGAGTTTTAATGAAAGCCAATATAGCATTTCATTCAAAATATTTCATGTGATTCAACCCTTGTATCATAATCGTATAACTGTATAAGTATTAGTTTTCAGGAAATGATATTTGTTTGTGTTCACTTTCTCGATAGGTTTTAACATAACATAAATGTAATGTTCATGTGATATCATGATAAAACAATACACTATGTTATACATTTGTACTTGCTCTATTATGCGTGATGTTCTATGCGAGATACCGCTTGTAATAGCATGCTAACTAATATTTGGTGCAATTATATATGTAATTACCTTTGGTAAATGCTAAAAGTGACCTTTTTACCATCAAATGAGAATCAGTCATGCATGTTTACAAATTTTGTTTCCATGCCATCGTGCAACTACATGAGAGTCGACACTGTTCATCAGTTAGCTAAAAAGTTGACATTTTTACCATCACGTAAAAACATAAAATGTAGACCTCAAATAAAAAGCTAAAATTTAAACCTCAAATAAAAAGGGTCGTGTATCGATCTTGATATTTTAGTTGTCATGTCACTTACAACATCCCAACGCATCTATAGGAGAGTCGATAAAGCTCGATTATTGTAGCATAACTTAACAGGTTGGTTCAAAGTAAATAAAGAGACTCACTTAGTAATAATAATAATAAAAACAAAAGAAAGCTATTATATAAAAAGTCTTTGGAGTATATAATTCACGTCTTCATTTGTACATCATTCCTACGGTCCTACTGATTGTTTAACATTCGTCCCTTGAACACCTTCATGCATGTGAGGCAATATTCTTCTAGTTGACGACTCAAAAGTTGCGCCATATTGTTTCTTGACGTAAAGTGTTACATTTCCCTGTCAATTCCACATGTTAATAATGTAAAATATATGGTTAAGGTTATTACCCTCAGATGAAACCAATGGATATTGTACGCATATAACTTACCTGAGGTATATCACCGTATGAGAGCATTGGGTCTTGTAGCTTACCGGTGAACGAATATTTTATAGTTGGTGTAAGATGCTATATACAATATTCCCCCGTCAACAAATTTCGTACTCCCATAGCATCGATGACTTCTTTGTAGACCTTTTAAATAGGCAAAATAGATGAATGTAGAAGCATCTTATTAATACTTCCGTAAGTTGAAAGGGTCTTATTAATGCTTCGGTAACATTAACAATATGAAATGAAGTTGAAAGGATTGTGCAAATTAATTGTTTCGGTAATAATATGAAATGAGATTGAAAGAAATCTGCAAAAAGCATGTTTATTAACTCAACTCTTATATATTAAAATTATGTATTTAGTATGATGACATTTAAACTTTAATATTCTACAATAATTGGGAGGATATATATATATATATATATACCGGTCCATTATTGGGCTGGACAACAGACCACTCCTACAAAAAAGAGTGAACAGAGAATACTCCGAGAACGCAGCGTCTCCGTGTAGAGCCCAAATAACTGCTTGCTTATTAGTAGTCGAGAAAAAAAATGATCGCACATGCTTCCTCCCTCCACAATAAATTTATCTGTTTTGATTGGATCGGTCTTTCTAAATACACCTTTGACCATTAATAATTTCAGTTATATATAAATAAAAATTATAAAAAATAATATTTAGAAAAATATACATTAAGACATATCAGATAAATATTTACATGACTCTAATTTTTACATATATTAATTATAATTTATGACAAAAATCATAAATTTTGATCAAAATATATTGTGGATGGAGGAGGGAGTAATATTTAAAGTGGGTTAAAATTGTCCATTCACATTGAATAGATCAGTGTTCTAAAAATCCCCGTCTAGATCGATTGATCCTATAAGGTCCTCTACTGTTCTGAATACGCTCTACGCGCTTGTATTGGTCGTTGGGGTGTTTTAATCTATCGTTTAGACTGGCTGGACGGGGCCTATGAAGGCAAGCTAAAATACTATGGATATTATGGACTACTTTATACATATATCAACGTTTCAAATTTCTTAGCTATGTGGACGACTAGGCGGATGCCTAGGCAGTTATATTTTTTGGTTTTTTTGTTTTGTTCTAATAGTACTATAAATTGTTATGGATATTATGGATACCTAGGCGGATGCCTAGGCAGCGAAAATTGTTTTGTTCCTAAACTGAGATATTATGGATATTATGGAATCCCTTATATCGATGTTTCAGCTTTAATATATAATTTGTTATATATATGTTTAAATGGCTAAATTTTAATTATTTTTAATTATTTTACATATTATATATAAAAAGTGATTAAAATAAAAATAAAAAAATAAATCCATCTAATTCGATTAATCTCCGATTAATTTTCGAATAATCATCTGGGCGCTAAGCATTAGCAATCCGAAAATCCAGCGCGTTCTTTTTAGAACCATGGAATAGACAGTAAGAATAGGGATGTCAATTTTATTCGTACTCGATCCTACCCGTCGGATAAACCCGAAATCGGGTCGGGAATCGACCGAACTTGAAATTGTATGATCGAGTACCGGTAGAATATGGGTATAGTATATTACCCGATTACCCGACCTGCGTACCCGTTTGAATTATATAAATATATTACTATTATATATTATACATAAATATTATATTATATACTATATATACTATTATATAAAATATTATATTATAAATATTTATTATACTAAATTTAATTTATTAATTGTACATCATATGTATATATGATATTTATTAAAAAAATATTTATATTCTTAAATATAGGGTATACCAGTGGCAGAGGCAGAACATTTACCCAGGAGGTTCCGGAGCTATAAAAATTACGAAGGTCGGATAACTATATATAGTTTTCCCTATTTTATAAGAGAATTTTTATCCGTCTGGGGGATCCGTGGATCCCCTTGGCCCTCCTCCCTCCGACCCTGGATATATGGGTACTCGAATACCTATTGAGTACTCGATTATCCGATGAATAATACCCGAACTCGGTACGAATCAAAGAATCACGTCAGTGGGGGTCTCGAAATCTTCGAATGGACGGGGAGGATTCATTTCCAAAAATGCTAGTATTATTTGGCGGTGGGATTCTGATTCTTTTTGTCTGATACCGAAATTACCCTCGCCCACTCTGTTTCATCCTCGACAAGACAAGCCCTCTCGTTTCGAAAGAAAGAAAAAATCCCTCTTTTACATCTTTAGCGCTACACCCTTGTGTTGTGCTGTGCTGTGTTCTTTTGAAAAACCCTCGACCGTACATACTCCTTTGCTTCTCTATCTTTCTGCCTGCTGAGGGTTTCCTGTTTCTCTCTGTATTTTCATTTCCAGAGAGAGAAGATCAGAAAACAAGAAGAATGGGTAGAAAGAGAAAGACTGCTGTTGCCGACGAGGTTTTAGACTCACCGACTCAAAATGCCTTATATTATTTTTCTACTTGTCAAATCTATTTCTTGCTTTTGAGGGTTTTTTGGGTTTTTTTTTGGGGGGAGGATTTTCTTTGTTTTCTTCATGTGGATTTTCTTTAGCTATTTTTCCCCTTGCATGCATGCCGCCGCGAGTATGAATGTGTGGCACTTTATTTGTGGGGTTTCTTGCTCAGAAAAGTTCATCCCTGCTACAATCCTCCCACTGTATCTTTTAGCACTTTATCAATTTCCCAGAGTCGTTGATCTATGATGCGCCATGGACTATGGGATGAATATAGACCTGGCAATTCGTTCGTGTCGTATATTTTCGTTTTTCGTATACTTTCATTTTTCGTGCACCAAAAGTCCAAACTCATACACGACATTAAATGAATTCGTGTCATGTCATGTCGTGTACCGCACAAATTCGTGTCGTTTTGTTTCGTGTTTTCGTGTGAGGCACATAATATAAAATAAATATTAAAATATTATAAAAAAAATAATAATTTTAATATTATAATATTATTTTATAGGTTTTAGTAGACGAAATGAAACGAATGGCAACGAAAACACGAATGTCTACACGAAATTTATGAAAATTCACATTATATTTTCAAATTTTAAAGTTTAGTATAAACGGAATTCATTAAATATATATTTTATTAAATTAAATATAAAATATTATATTTATTTATTTATTTATTTATTTATTTCGTGTATCTCGTGTCGTGCCGTGTACCCAAAGGGTAAACACAAAGCCGACACTAAATCTCGGTAGTCTACTTTCGTGTTCGTATATTTTCGTGTCGTGTACTCAAAATGCAAACTCAAACACTAAATTTTCGTGTCGTTTTCGTGTCGTGTTTTCGTGTCGTGTGGTAAATTGCCGGGTCTAGATGAATATATAAGAGATAAATGAGTACACGGTATAAATATTCCGGTCAATGCATTCACCATGCCTAGGTGTTTTTCATTTCGGTCCATGTTGCATTATGACTCGGTCCATGATGTACAACTCATATGTAAGTGTTATTCAATTTGATTAATTAATGGCATCTTCTTAGCCAATGGTGAGAGAAATGAAGAGCCCTTGTGGCTTAACTCATGCGTTGCCGGCCTCTTTAAGGAATGAGTCCGCATGGGCAGCTCAACTGTTTCCTGGGTGGCAGATTGCTACAAGGACGCAGGTTCGAGTCTTGCAGCCGCAGTGTGGGAGTTTTATCCCTCCAATGTGGGGGATAGCTCATTGTGGGCACAAGGCACTGTTCCTCCCACCTAGTGGGCCGTTGAATCACCATAATTTAATTCCTCCACCAATCCCTGTCGGGCCGGGGGTGTGGGCCCTGGGGGCGAGGGATTTCGCCTTTATGCTACAAGAAAAATGAAGAGGAACAGAGTAGACATGAAATGAAAATACACACGCGCATATGGTTTATATTGTAGCATCATGCTTTTTATTTTACACAGATGTAATTGCTCACTACTATGAAGGAAAAAAAATGGAAGAATTTTGTAGCCTGTACAGTTAATAAAACCTCTAACTGGATATTTAAGTTATTACATTGTACTTCGATGATAGGTGAAAACCTCAAAATTGTATCCGGAAACAACATCACCCGACAAGAGATCACGTCCGAATGCTGAAAACTCAAGTGCTGTGGAACTCAATTCCAATGGCTCGCCCGAAGAAAAGAAAACACCAACGGTTGCTACTACAAATTCGGCTTTGAGAAGATCCGGACGTCTTAGGAGCCCGGTATATCCTTCTAGGAGACAACAGGCGGCAACTGTTGTGGAACATGTTATCCTCGACGAGAATGAAAAAGAAGAAGTGCCCGACTCTGAGAAACTTATTGATACGTTGGCAGCTGTGGACGAAAAGAATTCGGAAGTCGAAATGCAGGTCGAGCAGGTTAGTAGTCCTCCAACGGACAATGGCGAGGGAAGCTTGTTGGAAAAGGTTAACTATCTTGTTCGGGCTGCTGATGAATTTAAGCCTAAGGTTGCTTTCTACTGCTATCTTTTTGTTCAATATCCGTCTCTGTAATAAGGGACTAATTGCAAACACTACCATAATATTCAGCTTGTTTTCATAAAACTCCCGTTTTCTTTTAAAATTACGAATACCCCCTTCTAGAAAGGTGTATTTTGTTGAAGAAAACAAATGTCAGGGGGAGTATTGTAATTCTGCGACTTTTTTTTTTGTATAGGCTACTCAGAATAGCATCTGAGTAAACTAACTTATCGGCAAACGGCTAGATTGGTATCACACCCCAAGTCTCATGTGTAGTTTTTTGTGATTAACCTAGTCCAATAGTAATAATGAGTCGAGTGCCTATAGTATGTCAAACAGGTTATCGGAAGGCCCAACGAGGCTTCACCTTCTGATTCCAGATACAAAAGCTTGTACCTGAAGTCGCAGAAGAAGGTATAATCTCTTATGATGTTTTGGTTGCTTTTTTCAATAATGTAATGATATTTATTTTTATCGTGCGAGTTTTTCCCCCCGTTTTGTAGAATGAGGCTTTGATGGAGGAGAACTATGAGCTAGTCAGGAACTTGGAGTTTGTTCGTGGACAACTTGCAGCAGTAATTTCCAACTACACCTTCATTTTTCGATTTTTTAATAAGCATTTTTTTTTCTTTGATTGCCTATTTGTGCTTTGCAAATGAACACCTTTTTCCCCGTTTATTACACGATATCGGATGTGATTATTTTTGTTAAGTCAGCAATATCCAGTTTATATATGTTTATTTTATTTACCATGAAATGTAGTGAACTCTGAACCGAGTACTAGAAATGAGAATATCGATAATTCATGATGATCTGTTTATTTAAAACGAATATGGCGTTATGCAGATACATGCTCGTGATAGTTTGCATATTTATTTATTTTTTGGCAAAAACCTTTCTTTCATTATAGCTAGCATGAGATATTCAGCCACTCGAACGGAATTTTTCCATGCAAAAAGCAAATTCATGCATGACATATGCTCTGATTCAAACCAAATGTTTTGCTTGTGTACGCATCTCATACATCTTAAGCCTGCTACGAGTTTCGGTTTCAGTGTCTTTCCGAGCATCGAACATTCGCTGCTTTGAGATGTCTCTGTCCATCATAATTTCGTATTGTTTTGTCCAATAATGTCTAATGTTTCGGGTTACTTTTTATAAGTAACCCGAAACATTAGACATCCCCACGGTATCACATCCAACTAACGAGAGTGCGTTTTTGACAAAAACGCATTCTCGATAGTTGGATGTCATACCGTGGGGATTTCTTAGTAATTTTGAATGATATTTTTTTTGTGTGTGATTAAACAAACCTCACTCTCTCCTTTCTTTTCTTTTTTCTTAAAATAAAATAAAAAACAAACAGTACGAGAAGATGATGGAGACTATGGGCGCTTTAAAGGAGGTGAGATACGTGTCCGATTTGGGGAAATCTACAGATGTCAACGTAAGCTTACCTCCTGAAACGGTTAAGAACTGCGTGCCGTCTCCCTCTGCTGCCGGTGCTGCTGTTCCAGATACTGCTGGTGGCGATGATGATAATAATCCGAAGCAAACGAGGAAATCTTCCAAGAAGAAGAAGGCCAGAAATTGATTAGTCTTGTTCTTAGTGTTCTGTTCAAAACAAAACTCTTTAGGACCTAATGCTCTTGTTAATGGGTTTGATCATGCTTTAATATCATTTTCATGTGTTCTGGTGCGGGCCGATTTCAGAGCTTCCCTGCGGGCTGGGCCATACTGGTTCGGGCCCAGCCCGCCACAATGGCCATCTCTACTTCTGACTGTTGCTGCAAAGGATAATCATTCCCTCCCATGTGTTCTGCACTTTTTTAAGTGGTAAAGATGTTATGACTGTATGTTTTGGTTTAGGTGTAATTTGGGATTGTATGAATATGCATCAAGTCTTCCTATTTTCAGTTTTGGGGGTTTATTTTCATTTTTTAGGGTTAAATTTTTCAATTTTTATTGATTATTTTTTATTTTCTCAGTTTCTAGGGTTCATATTTAATATTTTTTCCATTTATGGGGGTTCGATTTCGGTTTCTAGCTTTATTTTGAATTTTTTAGGGTTTGCTTCTTCATATATTTCAGTTTTCTAGGGTTCCTTTTTCTTTTTCTAGTTTTGTACTGATCTTTTTAGTTCTTTAGAGTTGAAGAGAGAATGATGACAATCTGATATTTAGGTGCTGTTTGGCAAAAAGTAGCGGATATCGGATAAATTAGCTTGTAGCGGATGAATTAATGGATAGCAAATAAGTTAGCTGATTGCATTTAAAGTGTTTGGTAATATTAGTTAAGTCGCTTTATAGAATAAAATACGTAATTAGACATTTATAATTAATATTTAAATATTAGAGAGAAATTCATTTAATGGAGGATAAATGAGGAATTTAATTAAAATAATGTGGGTAAAGATTAAGAGAAAAGTGAAACGCTAGAACCTAAAAACTCAAAGCTGTTTCAAGTAGTGTTTCAAAAAAATGTTATAAATTACTGAAAAATGTTATAAACAACCATTGTTAAAGACTTATTGATAGCTTATACGCTATAAGCTAATTGATTGACGTTGTCAAACGGATTAATGTAACAATCACGTAACACCATGAACTAAAAAAACTCACGCATAATATAGCATGCCGATTACAAATTTTGTGACGCTTATATTATTTGTTCTTTTGTGATTACGTCAATTTTATCGCATGTGAGAATTTTCAAGTTATTTTTATTCTTCATTTTTGATAAGGCTACATAAAGCTGTCATAACTCATTACGTGTTGTGATATATATATGAGAGGGCGTTTGACCATGCCAAAACCAAAAATGAGTGAAAATTGTGGTATTTGAATTTCCTGCGATTTGACGGGCGTAATATTATTTGTGAAATAAATCATTAAACTATATAATTTAGGGCTCTATCTTTTGTAATACCAAACCATAAAAGTAACAAGTTATATATCCTCATTCATAAGAGTATAAGTTTTTTTATACCACTTTGCTTAAAAAAACTAAAATGTCCTCCAAAAATTGGTAATGTTGAATTTCTTTTCTTTTTGTATTCTATTTAATTTAAAAATTTTTTCTTTTCTTTTTATTTTTTCATCATCTTTTCCATGACTAACTACCGAATCCAACAACTAAAATTTAATGTTTAAATAGGTCTTTCAAAATCCTTATAAAAATCACACAATTTTTCAAAAAAGAGAAGTGAAGTTCAAATAAGACTTCATTTATTGTGTTCCTTGGTTCATAAAGAATGTATGCAACTATATATTATTGCCAGACTTTTTTTTTTTGAAGAGTTCTTACACACGATGACAGGCTAAACTGCACACGACGGCATAATCCGAATTAAATAAATTGTACATAAATAGTGACAATATGCATAATCCGAATTATATTAGAGAAAAAAAAAATTAAAACTCTCTTAGAAAATTAGTTATATCTTTAATAAACACAATTAATTAACTTCCTTCTCCGGTCTCATAAATTCCCCATTTTCTAAAATATAGAAATATCAAGACAATTAAATAATTATGCAATCACAATTACACAAATTTAGAATTAAGTTTTATTCTATGAAGATGATTTTACTAATTAATACGATATTATTTAAAGTTAAAGATTTATATATGTTAGGAAGATATGTTTGAAGAGTAATTAAATCAATATTTATATGATTTAGTATATTAAAATACCGGCAATTGGTTGGGGGCCGACTGGTTTGTTATTTATTTTTAATAATCTTTGGATTTTAACATGATTATTTTTGGCTGAAATGCTTTAAAAGATCATTTAATATTTATATTAAATTTTCTTTTAATGTAATTCAGATTTATATGTAAACTAGTATAACACCCGTGTAATACACGGGAACACAAAAAAAAACTCTTACGTAATTATATAATATGTAAATCGTTTATTATAAATTTCATAATACTTATTTATAAACTACAATATTTGTTCTGTTTATGATTACACCATTCTCATCGCAACAAAAAAATTTTAGTCTTTCCTGATCTTCACTCTTGATATGGCTACATAAAGCTAGCCATGACCGAATATGGGTCTTGGAAGATACATACCGATATGAGAGAGCGTTTGACCTTGACTCTTAAATATAGTCATGGCAAAACTCATAATAAGTGGGAACCAGCGTATTTGAAATTTAAATGGTAATCTGATATCTAACGGGCTTAATATCAATTGTGGAATAAATACTTTACTCTCAAAATTACTTCCCGAATTTTTTTGTTCAATAATATGGTTACAAATTTGGATAGTTCTTAACGATGACGTTGCATAATCCTGATGATTGATCCATATTTTGAATTAGCATAATTGAAACTCTAACTTACGATTTCAAGATGTGATTTGGAATTCTAGAACACTCGATGCTATTCAAAAAATTTGACTTTTAGCGGTCGTAGAAATTTTGCATATACTATCAGAACTGAGATATATCCGCTTGTCTTTTGAAATTATAGACATCACGTAATCGTTTACTACCTCCACAACGTCGTTTGTTGGCACCATGATTTCTTCAAAAAATTACTTTATGAAAAGTTACTTATAAGTGAATGATACAACAATGGCTGCAATATGATTTTCGGCATTCCAGAATAGTAAATATCAAGAATATCAATCTATGTTTCTCTATCGACTTCTTCACCCAGCTCACCATCTACAGTTTTGAGGATTCATTCGGAGAAGTCCTTAATTTCTTGTAGATGGTGAGATGACATTGTTTGTCCAACAATTAATCTCATATTCTTGGTCAGTCTTATGAGTTTGCAATGATGCCAAAATTAAAAAGAGCTCATACTTGAATAACTGATATATGCATTGTCCTCGTTTGGTACAACTTCATTTTTAGAATTATACTAAATAATTGTGGTAAGAGTACATTTAGTAATATTTAAAATTTAAAAACTTTTGGAAATACATAAGAGATTTTGACTTATAGCTTAAAATTAAGCACTTCTCAAATTACAATAAAAAGAAGCACAATATTAGTATATGTATTTTAATTACTTGTATGACCTATTATAAATATACCTGTTAATTTAGTATTCAACGGTTTCAGTTAAATGGCCAAAAAAAACAGCTTGGATAAGTTAAAAAATATACATCAAAATTTTGTCCTAATTAAAAATGACCTTAAAATTTTAGAAAATTACAAAAGAAAAAAACTCAATTGATTTGATTGAAGTGAAACGGCATATTTATGCTTATATGAAATTTTTTTCAAATATCTAGCTTCATATTTAAGAGTATTAAATTCTACCCATTTTACATTCAAAAAATAGGAAAAGAGTTGAAGTACTTTTAGTAATTTATGAAACTTGTATTATAAAAAATCTCAACGGTATTTGGTTGAAGTGAAACTATATATATATATATATATATATTCATTTTAAAATAGGTTTTGGAATTACAAAATAAGGAGATTATGACTTATAACTTAAAATTAAGTACTTATCAATTTGCAAAAAAAAAAAAGAAGCAGCATCACCGTAGTATATATATAAATGAATTACTTGTATGACTTATTTTAAATATACTTATCGCGGGGTTAACTAAGAAAACTACATCCACATCCTAGCCTAATTAAAATTATCCCCAGTTTTTAAAAGTAAAAAATGCCCAATTTTGTTTGTAATATAAGATAAGCCGGGAAAAGTTATAGGTATTTTTCAGGCATTGAACTTCATATTTAAGAGTACTAAATTCAAGAAATTTTACATAAAGAAGAGAAAAATAATTAGAGTATTTTTAGTAATTTCTAAAACTTGTATTACAAAAAAACTAAGTGACATTTGATTGAGTTGAAACTTTATGTCATTTCAAGAGTTGGCACATTTTACATTCAAGAGAACACATAAATAGTTGTGCACTTTTAGTAATTTCAGAAACTCGTATTAGAAAAACCTCAATTCATATCTGATTGTGTTTAACTGTATTTGATGAAATTTTAGTTCCACGTTCTTGTCCTTTTTTTGCTAAAATAGTCCAAATCGTTAAGTATTCAACGGTTTCTGTTAAATGACCAAAAGAAACAATTTTATATTTGAAAAAAATTACATAAATTATTTGGATACAATTTATAATACAAAAGCAAATCTAAAACTTTCAAAAATATATAGTTGATTTCAAAAGTAGATAAATTAACAAATTTTTTAAAATTAAAAAATAAAAAATCACTTAAAACGATCAATTTTTATTTTCTGAAATTCTCTTTGTACAAAGATGAATCTACGGATTAGTATATTATTATTAAATTTAATTTCTTATATATTTAGAAATATCTCTTTGAATATTCATCAAATCAGTAATTATATAATTTACCAAATATAAGTTTTTTTATTTATTTTATTATTTTATAATAATTAAATAAAATTTAAAACTAAAATAGACTAATTGATTTATTCCATAGTTTCTTTGATTTATTTATAAATAATAATTAAAACTATTATTTCTACATTTTTATTAATATTTTTTAATAAGATTATTTCCATTTATTTAATTGATTATAATTTCAAGTACCTTTTTAATTATATATATTCAACACTTTTTTTGCAATACTTCCAAGCATCTTTCAATTTAGTTGGTATTTCTTTTATTGATATACCTAATTATAGTGACTAACTAATATAAATTAATTAATTAATCGAATATATAAAATTTCCGCGAGATTTTAGGTTTAAGTTTTTAATATATAGTGCACACTACTATATTAAATATCTCTTTGTTTGAGATTATATTTTTGTAATTAATAAAAATATGAAATATTTCTATAAATATAATCAATTTCCATTTATTAGTAATTCATATTCATTAATTCGTAAATATTAATAATGTAAGTAGAAGTTATTTGAGATATAAGTATAATGTAATTAATGCAATGATGATTAAAACAAGAATTGACATGACACCAAGATGATAATGACACATAAGACACGAAGACCAAAGAAAAGATATGTGATACCAAGCATGGAAAGGTGCCACTTAGACTCAGCATATTCTGCATTAGTATATAGAGGAGATCTCAAATTTATTGTAGTCTCATCCTTTTAGCGGATTTATTTTCTAAATTTATATTTTTTCTAAATTTGTATTTTATAATAATTATAAAAAAAATTGTGATTCATAATATCCAGGTTCGTGTTTTCTTAATTACAAATTATCTAAATAAATTTATAGAAAGATTTATATACGTCTATTTCCCCGTTTTATCTGATACTATTGGATGGAATCTTCAAAGGAAATATAAATTGGGCACTAAATAGTAAATAACAAAAAAAACTAAAAATATATATGTGGCTGCTGGGATTCGAGCCCAGGTCTCCACGGCCACAACGTGGAATTCTCACCACTAAACTACAGCCACATATATGTTTGAATCATAGATTTCCGATATATAATGGGAATGGACTCAGTCATGTTTTTTCGCTTTATTATAGGAATTTGAGGATTCAATTTCTTTAACACTCTACTTAGCTATGGAGGCTGCATTTAATGATTTAATCTCATTTGCAGAAGAAATTAACGTGTTTGGATTTGTAGTACGATGAATTTGCATAAAATGTGTTGCATTGCTATGTTTCTACGTCGTCTGTGGCCATACATAGCAGCCAATGAAAAGGAACGGAATGGACCGACCAAATTGGGTTCAGTATCAGTTTCAATCTTTTCATATCGATTTTTGATCGGTTGTCAACCGAAAATTGAGTTGGGTCGAACGCATACACCAAATGTATTTCCAAAAATCGAAAACCGACCTAATCAAAAACTGAAAAAAAAAAAAACGCATACACCAAATGCATGTCCAAAAATCGAAAACCAACCTAATCAAAAATTGAAAAAAAGCAAACAATATGTAACCGCCCAAATTTTTTGATTTTTCCTTAAACGATTTTTCGTCTGTTACTGGTCAAATTAGTTTGATAGGTTCATTAACCGACCTAAAGCCACCCCAGTTATCAACTACTACCTCCATTTTCTTATAACTGCAACATTTGGACTTTCACGTTTGTCAATGCACAACTTTGATTAGTAATATCTTCAATTCTTTATTTTTAAAAATTATAAAAAGTTGATATTTTGAAAGTATATTTCGAGATGAATATAACAAGATCTCACATGACTATATTTTTTCATATATATAAATCACAAAAGATGGTCAAAAGAGAGTATGTGAATAGTGTAATAGTCAACACGTTGCAATAATAAAAGAACGAATGGAGTATATGTTTGTTTTGTTTTTGTATTAATTAATATATATATAATTTCAGCAAATCTTTCGGATTGAGACTTTAGATATGCATATTTTATTTTGTACGCAGTTATTAACCTCTAAATATGGACAATAGACATACACAGAAAACTTGAGGCCTGCACCGTAGCCGTATTACGGCCTGCCCGACCAGATTAAAGTCTGGCCTGGTCAATGACATGGTTTGGTCTCGCTCGGCTTGAGATGACGTTTTTAATGTAAAAGTTCAAACGAGGTGACGAATGAAGTATAAAAAAAAAAAATCAAATTATATACATTAAAAGGTATTTCAAAACTAATCATCCAAACATAATCCCAATTTCCACATGAAAAAACAACAGATTTTCAGAATCCACTTTCCAATACTTAGATATTGGAAGTGGACATCCCCTAAGATTTGCATATAAATAGAAACATTTCGTCACCATTAGTTGTTCAATTATACAATGGGTAAAGGATAATCGAAATATTACCGTAAACCACACCATCATATTACAAACTGCTACCAGCTCCCAATGCCTAATAGCCAATTTAGGACCTGAACAAGACACGGTTGCGTGAATCGACAAATCACCATATCGAACATTTCATGCCAAGACCATTGCAAGTTAGAATAAGGCTCTTGTAACGACTGAGATACTCCTGCACGATTGACATGAACCATAGAAATTCAAGGCGATAATAATACAATGTCGCTGGAGAGTAAGGAAAAAAAAGTTACGTAACTCACCGTGATGTTGCTATCATACGTATAGTTCATTCCTTTCTTGTCATATTCGCGTCGTGTTACAGGATCACTTAATACTGGTTCAACAAAGTTTGGAAATTCTATGTAAGTACATTTTCAAAAGATTGTAGAAAGCTTTTGCTGCCAAATAAAACACACAACATAATGTGTTTAAGCCTTCTCATTCTCAGACCAACTCAAGTTTTTCTTGCACATTCAGATGATTTGAGTTCTTTTTTATATATCTTGGTGACATACATGATCATTCAGCGGAAACCAAACCACCGAATGTTTGTTGAGGTTTCAGCTATATATAATCCTATCATCGTCCGTTGAGTGGATTCGATGGACTTGGGTCCTACGAAAAAAGAGCACAGCAAAAGGAGACGTGGCTAGATATACTTAAACAGAGTTAATAAAGATTTACTTAAACAGAAAAGCACGTGAAGAAGATTGATGCATGCACCTTTTTGTGGTTCATGACTTCATGTAGCCTACTCTGTTTTATTGGGATAAAAAGGCTTGGTTTGTTCGGTTGTGTCATCACATCAGCTAAAGATTATAATTTTCAACAAATATCTATTTTGGTTAAATTAGTTATCTTTTTAGGATCTTTTTTGGTATTCATCTTTCCAAGAATATTTTCAACAATCTTTTTGACAAAACATGTTTTTTAGCCATATTTACTAAAATATGATAGTCACGACCCTTCAAAGTATTAGCACGTTACCGTACATGCAATAAATTCCTACTTAACCTAGAAGTACGAGGTTTGAGTCCTGGAGAGTGCAAAAAACTTGAGATTAGGCTCAACGTAAAATCATGAGTTGGGGACAAGGGGTGAAGTCCATGGACTAGTCCCGAAGACTCGTCAACAGAAAGGCTTCTAAGATCTCAGAAATGATTTTGCGTATCCGAGAAACATGTTTGGTCGAGAAACATATTTCTTGGATCCTAGAAATGTACTATGTCAACCACAAGATGGCTAAAAAACTTGTTTTGTAAAGAATAGCTAGAACACTTTTCTGGTAATACAGCTCTTAGGAAGTACGCAAGCACAGCATATATCAAGCATGTAGGCCAAGTAAATTGGAATAACCCTTAGTGATTGATTTAGAGTCAGAGACAGGTATGTTCAGATTGAATCACCTGAAGCACAGCCCTAGGAAATTGATGCAGGCCAACAAAAGTAAAACTGTCGGTAGAGTTTCAAACAGCCGTAGCTTTTTCATTAACATTAATTTGGATCTATGGGACGTGACGTACATACATGAGCCCAGATGGATATGATTTTGTAGTTAAAAAGCTACAAAAGGCCATAACATTAGTTTGTTTTTCAGTTCCTTTTTCCGGTCGTGGTTAGGCCCGACAATCCACTGAACAATTATTTGTACGTCGAGTACTTTCAAAGGGCCACATTTCGTATTTTTCTTAAATAGTTTAAAAACCCTATGGTTTAGGCATGTTGATCTGATTAGATTTGTACCATTCTATGTTCTGTCTTGTTCCTAAGGTCTCCCACATTCATCTCTTGAATATGAAATAGAGTTCTAGGGTTTACAGAAACCAAATTCGGTGACTCATCATCAACAGCACCTTAATCCCAACTATGTTGGGGTCGGTGGCATGAAGATTATAGTGTCGTTTAATTGTCTAAAATTAGAAATTAAGTTACATTGTCTAATCTGATGAGTAACCTAAACTAATATTGAAATTTAAAAAAGAACATTACCCTGGTAAGCTTCGTTTATTTCTTGAAATTTTGAAGTGGCCGTGTCCTCATTCTTCTGTTTATCAGGATGCCATTTCTGGAAACAAGCGAACCCAAAAAAAAAAAAAAATCAAATTAAAAGAAGAAAACAGATACCGAAATAAAATTGAAAAAATAGCCTCACTGAAAATCTGAAATAACAAAATGTGAAGGAATTCAATTACCAGAGCAAGACGGATATAATTGGTACGAATAATTTCCTCCGATGCATCGAAATCCACTTCTAGTACTTTGTAATAGTCCTGAACGCCGAAGCAGCAAAAAAAGATAATAATAATAATAATAATAAATAATAATTATCCAAATAAACTAAAAAAATAATAATAATAATTATTATTATTATTATCCAAATAAACTAATAATCTACACCTGCAGATGCAATAAAAAAGAAGAAAGAAATACCTTAGGTTTGGATAAAATTGAGAAGAAATCGAAGTTAATATTAGAATCCTCATCCGACTCTTCTTCTTCGTCTTGACGCTGTTTGAGATCGTACCACTCATCCCACATCATTTTCTTTCACGAACCAAACAGTGCAAATTTTCCGTCTGGTGCTCCTTTTATTTTTCCTGCACTATTTTTTTTTTCTATTATTATTATTATTATTATTATTTCACACCAAAAACACACACCAAATTTGGTGGGCTCAACACCAAAAAAAAAAAACCCTCAACTCCAACCATACTTCAAAAAAACACCAAATTTGTGGACCCCACATTAAAATAACATATTTTATTTACTATTAACTATTTTTATTAATAAAAATAATTATATTTGTAAATATAATAATAAATAATCAGTAATTAATTTATTTAATGAAAACCGATAAAAATAAAAATGATAATTTTTTAATTAATAATACATTTAAATAAAATTACATCAATTGAAATAACACAAATTAAACGAATTAAAATAAAAAAATGAATTAACAAAAACATATAAAATATTATTTCTTTAATGGTAATTATTATTTATAAATTAATTTTAAATAAAAAAACGAATTAACAAAAACATATAAAATATTAAGTTAGATTAATATTTATTAAAATTAATATCATAAATAATAATTAGATTATTTAAAACATAAAAAAAATTAAATAATTATATTTTAAAACATGAAAATAAATAAAATAAAATGATTTAATGGATGAATAGTGATTTGGTGTGTGAATAGTGACACACCAAATTTGGTGTGGTTTGAAAATTTTGAAGTGTGCTACAGTAACTATTTTGATGTTTTGATGTATGGTTGGAGTAAACCACACACCAAATTTGGTGTTTTGGTGTGTGGTTGGAGATGGTCTAAGTGCTCGAGCAGAAAGAAGAGGATAAAAATGGGGGAAATGGGCGTAGGGGAGAGTTGAGAAATTAGCTTCTAATATACACATAATATAAGTAATGACCAATATATTTTTTGCCCCCAGGGCATAGCCTGGTGGTTAAGGTTGAGATGACGTGGGATATCATCCCCGACAATCGCGGTTCGATTCTCGTGCAGCTTTTCTCACTCATGCGGCTGGGCCAGACGCGGCCCTCTCGCCGATTCTACTAACGCTCCTGTGGGGGAGAAATCAACTCCCTCAACAAATGACCAATATATTTTCACATATTTTTTTATACTGAGGTTCCAAGCTTACACCTGACTAATACTCGGGATAACAGCCCGACCCTATAGAACTGCTAGTTAAATCGCGAGATTTGTATCCGACTTCCAGGTTCTTAAATATCCCCAACTACCGCGCACAAGGATTCGTCCCCAATTGATTGCTCATGCTGGACCCTTCAAATCCAACCGCAGGGTTCCACCGAAATCTGACCTCCCCCTTTAAACTCTCAATATTTAATTCTTCCATTAGCGTATCTCGAAGAGCTAGGGTCTCTTAATAAAATACTATCTTCGCCTCATCATATTACAGGTCTCATGCTTTGAGTTGAGGGAATTGATTCAAAGAAGAAATATAGTACTTAGATTGACAGAAGAATGATCGACTGAGAAAGAAAATCGACAAACTTAAGGTTCAAGTCGGTACCATCTATGGTACACCCCCATGTAGTACATGGGGGTGTACCATGAACCCAACCATTTAAGTCCCTATTGTCGAAAGGGAATGGAACAAATCGCAAATCGTTAATGGTTTATAAAACTTTGAGGGCGCTTCTCATTTCTGGCACGATTGTAAATATCTCTAATTTCACATTAGCAAAATATTCGAGCTTAATTCAAGTTATAAATATTATGAATTATAAATAAATTAATTATTGAATGACCAAAAAATAATGTGTAATAACCGAAAGATTTAATTGGATAACAGATTTTTATATAATCTATGGATATTGAATTTTTGACCTTATAACTATTTAATTTTATAATTAGTATATGAGGAATGGACCAAAATGATGATACCCATCTTCCGACATAAAGCCCACTTTTAATTTTCTTTTAAATTATTTGAACAAATGTATAATTATTTTTAAACATATATTCTCACTTATTTTTTTTTATTTTTTTTGGGTCCAATTAGTTGTATTCTTATTTATATAAAAATATTATACAAATTTAATAAGACTTTAATGGTTTATTTTAAAACTAAACTCCTCCACCGAGACATTACTTCTTGAAATAGAATTTTTCAAGCAAGTATTTCCCCAGGAAGAGAACCAAATTGAATTCAGACGACTTTCTAGTGTCAGACCGTCGGTCGATATATGTGATTAGATACAACTATACGTAGTTTAGGCGAGATAAACGGCGAAATATAACAAATAATATAAACAGATTGATATCAATGACCTCACAAATATAATACAACTCTCCATATTACAACTTTGGAGGCCTCTCTAGAGCTGACCAACCAAATTTTCCTTTCCGGAAATCCGACAAGATACAGAATGCTGCTTGATGCGTGTCCCCATTGAATAAACGAAGAGCAAGCTTCTGAACAAAACTGCAATATATGAAACTTGAATGTGACATCGGACAAAAGTTTGTGTCAGACCGTCCCATCGGACAGTGTCCGATTTTTAGTTTTTCGGATTTGCATTCACACTTTTTAGGGGGGCTTCCTTTAAATTTTTTAGTTCTTTAGGTTTCAGTTTTTATTTTATTTTTTCAGTTCTTAGGGTTCTCATTGTTAGTTTTTTAATTATTTGGTTTTTTTTTTTTTTTTGCATTTTTTTATTTATTTTTAGTTTAGTATTTGGTTAGAGGAGACACTTCAAGGTTCAAGGCCCGACGGTGATGGTCTGATACGAGTGTGCCTTGTCAATTAAAATTACGGACCAACTAAAGGCAGAAATGCTTTATAAATATTGGAGTAAATTGCAAAAATCGTCCTTGTGGTTTGGCCAAATTGCACGTTTCGTCCTTGTGGTTCATTAAGTGCAAAGATCGTCCTTATTTTGCACTGTTACGTGCACTTTTGGTCCTGTATTCTCGTCCCTTTGTATAAGAACAAAGGTGATGTTCAAGATTGTTCTAATTATCGCGGAATTAAACTAATGAGTCATACCATGAAGTTGTGAGAACGAGTGATTGAACAAAGGATCAGGAAATGTGTGAAGATAATGTAAAATCGGGCTGATTTATGCCTGGAAGATCGACTCATGGAAGCAATTTATCTTATCCTATGCTTGATGAAACATTATCGAGATAAAAAGAAAGATCTGCATATGGTTTTATTGATTTAGAGAAGGATATGATAAAGCATCAAGAGAAGTACTTTGGTGGGCCTTAGCAAAAAAGGGTGTATCGCGGAAATATATTGACATTATAAAGCGACATGTATGAGGAGCTAGTACAAGTGTACGTATTAATGTTGGGAGGATGGAAGAATTCCCTATTACGATTGGGGTGCATCAAGGATCTCGCTCTTAGTCCTTTTCTCTTGCCATAGTCATGGACGAATTGACAAGAGAAATTCAAAATGACGTTCCGTGGTGTATGATGTTCGCAGATGATATTGTGTTGATTGATGAAACGAAGGTTGGAGTGCAACAGAATCGGAACTTTGGAGGATACTTTGGAAGCTCGAGGCTTTAAATGAGTAAGTAAGATCAATATATGGAGTGTAGGTTTAGCGAAAACAGTGATAGAGAGGCGGGGATGATCACATTTGATGGGAAAGTTGTTCATGGATCCACTTTCTTTCGGATTCTTGGATCTATTATCCAAAAGGATGGAGAGCTAGATGGCGATGTGGCTCCATGAGAATAAAGGCAGGGTGGTTGAAGTGGAAGAGTGCCACAGGGGTTTTATGTGATTCCGCATGCCTCATAGATTAAAGGGTAAATTTTACCGCACGGCAATTAGCTCACACAAGAGTTATATGGCACCGAGTGTTGGGTCAGAAATGTTGTCACGTTCAAAAGATGAATGTGGCGTAGATGCGTATGCTACGATGGATGTGTGGTCATACAAAAAGGATCGGCTTTAAATGAGGTGATCGGAGAGAAGGTAAGAGTTGCGTCTATAAGACAAGATGATGGAGAATCGACACGATGGTTTGGTCATGTGAGAAGAAGACCTATTGATGCCCAGTGAGGAGGCTAGAAAGTTGGGGAGCAAGAATGTTGTGAAAGGTAGAGGACACCCAAGAAAACTTGGATAAAGATGATTGAAAATGATATGCGGTTTCTTGGAATTGGAGAAAGTATGGCGATGGAGAGGTAAATGTGGCGGGAAAGAATACGGATGGTGGATGGAGTCTGATTCTTTTTTTTTTTTTTTTAATTCCTATTTTCTTTTATTTCATGTTATCTTTTTTTTTTTTTTTTTTTTCATTCATTCTCTTTTTTATTTGCTTTTTTCTCTACTTTTTCCCTCTTTTTTCCTTTTATGTTATTTATGTAACGATTATTGACGGTTTCAAAGTTTGATTCATGTTAGCCGACCACAAATCATTTTGGGACTAAGGCTTAGATGTTGTTGTTGTTGTTGTACGTGCACTTTTGGTCCTCTTGCAAAAATCGTCCTTGTGGTTTGCCAAATTTCACTGTTGAAGGACCAAAAGTGCATGTAACAGTGCAAAATAAGGACGATCTTTGCACTTAATGAACCACAAGGACGAAACGTGCAATTTGGCCAAACCACAAGGACAATTTTTGCAATTTATTCTAAATATTGACTAGCACCAGAGGAGAGTATCATAAACTTACATCATACCAACCCGACCATCAGTATCAACCTTGTACCGGCCTTGAAGAGCTTCATTGCCTGTTACAAAAAAATCGGCAAGACAAATCAGATAGTACTTCTTTATGTTTCTTGAAATAATAAAAAAAAAATCATCTGCTTAAATCAAGTTTCATAAATGCTATACTATAAACCGAGTAATCTTTTGATGCTCAGAAGTTAGGGAAAGCAGTTTATAAATTAAGCTGCTAGAGCTTAATTCAAGTTATAAATATTATGAATTATAAATAAATTAATTATTGAATGACAAAAAAAAATAATGTGTAATAACTGTAAGATTTAATTGGATAACGGATTATGATATAATCTATGGACATTTAATTTTTGACCTTTTATAAATTAAGCTGCCAGAGCGGAAATGTTGTCAGATAGCAGCAAAATTACACACCGTTAGAAATTGTGTGATCGACATTTTAGTTAACATTCATAAAATAACAAATACACTTGAAAATAGATACACGAAAACGTACCAACTGCCGGAAGCCGTGCCAACACCTGCACAAGAATGCCTGCTACTTGAGAGAAATCATAAGATCTCTCTCCAATGTCGTCACATATGGCAAGTTTAATAGCAGCTGACTGATCATTGATCCTCATCGGGATTATTCCAGGAGAATCCAACAATTCCAACTCTTTTCCAAAACGCACCCACCTTTTTTGGACACAATAAGGAAACAGTAGAATTCACAGAAGAGGTAAATAACTAAATTTACGGCATAAGGAGACAAACTTGGAACCTTGGTAGATGGATACCATAAAAATAATTTTAAAATAAATATATTAGAGTAAATACACTAAAAAAAGAAGATTTTGAAAGAGAAACCAAAATAAATAAAATGCTAAAAACGAACCTAAAAAAATGAAAATGAACCCTAAAAAACATCTAAAAATAAACTAAAAGATTACCAAAAAAAACTTGAGAAACCCTTGGAAAAATACAAATTACTAAAAAAAACTGAAAAAATCTCCCAAAAACTCAAAAAAAAATAAAATAAAATAAAATAAAATGGGCGACCTCAACCCGAATAGGATCCATATGCCGGTCTTATACAAGTTTTGGAATGTGAACATATATGCCAATTTTCACATAAAATCACCCAATGAAGCCTCTTTTGTCAGTTTAAGATCATTTTGGTTTAACTGTAGTAGCATTTAATTTTCAACTCTATGAATATTTAATGACGCATAATCCTGATTAAAATAGACATGTTGTTGCTTTCTTTATGGATGTATACTTCATATATTTAACAACAGCAATGATTTAACATACTTTAGTTCTCTGGTGACACCTGGTCTTGGAGCTGCAGGACACATCCGACGCTTAAGCAACCGGTTTATTAGAGATGATTTACCAACATTAGGATAACCGACTATGCCAGCACGAACCTGTAAAAAGATACACGATGTCCACATACAGTGATTGCATATAATAGAAAGACAGAATTCACCATGTATATACTTGAAAAAAAAAAAATCTCCTAAATTTATGTCTTTTCTTTAACTGAATGCAAGTCACAAGCACGATATTTCCGAAATAAATAAAGGAAAAAAAAATAGGGGACTTGATAGTTTACTTTAAAATATCTACTAATTGCATGACGTAATGGTTGACCCCAGCAAGCCTTCTTAAAAGAAACTGATATGAACTTTTCTTTCTACTGAATTTCAACTGTCGCAGGCTTTACTAATAAATAGAAATACTTCAAGAGAAACTAAATAGGAAAGGTTAAAAGAACTGAACAACTAAAGTGACCTTCTAAATGTCATAACAGAATTCACAACGGCATGTACAAACGAATAAAAGCAATCACGAGAAACTCACAGGACGAGGGAGTAGTCCTTTAGATTTGCGCTTGATGTTTACATCACCTGCCAAATCCTTCGCTAACCTACTTAGCTTCATGGTACCCTGAAATTTCAGTTATCATAGCAATTACTATATTGTTGCAATGACAAAGCCGCAAAACTAACATAGGTATCTTAAAGTACCATCCCAAGCTGTCCATTTGAGAAAACCACTTTTGTCCCCTGCCTAGCATAGTAAGTAGCCCAAGCATTTCGGTCAGCGGTAGAGATCATATCTTCTCTATTCAAAACAACAATCCTCTTCCTATTTCCCAACCACAAATCCATCTATTTATCAAGATATAACCAAAATAAGTTCCAAGCTATAATACATGACAGATGCATGATTAATAGCACAAAATTACAGCATTAAGACTATCAAGTGCTCTAATTCCAAAGTGAAACACACAACGACATCTTGCTCTGTAACTACGAAGCACCGATACTCCTAAAAAGTCGAAGTATGCGTGTTGGACACTCGGGGATGTGGGGGTACACGGGGACACGTACGGCATACGCGTGGATACAACTTTCTTCTATTTTTTATTTTTTTAAATGGGAGTACACAGGGATAAGCGGGGATACGGCAGGGATATGCCGGGGATACAGGGATATACGGATTTATGGAATTTTTTAAACAAAAAAAACTACAAAATGTGGATTTGTATATAATAGAAGACTTTGTTCTTTTTTATTAATCTAAAAAAAATAGGAGTAAAATTTTATTAATCGTCGATTAAGGTTTTTAATTTAAGTACATTTTCTGGTTTCTATGATTATCTATGTATATATACATATACATATTTGTATGCCGTATCCCCCATACCCGTCTCGTTTTTTTTCCAAAAATGCCGTCTCCCATACCCGTACCTGTACTGGTACCCATGTGCGTACCCATGTCGGTGCATCATAACTTTTTACCAACTAAGAAATGTGCAGGTGCTATATTTATTAGTTTTTTGTTGTTATTTTTTCAAATGATTTTGGGGCCATAAAGTTCAAACTGGAGCTAGAATACTAGACGATTTCTTCAAACACGACCTTCCTCCATGAATTCCATAATGTTAAACCTAAAGGACTTCTTGCTGTTTTACCAAGAGAACGACCATTAAATCTGAAGGTGCTACAGTTACTAGCATTTTGTTATTTTTTTCAAATGATTTTGGGGCCACAAGTTCGAACTACAGCTAGAATGCATAGATGGTTTCTTCAAACAAGATCTTCATCCACGCAAAGATAGAAATCAATAGCAACGATAAATTAGAAGCTACTACAATCTCATACATTAAATTTGTACTTAATTTTAAGACATAAATCCAAAAAAAAAAAAAAGAAAACCTGCGGATGGCTAGTGGACACTGGTATCCTAGCATCCCGAACTTCTATCACAACATCCATCAATTTCAGCTGGTCCTTGAGTTCTTTTTCAGTTTTCGCAATATGACCAGGATACCACTGTTAAATTTCAACCACATTAAAAGTACAAGAGCTAGTATCAGAATCAACAAAAGATACTATGACGATTCACCATTTCAAAAGATGGGTAGTGAAGTCCACACCTTATTCGTACCTGAACAGGACGTAATGCATTTGTCCAGTAACGAAGATCAGCTTCTAATTCTACCCAATCAAATTCTTCAGAGTCAATATCTATATTGCTGCTTAGTTTCAAGCTCTCCATCCCATCCCATCTAAAATTCTTTCCACCAACAATCTGCAAAGTATTCATTGTAAATCAACACAGAGAAAAAAAAATGCATAAAGACGTGAAGAGATTAGTTTCTGAGCATTCACGAGGTTAATTTTATTTTAAGCGTACGCCTATGCATTTTTCATCGTGCACATTTCATGTTTGTGCTAGAAGATAACGGGCAATGATCTGGTGCTTAAGCCTCGGGTACTTAGACGGTTGTTAAGGGTTATGAATGCACTAGTACTCATGTACTTGATCGAATGTACTCATATAATATGAGTACTATTTTACTCATGTAATATGATTTTATGACTACTTACAACAACAACAACAACAACAACAACAACAACAACACCAACAACAACAACAACAACAACAAAAAATTATTATATATAATGTGAGTACTAGTGTACTCATGTGCTTGGCCAAATGAATACAGCAGTACCCATTTAGTTATACGCGTACAGCAGTACGCTTTGGCCGAACAATATGAGTATCGTAATACATTTATGCATGGCTCAAGCACGGACGGGCTTAAGCATGAGATTAATTCCCGAACAAAACTATGAGCCCTCATCATTTATGTTTCTCCAGAAATGCATCGGAAGATAGAAGATCATACTAGAGTAAGCCATAGCTCAAAATTCAACATCAATAACATCAACAGGTAAAGTAAAAAATAAAGACAAAGGAAAACTCGAACTTAATTAACCACTCTTAGTCAGAAAAGTTAACTGCGGTAATACAGTAATAAAAAAAGGCGCTACATGCAATTCCAATCAACTGTTAAAAGGAAGATTTTAGGTGTTAGATTAATAATTTTATAGAGAAGCAGAACAAGGAGGATTAACTAATGACTCAATTAAATAATAAAATTATCCAGTATTTTGCCTGAATGGTGGGCGAAGAGGTGGAAGGATGCGCAGCGGAGATAGTTGCAGACGGAGAACGGATGCTACGTCTGCCGAGTGATTTTCCGGCAAGTGTGATGGCGGGGCTGTTAAGCCAGACACCGGAGAGCTGAGTGGCCATAGCAAAAAAAAAAAAAAAAAAAACTTCCGAACGGCAGGCTGAGAAAGGATGCTCTGGTTTATTTTACTTGCGGTTTTTTCGTAGCAAAAGAAGTGCTTTTTTTTTTATCAGTTCAATCCTTATCAAATAGTCGCTAATCGAGAAAGCGCGCTTCTTACACGACGTAATCTTTACGTCTGCAGCATTATTCCGTTCTCTTTATCGAAATCGATCAAGTATTTCCGTATGGTTAAAACTTCGATAAATTAATGTTCGATAAACGATAATATTTTCAAAATTTATTTTGATAAATAAATAATTTCGCTAAATGAATATTTTTCTTCGATCTCGATCATATTCATTTATCGAAGTTTTAATGTCTTGATATCATTTATCATTTTTTAGATATAATTATATTAGTATGGAAAATATTAGATTTATCATATTTTTCTGGACAGAGAGCAGCCTCATTTAGCCGTTCTTGAGTCATCATACTTCGAATAAAAAGTTCTCCCAAAACAAATTAGAAAGTAGGAGTGAGCATGGGTCGGTTTGGGACCGAACCCAAATCGACAAATTTCGGTTTCCAAAAATCAAACCCAAACCGACACCAACCCAATGGGTTTGGTTTCTCGGTTTTTCGTTTTTTTGCGGGTCGGTTTCGGATTTAAACCCAATCAAATCGATTTTTGTCTATTCTTCAAAAAAACTTAAAATATGCATTGGATAGGAATCGAACCAACCGCGGACTATCAGCGTCCTAACCACCAGACCAAGATACTGTTTTTGTCTATTCTTCATAATGCATATAAACATATAAAATTTACGAAATACATATATATTAAATAATATCGGTTCGGTTCGATTTTAATGGTTCGGTTTCTAGTGTATAAAACGAAACCGAAACCGAAACCGAGTTTTCGATTTTTAAAAATTCTAAACCCAAACCGATGGTTTTGATTTGGTTTTGATTTCGTCGATTTTTTTCGGTTTCTCGGTTCGGTTTTGCTCACCCCTATTAGAAACAGTGGACATACGCCAACACAATTCACTTGCTTGATTATTTTAGCAAATATATTTGATATCATTCTTTATGCGTCCATCTATAAAAATAAAAATAAACCAATTATAGAATAATAAAGAAAAATAGAATCGTTGCAATTCTCATTCAAATAAAAATCATCTCACATCGATTTTTAAAGAAAAATTAATTGAAAATAGTACGAGAATCAAATTCAAAACCTAAAACAGAATGCATCCAACTGAAATCAATTTCACAAACTGTTGACGTCTGGTTTGGTCAACATCACGTGTGCTGATCGGGACAAATGGATCGAAGACACGTAGAAAATAACAAATAAAGTGGAAGATATTTGATCACTTTAATGACCTTTTGACAGCATAGAGCCGAGCAGAATAATGTGTGCCGGTCTATCCAGTTTGCTTGTTAATTACAAGTCTTTTTTTGTTCTTTTTTAGTATATCTCAAATCTCTCTTTTTTCTCTCTCTCTTATTAATGCTCAAAATCCCAAGATCCCTTTTTACTGTTCATTTCTTTCATATATAGACAATCTGGGCCAGTGGAGAGATGACAGCTGGCGCATGTTTGGGGAATATGCCCATAACACTTGTCAGTCTGCATTTAAGTCTTGGACACGTGGCGGCCCCTAAGGAGTGTCTTGGGAAGGACGTGATCGCATGCGTTAATTGGCATGCGGGTCTGCTTTTGCCGACTTCCGGTGATGTCTATCCGATAGGCCTGGTCCTCGCCCCGCCGCTCCGGTCTGGCCGGTCTCCCGCTGCTCAAAGCCGCCGCCGTAGTCTTGAATCGGGACATTTTCGTCCTTTCTCTCGCTCGGCCTTCCCGGATCGACACTGGTCGGCCTTGGAGTCACCGTCCGTTCCGGTTTTTAGTGAGCCCGGTTGGAAATCGGGTTTTTTGTCCGGTCCGACTTCGGGTTCTGCTCGGCCGGTTTAGCTGCCTGGAGTGCCTTCGTGGATTCTGAGTAGGATGGGCTACCAACAAGGGCCCCCGAGTCCAGGGTCGTGCCGAGCTGGACGGGGCTGGAGTCGTTTGATGTTGAGACCGATCCAGTTTGTGAGAGGATAAGACCTTTCGAACAGACGTCTCTTCGGGAGTCGCGTCGCACCGCTTCCCTGGTTTTTAGGGGTCATCATGTGGGGGGACGCGTGGCGCAAGAATATTGGGCAGCGCTCTCACGCGTTCTCGAATCCCGCGACGGTTCAGTAGAATTTCTCGCTTCACGCGCCTCGCATTTAATGCCTACATTTCCCTATAAATAGAGGTTGTCTTCTCTTTCAGTGTTTCCTCCGCCATTTTTACGCATTGTTGCAGAGAGAAAGAGATTTTTTCGGCGATTTTTTCTTCTTTTCCGATTTCACCGACCTTCCTGGTAAGCTCGCTTTTCTTTCTTTTTTCCTTATCTATTTAAGATGTCGGAGACAAGGGACGAGACGGAGGTGGTTTTGGCCGTGTCGCCGGACCGCACGGGTGTGGCGGATCTATCGATTGGCGAAGCTCCCGTCGACTGGAGTGTTGAGGAAGAAGGAGACGAATTTGTGAAGTCGCCGGGATCTGGAGAAGTGGAAATGGTGGCGCCGCTGACAGTTGTCAGAGAAACTTCGGCAGAGAGAGTCGAGCCGGTGGTGGCCCGGGCTCTCCCTCGTCCGGCCCCTTTGGTGGTGGCGAATTGGGACTCAGCTTCGATTCCGAGTAACGTTACGGAGGAGCAATTGGCGGCCTGGCGGCTGCGATTTAAAATTCCGGCGAGGGTGCGGATGTTTGCTCTGAATCCCGAGGAGAGGCCCCACAGTCCGCCCGTTGGTTGCAAGGCGGTGTATTACCGCTCTTTACTGGCCGGGCTTCGGTTTCCGCTTCCGTTGACTCTTTCCCGGTGGCTAAGGCAGTGGGGCCTTCCTGTCCCCCAGATACATCCGAATTCCTGGGCTCGGGTGGTGGGCCTTTTTATTCTTTTTAATCAGCACGGCTGGCCAGGATGACGGGGCCGAGTAGTTTCCTTTAGATTTTGCTTCTAGCATGGCCTGCGTGCCTATTTTTGTCTTTCTTGTGTTTCATCTGATGTACGGCCTGCGTGCCAACCTGGTTCAGGTCTTTTGTAATCGTCCGTATTTTGTAGCAACGACTTGATGAAATAAGATCTTTTTTGCCGTTTTCGTTGTGCTTTTTTATTGTTCTTGGTTGATCGCGCCGAGGCAAGCTCCGTCTTATAGTGACGGAGGAGCCGGTCAGTTGAGGTGCCGAGACGAGCTCGGTCTTATAGGGTCGGAGGAGCCGGTCTTATGAGGTGCCGAGACGAGCTCGGTCTTATAGTGCCGGAGGAGCCGGTCTTATGAGGTGCCGAGACGAGCTCGGTCTTATAGTGCCGGGGGAGCCGGTCTTATGAGGTGCCGAGACGAGCTCGGTCTTATAAGGTGCCGAGACGAGCTCGGTCTTATAGTGCCGGAGGAGCCGGTCTTTCGAGGTGCCGAGACGAGCTCGGTCTTATAGTGCCGGAGGAGCCGGTCTTTCGAGGTGCCGAGACGAGCTCGGTCTTATAGTGCCGGAGGAGCCGGTCTTTCGAGGTGCCGAGACGAGCTCGGTCTTATAGTGCCGGAGGAGCCGGTCTTTCGAGGTGCCGAGACGAGCTCGGTCTTATAGTGCCGGAGGAGCCGGTCTTTCGAGTTGCCGAGACGAGCTCGGTCTTATAGTGCCGGAGGAGCCGGTCTTATGAGGTGCCGAGACGAGCTCGGTCTTATAGTGCCGGAGGAGCCGGTCTTTCGAGGTGCCGAGACGAGCTCGGTCTTATAGTGCCGGAGGAGCCGGTCTTTCGAGGTGCCGAGACGAGCTCGGTCTTATAGTGCCGGAGGAGCCGGTCTTTCGAGGTGCCGAGACGAGCTCGGTCTTATAGTGCCGGAGGAGCCGGTCTTTCGAGGTGTACCAGTATTGAGACAGGGAATAACATCAAATTCTTATTGATAATACCTTTTTAGATACATAGCGTTCCACGGGTAAGTTAATCTTTGGCCGTTCAGATATTCCAGCCGGTAGGCTCCATTCTGAAGGACTTCACTAACTTTATACGGCCCTTCCCACTTGGGCTTGAGCGGCCCGGGATTCGGGCCCAAAATCCTCTTGAGGACTAGGTCGCCGACCTAGAATCTTCTCGGGTGAACCTTGGAGTGGTAATATTTTTCACTCCTTCTTTTGTATACGGCGTTTCGCATTTCTGCCTGAGCTCGTTTTTCGGCAAGGAGGTCCAGGTTCACTTGGAGGGCCAAGTCGTTATCCTGTTCTTCAAAATGTGCTACTCGGTAGGTAGGTGCCCCGATTTCGACCGGGATAACGGCTTCAGAGACGAAAGCCAAGGAGAAAGGCGTTTCTCCGGTGGCGGATCTATGCGTTGTTCGGTAAGCCCATAGGGTCCCGGGGAGTTCTTCTGGCCAAGAACCCTTGAGTTCCTCTAGGCGAGTCTTGAGATGTTGCTTTAAGATCTTGTTGGCTGCCTCCACCTGCCCGTTAGATTGTGGATAATGGGGCGTGGAAAAGTTATTTCATATTTGGAGACCGTCGCAGAAAGATCGGAATTTCTTGTTGTCAAACTGTTTCGCATTATCCGAGACAATGGATTGAGGGATTCCGAACCGGCATATGATTGACTTCCATATGAAGTCGACTATCTTCTGTTCGGTTGTTCGTGCCATAGGTTCGGCTTCAGCCCATTTCGTAAAATAATCGATCGCGATTTATCACGTATTGCACTCCTCCCGTCCCCAGGCAGAGGGCCGATCAAGTCGATTCCCCACTTGGCGAATGGCCATGGACAATATACGACGTGAGGGTTTCCTGGGGATCGGATCTGGGGCAAAGATTTGGCACCGGACACACTTTCGCATTTGAGCGCAATGGCATCTTTTTAGATCGGGCCAATAGTAGCCTTGTCGGATTAACTTGTAGGCCAACGCCGTCACGGAGTGGTTTCCGCATATACCCTCATGCACCTCCCTGAGGGCATATTCGGCTTCTGATTCGGATAGGCACTTCAGCAGCGGAACCGAATATCCTCTTTTATATAATGCTCCGTCCACGATAGTGAACCGGGCAGACTGAGTTCATAAGGATCTTGCTTGCGCTCGATCTTCGGGTAAAATTCCGCTTTGCAGGTATTGCATTATAGGTTGCATCCACCCTCGCGGTTCTGACTGTTCCGCTGCTTGGATTTCGGCCATCTCCAGGGCCGATGAGGCGTGATACCCTATGCTGACCTCATCCATATGCTCGGCCCCGGCGCTGGATGCAAGTTTGGCCAAAGAGTCGGCCTGAATGTTTTCCGTTCGGGGAATATGCTGTATAGTTTCGTGAAAACCTTGCAGCCGGGCTCGGGCCAGGTTGAGGTACTTAACCAGTTTAGGCTCTTTGGCTTCGTCTTCGCCGTTGATCTGGTTGACCATCAACTGAGAATCACTCAGGATGGTGAGGCGGGTAAGGCCGAGAGAGGTCGCCATTTCTAGACCAGCCAAGAGAGCTTCGTATTCTGCCTCATTGTTGGTGGTTGGGAAACTCAGGCGAATAGCCGAGCAGAACAGGCGCTGGTCGGGACTAACGAGGACTATTCCCGCACCCGATCGGTCAGCGGTAGAGGACCCATCCACGTAGAATGACCATTCTTCTGATCGGTCGTCCTCCTGGGCAATTGCGGGCGTGAACTCTGCAATGAAGTCCACAAGGGCTTGTCCCTTTATAGCAGTGCGCGATTCGTAAGTTATGTCAAACTGTCCTAGTTCGACGGCCCATTTTACCATCCGGCCGGAAACATCAGGTCGGTGCATAACCTGTTTTAATGGATAGTTGGTTAAGACGACTACCTGATGTTCCAAAAAGTAAGGCCTCAACTTCCGGGATGCGATTATGAGCGCATAGGCCAGTTTTTCCATCGGGGCATATCTGAGCTCGGCATCATGAAGGGCCTGACTCACATAATAGACCGGATGTTGCACCGCATTCTCCGTTCGAATTAGAGCGGCGCTGACAAGTGAGTCGGAGACCGCTTGATATAAGTTAAGAAGTTCCCCTCGGGACGGTCTCTGCAGGGTCGGGGCTTCCGCTAGGACTTTCTTGATAGCTTCGAAGGCTTTTTGGCAAGGTTCCGTCCATTGAAAATCCTTATTCTTTTTTATCGCCTCAAAGAAAGGTTTGCACTTATCCGTTGAGCGGGAGATGAAACGGCTCAGTGCGGCTAGGCGGCCAGTTAGGCTTTGCACCTTTTTGACAGAGTTTGGGGGAACAAGCTCTGCCATCGCCTTTAATTTTATCGGGGTTGGCTTCAATCCCCCTTTGGCTTACCATGTAGCCGAGGAATTTTCCAGAACCTACCCCGAAGGAACATTTCTTCGGATTTAGCTTCATCTTATACTCTCGCAAAATAGCAAATATTTTATTGAGGTCATGTACATGGTCGGCCGAGCGCAGAGATTTAACTAACATGTCATCTACATATACTTCCATAGTATTGAACATTTTATTTACCAGGCGTTGATATGTCGCGCCGGCATTCTTGAGCCCGAAAGGCATCATCCGGTAGCAGTATAAGCCACGGGCCGAGTAGAAGGAGGTATTTTTCTCATCGGCAGGGTGCATTGGGATCTGGTTGTATCCAGAATAGGCATCCATGAAGCTCATTAGCTCGTGCCCGACCGTTGCATCTACCATGTAATCGATATGGGGGAGCGGGTAGCTATCTTTTGGGCAGGCTTTATTCAGGTTGGAGAAGTCAATGCAGAGCCTCCATAGCCCGGTCGGCTTTTTTACCAGAACCGGGTTGGCTACCCAGGTCGGGTATTGGGCTTCCCGAATAAACCCATTATCAATTAGCTTTTCTACCTCCTCTTCCAGCCCTTTCTCGCTGCTCGGCCCCATCTTTCTCCTCTTTTGGGCGACCAGTTTTGAGCTGGGGTCGATGTTCAGTCGGTGGCATGCCAGTTCCGGATCAATCCCCGACATATCAGAATGGGTCCAAGCAAAGACATCCAGATTTTGTCTTAGATGGAAGACAAGCTCGGAGCGGATCGGTTCTTGGAGGTTGTGGCCGATCTTTAGTCGTCGGGCGGGATTAGATGAATCCACGTCGACCAGGTCCAATTCTTCTGTTGGCTCAGCGTGGCGGATTTTTCCTTTTGGATTTTGATACCACGGGTCAACGGGATCTTCTTCTAAGATCGGCTCTTTCTCGGGCCTGCAGCCGCGGTCCGCCGCCTGTCCGATTCTCATTCCGGGGGTTTGCGCGGCCCCGGGACCGTCGGGCCCCTTGGCCAAGGTGGTGTTTCCGTCTGTTGCTCGGAGTTGGTAGTCTCCATTTCTTCCGGCAGATTTTCCGGGATGGCTTCTGCGGCGTTGATCTCGCGAGCCCGGATGCTGAGATTGCATTCCCGGGCAGCCCTTTGATCCCCTCTGTGTACCCCGACGCCGTCCGGGGTAGGGAATTTCATGCACAGGTGGTAGGTGGACTGCGTGGCTCTCACTCGACATCACAGTCGGCCTACGATGGCATTGTAGTCATTGTGCATGTCGATGATCTTAAAGGTTGTGATCATCGTTCTTCCGATCGCCCCGACCAAATTCCGTGGCGAGGTCAATTTCCCACGGGAGGTGCGGCATTGGCAAATCCTGGATGTCCTCGTGCAGGCCGGACATACGATTGGTCTACCTTCATCCTACGAAGGGTATGAAGGTAAATGATGCTTGCATAAGCCCCGAGTCCACCAATACCTCGTGGACCGGATCCCCATTATGGGCAGAGTGATGACAAGTGCGTCCGAATGGGATGGTCCAAGCGCCGCTGCGTGATTCCTCAAAAGTAATCGCCACTGGGGTTTTGGGGGCTTCTTCGCCACCGATAGAAACCCTTCGCTCGGCACTCGGTCCGTTGATAGAAGTGGTGGCTTCTCGGATGGATGCCTTTTTCTCGGCGCTGACCGATGATCATCGACCTCGGCGGTGCCCATAATCGTTAGAATTTCCTGGGATTTGGGGCCGGAGGCACCCGATCATTCTTGGCTCTCGTCGGGTCGGCCCTATCCTGGCGATCCCGAGGCGGGTTCCGGGTAAACCGCCTCAAGCCTGTCTCGTCGCATACCTCGATCAGGGCGGCAACGAGGTCTCGGCACTGCTCGGTGTTGTGACCCGCTGACTCGTGATATTTACAAAAGCGGGTCTGGTCCATGTCCTTCTGATCTTTATAGATCGGCCGGGGGACTGGGAGCAAGTTTTTGCCTTTTATTTGATCGAATATCGCCGCGGCTCCAATGGAATATATTTCAGCGAAATTGGCCATGAGCTCGGGCCGGCGATAGCTTTGAGTGGTCGGGGCTGCCGAGGAAGAGGCAGGGGTTTTATTTTCCCGTCGAGGTTCTTGACGGGTCTCTTTGTAGTCACGCATTTCTTCTTTCTTTTTATACGATCCTTTCTGATCGGAGGGCATGACTAACATTGGTGCCGGCATGGCTTCCTCGGCAGCTATGTGGGAGCTAGCGCGCTCCAAAAATTCCTGGTAGGTGTGTGGGACATTATGGCACACCGTCCAGCGAAAGAAAGAATTTTTGAGAAGGCCGGCCTGGGCAATAATGGCCAGCGCATCGTCGGACATGGGCTCCGTCTCTAATATCCGTTTATTAAAACCGGATATATAATCTTTAAGGCCTGCTCGGCCCTCGGATCACTAAGCAATGGATGAGCGTGGGGCGACCCGCACAAGGGACCCCATGAAGTGGGATCGGAACGTCGCCGAAAGCTGAGCCCATGTTTGAACCGAATGATGGGGCAGCGTCCGATACCACCTCTGGGCCCTCTCCCCCAGAGTTAGGGAAAACATTCGGCATCGGAACGCGTCCTGAGACCCATGTTAATCCATCCAGGAATTATAATGCCCAAGATGGGCGTTAGGGTTTGTTTCTCCGTTGTATGGCGGAATTTGAGGAATTTTGAACTTCTCCGGGAGAGGTTCCGCCAGAACGCTAGGGGCCAGGGGACTCTCCTGGCTGTTGAGCCATTCCGAACTTTGGGATGGCTGGAGTTGTTTATTTTCGAGCTCCGTAAGGCGCTTTTTTAGAAACTCGATCTCGCTCGAATTATCGCCCGGAGTGGGAGGCAATATTTGCGTTGGATTTAGGGACGGGTGGTGAGCCTTCTCTTCCTTACGGCTCTGACTCTGGACAGTAGGAGCCGGTGCTGCCTTCTCGATTTTCCTTCCCGCCCCAAGGCGATCAAAAACGGACGGGGGGCGCGAAAGCTTACTTTTCCGTGAGGGATGTGAGCTTTCGCCGTGGCTCGCCCTTTCACCGGCGGCCCCAGAGGCCGCCCTTTTCTCGCTTCGTCCCCGAGGCGTGGGCGGGCTGCCCGAGATTCTCGCCGAGCCGATCCTGCTTTTTGAAGGGTCCCGCCCCCTGTAACTCTTGCCATAAGGGCCGCCATGCCTTGGATGAAGGCAGGGTGTTTAAAGCATTCAACCACTTTAAGGAGGTTTTCTTCCTCCGTCGCGGGCTGAGGGTTTTTCGAACTGTTGTGAGACATTGCTGGTGAAGGGTCCATCTCTACCTTTTTTATCGAAGCCCCCCTTCCTTTAGCGCCAATCTGTTGACGTCTGGTTTGGTCAACGTCACGTGTGCTGATCGGGGCAAATGGATCGAAGACACGTAGAAAATAACAAATAAAGTGGAAGATATTTTATCACTAAATTTTATTAATGACCTTTTGACAGCATAGAGCCGAGCAGAATAATGTGTGCCGGTCTATCCAGTTTGCTTGTTAATTACAAGTCTTTTTTTTTGTTCTTTTTCAGTATATCTCAAATCTCTCTTTTTTTCTCTCTCTCTTATTAATGCTCAAAATCCCAAGATCCCTTTTTACTGTTCATTTCTTTCATATATAGACAATCTGGGCCAGTGGAGAGATGACAGCTGGCGCATGTTTGGGGAATATGCCCATAACACTTGTCAGTCTGCATTTAAGTCTTGGACACGTGGCGGCCCCTAAGGAGTGTCTTGGGAAGGGACGTGACTGCATGCGTTAATTGGCATGCGGGTCTGTTTTGCCGACTTCCGGTGATGTCTATCCGATAGGGTCGGTCCTCGGGCCCCCCGCCGCTCGGTCTGGCCGGTCTCCGCTGCTCAAAGCCGCCCGCTGTAGTAGTCTTGAATCGGGACATTTTCGTCCCTTTCTCCGCTCGGCCTTCTGGATCGAGCACGGGTCGGCCTTGAGTCACCGTCTGTCTGCTTTTTAGTGAGCCCGGTTGGAAATCGGGTTTTTTGTCCAGTCCGACTTCGGGTTCTGCTCGGCCGGTTTAGCTGCTTGGAGTGCCTTCGTGGATTCTGAGTAGGATGGGCTACCAACATAAACTCGACACTAATACGGTAAAACC